>CM064528.1:54183506-54421237 GCA_032716605.1 Paralithodes platypus
GTGTGTGTGTATAAGATCCTCCTTACACGAGGCGCGTGGCACACAGGACACCATAACAGCCCGTGAGGTAGACACCCGGGACACCAGCTGACTGGAGAACCTTCGCATCACACCAATACCCAACAGCATGAACAGGAAACTCATCGTTACATGAACCCACATCCATGGTGAACTGTTGGGATTAACAAGTCCATTGAGAGAGGTGGCACAGATTAACATATGTTATATTTCATTACTGAGGGCTGGTCCTATCCAGATTGAAGTTTGGCATCCTCTACCCAACCTTAGCCGTTTCTGTCTGTCCCTTTTACTGTCCTACTTTTTCCTTCTGGGGGCAGGGGACTAGGAATCCTATTACCCTTGTAAATTTCACCTACTAGACAAGACAGAGTAAGGGCCGAGGGAAAGCGAAAGTGGTCCCGGACCCTAAGAACTGGAACTTTTAATGTTGTTTCTGTTCGTTCTCTGTCTTAAGTCGGCCACCCCCAGCTACGGGGTATGTGCCTGAGTATATACTGTACGTACATTCATTACTGAATAACGCTTCCCGCCTATAGTATATTTTTCTTTTAACCTGGTAAATAAATATACATTTGCTTGCTTTTAGCTAAAGAACTCTATTCCGAGCTGATTGGTTGTTGGCACCGTGTAATATATTTATTGGGTTTGTTTTTGCAACTGGAACATATTTGGACACAGTATAGTCGCGCTAAGAAGTCATGTCCCAGCTGTCATTACGTTTGGCTTGCTCTGTGCTGTATTAATGTCTGTCAGATGTTGAATAGGGTGAAGTGTAGGAACATGTTTATATATTTCACTCGCAATGAAGAAATGAAGCTTAGATATTGCTGATACCAATTATTGAGCAAAACGTAATTGGTGCCGAGACATCACTTATTAGCGCGGCTGTACATTGAGCCAATTGCCTCAAAGTAAAATTCTGAAGCCCAAATCGACCTAGTGCAAATTCGCCAAGTTTAAAAAAAAAAAAAAAAAAAAAAAAAAAAAATGACAAGGTGGCACATACAAAATATTATGTTTTTTACACCAACCAACTTCACATCTAAACTCAATTAATTCTATCTATCTATCTATATGCTCAGGCCCAATCCCCACTTTTCCTATTTTTTTTTTATTTTTTTTTCCTCTATTTTATTATTTTTGTTTTTTTTTATTTTCTTGGGGGTGGCCGACTCAAGACAGAGCAAGAACAGGAAAACACATAACACAAGACAAAACAGCGAACAAACACAGACAAAACACAAAATTCACACACATCTAGGTCACCCAGGAGAATACCCAGAGACCAGGGTCACCAAGGTCGCTCCAGCACTACACCGGCCCCTGACCACCCGGAGAGGCTCCGATCTCGGCAGGCAGACATGTAGCGGAGCCAAAGCCACAAGCCCGCCCACCACACTTCCAGGCGCACCGTTCATATTAATCGTCTCCCCGGGCCAGGCGCCTGATGGACTATTATCTAGTCCAACTTGCACCCAACCCCTTCCCCCAAATGACCATTTGTTCACTCAACTATTCACAAGCATTCTCCATTCATTCCTGTTTATTACCAATTCCTTTGCCTGATCTATAGTCATTCCTCTATCATCCAAAGCTTGACTTACACCGTCTCTCCATCTCAATGGGGGTCTTCTTGCCCTTCTATCTCCCCTTGTATCTGACTCATATATTCTCTTTGTAAGCCTTTCATCTCCCATTCGTTTAACATGACCATACCAGTTCAGCACCCTTCTGTCCACTCTGGCTGACAAATGTTCCTGCTGCCCCACTCTCCTAAGTATCTCTTCATTCCTCAATCCGTCTCTACGAGTAACTCCACACATACTCCTCAAGCAGCTCATCTCTATCACATCCAGCTTTCTTCTCTCCTTTTTCTTCAGAGCCCATGTCTCAGCCCCATACATCACTGTTGGCACAACAGTTCCTTGATACATTGCACTTTTAACTTTCATTCCGAGATTTCTCGTCTTCCACATACTTCCCATTGCTCCGAAAACTTTTCTTCCTTCACACACTCTCTGTTTTACCTCCATTTCCATACCTCCACTCCTGCTTATTGTTCCTCCTAGATATTTAAAACACTCTACTTGTTCCAATATTTCCCCATCCAGCCTCACATCTAGATTCACCCTATGATCACCCCTATTACACACCATTACTTTACTTTTATTGACATTCACCTTCAGTTTCCTCCTCCCACAAACCACTCCAAACTCTTTGACTACCCGCTGCAATTTCTCCTCAGAATCCGCCACCAACGCTGTGTCATCAGCTGATTAAACTCCCAATCTCTACCATTCTTTCCTACTAAACCCAATCCTCTTCCCATAGTTGTTGTTGTTGTTGTTGTTGTTGTTGTTCCCCAAGCTGCCTGGCCGAACAGCCCCAAGGCCCCGAGCAATTCCAAGGCCATAACCGAGTGCCCCCACAGAACCCTCCCCGCCGACCACAATAAAGCCTGGGTGACCGAAGCCACTCCATGGCGGGGGGCTGAGGAGGGTGCGGAAACGCCCGGGAAACCAAAGCCCCACCCAGGGCCCTGTGCCCCTCAGCAATTATGAAGAGAAAGTTGAGGGGCAAGGGAAAAATGTGACGCTTTGGTTTCCAATCTTGGTAGATTGGGAGGTCAATCCACGGAAGAGACGCCGTCACTTGAGATCTAGAAAATATATAAGTTAATGGAAAAGTCAGAGTAAGCTATGGGTATGGCAGAGATTGCTCAGCTCTCACTCTGATAGACCAGCCCATCACCACATGACTAGAACCCAATCCTCTCAGCATCAGCTAGGAAAGGCCCTAGAAAGCCGCCTTTGGCGGGGGGATAGCTCCCCTATTTCAACCCCTTTCGGGGTTGGGCACCCGCCCTCTTCCCATAGTTCTCATTTTCACCTCCCTCACCGCACCATCCATAAACATATTAAACAGCCATGGTGACATTACACAACCCTGTTGCAAACCTACCTTTACCTCAAACCATTCACTCAACTCACCATTTCCTACTCTAACACATGCTCTGCTCCCTTCATAAAAACTCTTAACTGCTTCCAACAAATTTCCTCCAATTTCATAAATCCTTAACACCTTCCACATTGCTTCACGATCCACACGATCATACGCTTTTTCCAAATCCATAAAAGCCCAAAATATCTCCTTATGCTTCTCTAAATACTTCTCGCATAACTGTCTTACTGCAAACATCTGATCCACGCACCCTCTTCCCCTCCTAAAACCGCACTGTTCTTCTCCTATTGCAACTTCCGTACATTTTATTATCCTCTCTATCAACACCCTGCCATACAGCTTTCCAACCACTGATAATAAACTAATACCTCTATAACTTGAACACTCCTGCCGATCTCCCTTCCTCTTGTACAACGGCACAATACATGCACTCTTCCAGTCTATTGGTACCCTTGACATCACAAAGCACACATTGAAAAGTCTCACCAACCAATCTATTATCACATCTCCACCCTTCTTTATACACTCCACAGCAATACCATCCAAACCTTCTGCTTTTCCCACTTTCATTTGTTTCACTGCTTTTTTCACTTCATTTTCCTCAATCCTTTCATTCATTCCCTGCCACCTGGGTGGCCTGGGTAACCTATCTCCATCAACCACTGCTTCAATCACTGCTTCTCTTCCATCTCTTGCATATAGCAAAAATGCAAAATACTCAGCATATCTTTTCCTCACTTCAACTGGTTCCACTAGTAATTCTCCATTTGCATCTTTTCACTGACTCTTCGCTCTTTTGTCCTCCTTTTCTTACTCTATATACCTCCTTCCAGAACATCTTTCGTTCTTCAAAATTCTCACTCAACCTTTGACCCCACTTTTCGTTTGCATCTTTTTTCGCTTCTCTAATTTTCCGTTTTGTCTCTCTCCTTTTCTCCTTGTACCTCTCCCATACCTCAACACTACCATCCTGCAAAACCCTCTCAAAACACTGTCTCTTCTCCTCAACTGCCTTTCTCACCGTATCATTCCACCACTTGCTTCCCTTCCTGATACATGTGGCACTCCGAGGACTCGAACCCAGGATACTCACATCGAAATTCCGCGCACTATGCATTACGCTATCAAGACAGTTAAAGAAATATGTTAAAAATACGAAATATAGTAATAAAAGGGAAAATGAAAAACAAAGAGGATATTCACAAACATTCGATCATATTCACAACACTGTATAGCATCCTCGGGTATAAACATTACTGAATCGTGGATCATACGTACTGAGGGTCGAGGTTTGCCATGGTAGTCTGTCCAAAGTCAGCCGGCTTGCCAATGAGGGTACCATGAAAGTTGATGGGCAGGATAACCCCTACACTGATCACACACACCACCATCATGTACCCCACAATGTGCCGCTGGAAACTCAGATATTGCACCGCGTCCGTCCCACATTTTCGGCTGATTTCTTCTTCACTGGGGACAGGAAAAAAGAAACAAATTTACAGTACCGTATGTATAGGTACCCGTAGTTCTTTGTTCTTAAATAAGTTGTTAATCAGTTAGCAATAAGGTGATACTACAGTATATAGTGTGACCAAATGAAGCTATCAAGATCTTGAAGCTTCATTGCATGAGTTACAGGCTACTGAAAACCCTACAGTCCCAAGGTGGAGACTTCTATACTGTGTGTATATGTATATATACTGGTATATATATATATATATATATATATATATATATATATATATATATATATATATATATATATATATATATATATATATATATATATGTTGGTAAAGCCAGGTAATAAATTTTCTTTAATACATACGAGGTTGAAAGAAATGGCAATTTCTGCGTTGGAAATTTTATTATTCAAAGTTTCCAGGTCTCTGATGAGTTTTCGCTGGGTGGCAGGAAGTAGATGAAGGAGATGAGCAAAATTCATGGTGGTACAGGGTTACCTTAAAGTACATGATGATACAGGATATACGACGCGTTTCACTGGACAACCAGCATTATCAAGTAAGGAAGGAATGATATAAAAGGTAAACAGGAAGGGTATATATAGAGGGTGGAGGATCAGAGGAGGCGGAAAACAGGGGGCAAAAGTCTGCTATTGGTGGAAGGGAAAACTAGGAGAGAAAAAGGGGGTAACCGCTTCACGCATGCGCACTGGATGCGGGATGGTGGTCGATAGGTGGGGTCGAAGCTGATTGGCTGCGTGTCGAGGGGCGTGGCCTAAGTTGTGTGGCGCCTGCAGAAGACGAAGCTGAAGGAGGTAGCGCGGGGGGCTGCGTCAAGGGCACCGGGGGGCGAGGAGGGGTGTTAGGTCCTGTAGGGTAGTGCCTTTTGGCAGAAGGAAGGATCTGAAGGTCCAGAGTTTGGTTGTTGATGTTGGGATGTAAGGCTTGGATATATAAAGCTTCGAGAATAGGTAATCTCCTTGGGTCACTTTCTTTATCGAGTATGGTGGTGTGTTTCTCTAACTCGTTGCGTGTGAGGTGAGGGTGGTTAGGGGTGAGATAGTGGTCTTTGATGGCTCCAGCCTGAAGGTGAAGAGTTAACCGACGTGAAAGACGAGTCTGCGTCATACCAATATAGGAATGAGGTCCACAGTCCTCATAATTACAGGTATGTTGGTAAATGACGTGATCGTCGGTCATCGGGCTCTTTATCTTGGTGGAGGCTGGTTTGTTGCGGAGAACGAGGTTGGAGGTCTTGGGGGATTTGTAATAAATTATTAATTTGATTTTGTTTTCCGGGTTGGTTGGGTGGACATGCTTGGAGATTATTTCTTTTAAGACGGCCTCGTCATTTTTGTGTTCAGAGGACATGTAATTGCGGTAGAAGATCTTAATTTCATTGGGGGGGTCAATGTTGGGAGGGCTTTGGGTGTACCATTTTTCAAGATGGTGGTTGATGGTGCTGGAGATGTCGGAGTTGGAGTATCCGTTATTTACTAAAACTTGGGATAGTCTTTCTAGTTCCTGGTGGGTGTCGGCCCAGGTAGAGCAGTGCGTGAGGGCTCTCCTAACATAGGCGGAGATGGAGGATAGAAGATAACGGCGGGGGCATTCACTATCACCATTGAGGCATTGTCCTGTGTTAGTTGGTTTAATGTAGACGGTGGTTTTGAACCCATGGTCGTTCAGAGCTACGAGGATGTCGAGGAAAGGGGAGTTGTCCATTGTTAGATTTTTCAAAGGTGAAGTTAAGTCCGGAGGAGGTCATGAAGCGACGCTGGAGTTCCTGTAGTTCGTGGAGGTCCTTGATTTGCACGAAGATGTCATCCACGTATCTACAGTAGACGGCGGGTCGTTGGGCAGCCAGGAGCTCTTCCTCGATGGTACCCATGAACCCCCTCCGCCCCATCATCTCCCAGATCCCCACTGCCACCTACCAGATCGCCAAGGCCCTGAACAACCTCCTCACCCCCTACGTGCCCAGCCAATTCAACCTTAACTCAGCCCACGATTTCTTGGAAATTTTACGAGACGCCCCCCGTAACAACAACCACACAATCGCCTCTCTCGACGTAGAAAGCCTGTTCACCAACGTGCCAGTGGATAGGACCATTGACATGATTCTACGTCGAATTTATCATTGCCCTGATACTCCTACACTGGACATCCCGGAGAAGGCCCTGAAAACACTACTGGAGCTATGTACCAAGGAGGCCCCCTTCCTTTGCCCCCGGGGCAACATGTACAAGCAGATAGACGGTGTGGCGATGGGCAGCCCCCTAGGAGTTCTTTTTGCGAACTTTTTCATGGGTACCATCGAGGAAGAGCTCCTGGCTGCCCAACGACCCGCCGTCTACTGTAGATACGTGGATGACATCTTCGTGCAAATCAAGGACCTCCACGAACTACAGGAACTCCAGCGTCGCTTCATGACCTCCTCCGGACTTAACTTCACCTTTGAAAAATCTAACAATGGACAACTCCCCTTCCTCGACATCCTCGTAGCTCTGAACGACCATGGGTTCAAAACCACCGTCTACATTAAACCAACTAACACAGGACAATGCCTCAACGGTGATAGTGAATGCCCCCGCCGTTATCTTCTATCCTCCATCTCCGCCTATGTTAGGAGAGCCCTCACGCACTGCTCTACCTGGGCCGACACCCACCAGGAACTAGAAAGACTATCCCAAGTTTTAGTAAATAACGGATACTCCAACTCCGACATCTCCAGCACCATCAACCACCATCTTGAAAAATGGTACACCCAAAGCCCTCCCAACATTGACCCCCCAATGAAATTAAGATCTTCTACCGCAATTACATGTCCTCTGAACACAAAAATGACGAGGCCGTCTTAAAAGAAATAATCTCCAATCATGTCCACCCAACCAACCCTCTTGGTTGGCCTCTCTTACTGATTTTCTTTGTGCCTCATTTACACTGAGAGCAATCCAGCTAGCTCTCACAAACACCTCCTCCTCCTATCCACTTCACTACACTAAACATGCACACCACACTTCATTCCTCCACACCAAAATTTAAAAAAAAAAAATGATGAATTGTAGCCCAGCCTCGGAGTCCCCAGGGGGGGGGACCATAAATGCCCCCTCATCCGACCGACCATCCCCTGACGACCCCACACAATTACCTGGACCTCGGCCTGTTACTCTTTCTATTAATTTCTGCAACATTCGCGGACTTTCCTCTAACTTTCACTCTGTTGAGTTGAGCACCATCTCTCCTCCTACAAACCTGATCTTCTCTTCCTCACCGAAACTCAGGTGTCTGTAGCAACTTCCAGCAACCCCTTCTCTGTATCCTCCTACTTTCTCTATCCTAGTTTCAAAGCCAAAGGCGGATGTTGTGCATATGTACACAACAAACTCACTTGCTCTCGTGTTCCCGATTTCGACTCCTCTGAATTCTCAACTTTATGGCTCAAACTTTCCTGTCATTCTCTTACTAAATATTTCTGTGCTGTCTATCTTTCCCCTAACTCTACCAACTTTCCGAAATTCTTGACTATCTAAACTCTACAGTGGAACACATTCTATCCATTTCTCCTTTCTCAGAAATCTCCATCTTAGGAGATTTCAACGTTCACCACCGCCATTGGCTCTCCTCTCACACTACTGATCCACCTGGTGAACAAGCCTACGTCTTTTCTATCCTAAATGACCTAGAGCAGTTAGTTCAGCAACCACCCGTATCCCGGATCGCATCGGAGATCGGCCCAACATTCTTGACTTGTTTCTAACTTCTAACCCTTCTTCTTATACTGTCGATCTTTTCTCTCCTCTGGGCTCCTCCGACCATAAACTTATCTCTGTCACCTGTCCTATCTCTCCAGTACAGCCACCCGATCCTCCTAGCCGGCGGCGCTTGTGGCACTTTGGCGCTGCCGACTGGGAGGCTCTTCGGCAGTACTTCTTTGATTTCCCATGGAATGATTTCTGCTTCCATGGCCGAGGACCCTCGGAGAGTGCTGAACGCATTACCGAGGTAATCCTATCGGGCATGGAAGCATACATTCCATTCTCTTTCTCTCAGACTAATGCTAAAAAATCTTGGTTTACTCACGCCTGTTCTACTGCTGTCCGCAATAAGGAGGAAGCATTCAAACGGTACCGACGCCTTAAAACTCAAGACTCTCATTCTTCATATGTTTCTGCCCGGAATCAAGCCAAATCTGTTCTTCGACTTGCCAAACACTCTTTCATCAATAATAAATGCACTGAACTATCCAACTCTAGCTCTTCCCAAGCTTTCTGGCATCTAGCCAAAAACCTCTCCAACAATTTCTCTTCCTCGTCTTTCCCTCCCCTTTCCCACTCTGATGGCACAACCATCACTTCTTCCTCTGACAAAGCTAAACTCTTCGCTCAAACTTTGCTAGAAACTCCACCTTGGATGATTCCGGTGCTATTCCTCCCTCTCCGCCCTCCTCTCTCTTACTTATGCCTAATATCCTAATCTCTTCTAAAGATGTACTTTCTACCCTCTCTGGGCTTAACACTAATAAGGCGTACGGTCCGGACGGTGTTCCTCCTGTTGTTCTCAAAAACTGTGCTTCCGTGCTGACTCCCTGCCTAGGCAAACTCTTTCGTCTCTGTCTATCCTCTAACGTCTTCCCTTCATGCTGGAAGTTTGCTCACATTCAACCTGTCCCAAAGAAGGGTGACCGCTCTCAACCCTCCAACTATCGTCCAATTGCTCTTATCTCTTGTCTTTCTAAAGTTTTTGAAACTATTCTTGCTTCCAAATTTCTTAAGCATTTCTCTTCTCATAATCTGCTCTCAGATCGCCAGTATGGCTTCCTTAAGGGTCGCTCTACTGGTGATCTTCTTTCATATCTTACTAACTCTTGGTCATCCTCCTTCCGGGACTTCGGTGAGACTTTTTCTATTGCACTAGACATATCGAAAGCCTTCGATAGAGTCTGGCATAAATCTTTAATTTCTAAACTACCCTCCTTCGGTTTCTATCCCTCCATCTGTGCCTTTGTCTCTAATTTCCTTTCCGGCCGTTCCATAGCCGCGGTTGTGGACGGCCATTGTTCACTTCCTCACCCTATAAACTCCGGTGTTCCTCAGGGCTCTGTCCTATCTCCTATTCTCTTTCTAATTTTTATAAATGATCTCCTTAACTGTACCTTAATTCCCATCCATTCATACGCAGACGACTCAACCTTACACTACTCCATTAGTTTTTCAGAACGCCCCAGCCAGCAATCCCTCAACGACAAACGTAATGAAGCCATAGAACTCTTAAATTCTGATCTAAATACTATTTCCAATTGGGGCAGAGAAAACCTTGTTAACTTTAATGCTTCCAAAACCCAATTTCTCCATCTATCTACCCGTCAGGATCTCCCAGCGGACTATCCCTTATTCTTCAACAATACAAAAATCAACCCTTCATCTTCTCTCAATATTCTTGGTGTCTCTTTTTCTTCTGCTCTCATTTGGAAGGACCATATTACCAGTCTTGCTAAGGCAGCCTCCCAGAAGCTGGGTGTGCTCAACCGCCTTAGGGGGTTCTTTTCCCCTGCACAGCTTCTTGCTCTGTACAGGGGCATAGTGCGCCCTTGTATTGAGTATTGTTCACATGTGTGGGGAGGTTCCTCTCACACCGCTCTCCTAGACAAAGTTGAAAGGAAGGCCTTTCGTATCATTAACTCCCGTCCACTCACCAACTCTCTGCAATCTCTCTCTCTCCGCCGCAATGTTGCATCTCTCTCGCTATTCTATCGCTACTATAATAATCAGTGTTCCTCAGAGCTATCCCAGTGCATACCACCTCCTTTACGTAGGGCACGTGGTACCCGTCTTGCAACTCAATCCCACCCCTACTCTGTGCAACTCTCCAACCCAAGAGTGAAACGTTACTCTCAAACTTTCTTCTACTCAACAGCTGAACTCTGGAACTCTCTCCCAGAATCAGTCTTTCCCTCTTCCTATGACTTAAATTGCTTCAAACTTCGTGTGTCCAGGCATTTTGGCTCGAACGTCCCTTGATTTTGGCCCTGTCACTCTTTCAACTATGGGGGAGGCACTCGCTATAGGCAGTTATGCCTTTTGCCTCCCTCAATCACATAGAAAAAAAAAAAAAAAAAAAAAACCCGGAAAACAAAATCAAATTAATAATTTATTACAAATCCCCCAAGACCTCCAACCTCGTTCTCCGCAACAAACCAGCCTCCACCAAGATAAAGAGCCCGATGACCGACGATCACGTCATTTACCAACATACCTGTAATTATGAGGACTGTGGACCTCATTCCTATATTGGTATGATGCAGACTCGTCTTTCACGTCGGTTAACTCTTCACCTTCAGGCTGGAGCCATCAAAGACCACTATCTCACCCCTAACCACCCTCACCTCACACGCAACGAGTTAGAGAAACACACCACCATACTCGATAAAGAAAGTGACCCAAGGAGATTACCTATTCTCGAAGCTTTATATATCCAAGCCTTACATCCCAACATCAACAACCAAACTCTGGACCTTCAGATCCTTCCTTCTGCCAAAAGGCACTACCCTACAGGACCTAACACCCCTCCTCGCCCCCCGGTGCCCTTGACGCAGCCCCCCGCGCTACCTCCTTCAGCTTCGTCTTCTGCAGGCGCCACACAACTTAGGCCACGCCCTCGACACGCAGCCAATCAGCTTCGACCCCACCTATCGACCACCATCCCGCATCCAGTGCGCATGCGTGAAGCGGTTACCCCCTTTTTCTCTCCTAGTTTTCCCTTCCACCAATAGCAGACTTTTGCCCCCTGTTTTCCGCCTCCTCTGATCCTCCACCCTCTATATATACCCTTCCTGTTTACCTTTTATATCATTCCTCCTTACTTGATAATGCTGGTTGTCCAGTGAAACGCGTCGTATATCCTGTATCATCATGTACTTTAATGTAACCCTGTACCACCATGAATTTTGCTCATCTCCTTCATCTACTTCCTGCCACCCAGCGAAAACTCATCAGAGACCTGGAAACTTTGAATAATAAAATTTCCAACGCAGAAATTGCCATTTCTTTCAACGTCGTATGTATTAAAGAAAAAAAAATATATATATACAGTATATATATATATATATATATATAATATATATATATATATATATGTGTATAAACTGTATATATATATATATATATATTATATATATATATATATATATATATATAATATATATATATATATATGTTGGTAAAGCCAGGTAATAAATTTTCTTTAATACATACGAGGTTGAAAGAAATGGCAATTTCTGCGTTGGAAATTTTATTATTCAAAGTTTCCAGGTCTCTGATGAGTTTTCGCTGGGTGGCAGGAAGTAGATGAAGGAGATGAGCAAAATTCATGGTGGTACAGGGTTACATTAAAGTACATGAAGATACAGGATATACGACGCGTTTCACTGGACAACCAGCATTATCAAGTAAGGAAGGAATGATATAAAAGGTAAACAGGGAGGGTATATATAGAAGGTGGAGGATCAGAGGAGGCGGAAAACAGGGGGCAAAAGTCTGCTATTGGTGGAAGGGTTAACATCCAAGCCTTACATCCCAACATCAACAACCAAACTCTGGACCTTCAGATCCTTCCTTCTGCCAAAAGGCACTACCCTACAGGACCTAACACCCCTCCTCGCCCCCCGGTGCCCTTGACGCAGCCCCCCGCGCTACCTCCTTCAGCTTCGTCTTCTGCAGGCGCCACACAACTTAGGCCACGCCCCTCGACACGCAGCCAATCAGCTTCGACCCCACCTACTGACCACCATCCCGCATCCAGTGCGCATGCGTGAAGCGGTTACCCCCTTTCTCTCTCCTAGTTAACCCTTCCACCAATAGCAGACTTTTGCCCCCTGTTTTCCGCCTCCTCTGATCCTCCACCCTCTATATATACCCTCCCTGTTTACCTTTTATATCATTCCTTCCTTACTTGATAATGCTGGTTGTCCAGTGAAACACGTCGTATATCCTGTATCTTCATGTACTTTAATGTAACCCTGTACCACCATGAATTTTGCTCATCTCCTTCATCTACTTCCTGCCACCCAGCGAAAACTCATCTGAGACCTGGAAACTTTGAATAATAAAATTTCCAACGCAGAAATTGCCATTTCTTTCAACCTCGTATGTATTAAAGAAAAAAAAAAAAAAAAATATATATATATATATATATATATATATATATATATATATATATATATAGAGAGAGAGAGAGAGATACAATATACTGTATAAAAAATAATATTCTAGGATACACAACCCTATCATAAAGTATTATAGAAACACTTACCCGTTGTACAGACACAATTTCGCCATGTTTAAAGGGGCGGTCAGCTGCACCTAAGTGCTTGACTGCCAGAGAAAAGCTGAGGATTGAGCCTCTTTCTACTTAGTGGAGGTTGACTCAAACCAGCGTTGCCAAGGTTTTAAATTGCCGTGCCACTACCAAAATTTATCGTAGCCCAATTTATATGCAATTCGAGTACAGTATTCTGTTTTTTATTCAATTGATTTCTAAAGTATTGAATACGCAAATTGTGTATCCGTGCATTTAGGGACACCCTTTCTGAACATGTGATTTGCATATCCATACACAAGAGTTAAAATACAGCTGGTTGGCGATCGTAAGTGCGAGTTATGGGATCATAGTTACAAAATTGTTGGAAAGGCGTTTCATTCACATGAAAGAGAATGGTGTACTGTACTTATGGAATAAATTGCCTAGAAGTGTTGTAGAGTGCCATACAGTCCAGACATTCAAATATTGCCTTGATAGGATAAATATCTTGCCATGAATCCCCGACTGACTGCGTTTGTGCCCTAGTAATGTGACCGTATCAGTATTGCACATAGTCTATCTATCTATCTATCTATTGCCAGATGCCTTATTCCCCTTAATGAGGATGGCCATACACAGAATGCCTCCAAGCGGACCTATTTTCTGTAAGAGGGACAATCCGAGCCAGTTTACTGAAGGACTTACAGGATTGACCACTCAATTTACGATCCGTCCGACTCCGAGAGCCTCTGTGTATCTTGTTAGCACTATTTGTCTACAGTGGTGTTTGGCTAGTCCATCCACTAACCTGCCTTACCCTTAGGTATATATATAAGGGCGGGTGCCCAACCCCGAAAAGGGTTGAAATAGGGGAGCTATCCCCCCGCCAAAGGCGGCTTTCTAAGGCCTTTCCTAGCTGATGCTTAGAGGATTGGGTTCTAGTCATGTGGTGATGGGCTGGTCTATCAGAGTGAGAACTGAGCGATCTCTGCCATACCCATAGCTTACTCTGACTGTTCCTTTTACTTATATATTTTCTAGATCTCAAGTGACGGCGTCTCTTGCGTGGATTGACCTCCTAATCTACCAAGATTGGAAGCCAAAGTGTCACATCTTTCCTTTGCCCCTCAACTTTCTCTTCATAATTGCTGAGGGGCATAGGGCCCTGGGTGGGGCTTTGGTTTCCCGGGCGTTTCCGCACCCTCCTCAGCTCCCCGCCATGGAGTGGCTTCGGTCACCCAGGCTTTATTGTGGTCGGCAGGGAGGGTTCTGTGGGGGCGCTCGGTTATGGCCTTGCTTGGGGCCTTGGGGCTGTTCGGCCAGGCAGCTTGGGGAAAAACAACAACAACAACAACAACCCTTAGGTAAGCAGTACGGATTTGTATCAGGTTATCTCCCCTAGACAGGTTGCCAACCAAGGCTGACGAGTCCCATCCACCCGGATTTTTATAGGGTTGTCTCCCCTAGATGGATTGCCGACCAAGGCTAACAAGTCCCATCCATAGTACTGTTGTTGTTGTTGTTGTTGTTCCCCAAGCTGCCTGGCCGAACAGCCCCAAGGCCCCGAGCAAGGCCAAGGTCATAACCGAGCGCCCCCACAGTACCCTCCCTGCCGACCACAATAAAGCCTGGGCGACCGAAGCCACTCCATGGCGGGGAGCTGAGGAGGGTGCGGAAACGTCCGGGAAACCAAAGCCCCACCCAGGGCCCTGTGCCCCTCACCAATTATGAAGAGAAAGTTGAGGGGCAAAGGAAAAATGTGACGCTTTGGCTTCCAATCTTGGTAGATTGGGAGGTCAATCCACGGAAGAGACGCCGTCACTTGAGATCTAGAAAATATATAAGTAAAAGGAACAGTCAGAGTAAGCTATGGGTATGGCAGAGATCGCTCAGTTCTCACTCTGATAGACCAGCCCATCACCACTCCATAGTACTGTACTTTAATATTGTTTTCTGACCACAGTCTTTCTGGAGCTGAAACCCTTCAGTTGATGGCTGTGGATTTGGTTTGGGTTATTTGGCGACACCGTACACGCCTGTCCTTATTGTATTGTTCCCCATTAGAAGTTAACTTCACATCTGGATAATTCAAATATCAAATGTTTATTTCAGTCCCAATCCCAATTGAGATAGGTGGTCCTACTTTAGATAATAATTCTATTTATCTATCTATTGCTGGACGTCATTAACCCCGAAGGGGTGGCCACGAACGAAACGCTCCCATGCACCTCTGTCCCGTCAGTCGACGCCCCTCCTCCCATCCAGCACCGCTCCATGCTTCGCTCCCGTAAGTCAATGTCGGGATTATCAGTGTCATGCAAGGACTTCTTTACTTTCATGCTGACCATCCTATTTCTTGTCACTGCTTTCAGCATTCCTACAACTCTCTTCCCCTGTTGCACCCTCTCCCGCACTTCTCGCTCCCATGCACCTCTGTCCCGTCAGTCGACGCCCCTCCTCCCATCCAGCACCGCTCCATGCTTCGCTCCCGTAAGTCAATGTCGGGATTATCAGTGTCATGCAAGGACTTCTTTACTTCCATGCTGACCACCCTATTTCTTGTCACTGCTTTCAGCATTCCTACAACTCTCTTCCCCTGTTGCACCCTCTCCCGCACTTCTTCATCCATACTCCCATCTTTACTCAACACACTGCCCAAATACTTAAATGAGCTGACATTCTCCATAGCCTGACCATTCAACCTCACCTCACACTCTGAGGGTTGTAGGAACGCTGAAAGCAGTAACAAGAAATAGGGTGGTCAGTATGGAAGTGAAGAAGTCCTTGCATGACAGTGTGGTAATCCCGACACTGACTTACGGAAGCGAAGCATGGACGTTGGTTGAGAGACTCAGACCAAGAGTGAGCGCAGTGGAAATTAATTACCTAAGAAGTGCGTGCGGAGTTACATGGAAGGATAGACAGACTAATGAGGAAGTAAGAAGGAGGTGTGGTGTGGAGGTAGATGTGCTGGAAAGTGTGAAAAGGAACAACTTAAGATGGTTCGGCCATATGGAACGTCTGGAAAGCGAGAGAATTACTAAGAGGGTGTACGAGAGCGAGGTGGAGGGACAGAGAGGGAGAGGTAGACCGAAAGAGAGGTGGAAGGATGGAGTGAGAAAGTATATGAACGAAGGCAGTGCTGGTTGGGGGGAGGGGCGTCGACTGACCGGGGACAGAGGTGCATGGGGGCGGTTCGTTCGTGGCCACCCCTTCGGGGATCACGGCGTCAGGCAATAGATAGATAGATAGAATAATAACAATGACACAAATAAATTAACTCACCTGATGCTAAAAAGATCAGGAATCCATGAGAAATATTCTTGGAGTTTGTGCGTACATTTTCTTTCCTTAGAGGTTGGTGGCTCCAGAGGCGAGGAGGAGTCTGTGTCTCGATCAGCCGAACGTCTGCTACCATCTACTGCTTTACCCCTCTCCGGATCTGAATACCGCCTGCATATATTGGATACAGTAGTTAAATTATGACTAAAATAGAATTACTGTATAGAAAATATAATGAACTGTTCATCAGCTATCTCCTTTACTGCATGGTACAGTACAGAATACTTCTTCTTTAACTCTCTCAGGATCTGATCTTCACTTGCATATATTGTACAAGCAGCGTCAAAATAGATGTGTGCATAGTCACATAAAACAATGAATATAATTGTTCATTTGCTATACCCTTCACTACCAAATAGGGAGAGAGGTCCAGAAACCCCAAGATCATAATCATGTTATGAATTTGTGAACACAAGAGAAATATTTTGACAAACTATCCAATGCAGTTTTGAAGTGAGGTGTGAGGAATGTACAAGGTAGGGGCGGGAAAGTGGTTATTATCAACTTTGTATTCCTGATCCCCACTTGCTGCTACCGTGTAATCAATACTAACTATTTTGGTATCACTGGATAGAGATTATTCAACATACCATCCATGCCACTTTGTTCCAAAGATTGAAAGGCATTTTTTATGATCCCCCCCCCCCCCCCCCTCCTATTTACCTTAGTCAGTGAGGGCGTGGAGGTAGCAGCCTCCACTTAACACTATTAGGTGCAACGTCTTGGGGGTTGTTGTTCCCTAAGCTGCCTGGCCGAACAGCCCCGAGTCCCTGAGAAAGGCCATGGCCACGATCGGGCTTTCCCACAGAGCTCTCATTGAGTGTAGATTGTGTTGTTGGCGTAAGTGGTTGTGTGAAATGCAGTCTTCTATGATGTGTTTAATGGTATGGGGTGCTGTGTTACATCCCGGGCAGGCGTCGACAACGGAGTCATCCAGTCTCTTCTGATAGCTCAGGAGAGCTGGATGGTGTCCGCATCTCAGCCTGGCCAGGTGGACTCTGTCCTCGCGAGGAAGGGAGGATTCGGAAGGATGGATTTCGGGAGGTCGTGCATGCAGCTGCGTGTTGTCTGTGAGTGAGTGGATGGATCGGTGAGAGATATGAGTATGGATGTGCTTCTGGAAGTTGGTTCGGGGTGGGCAGGGAGGGAGAGAGGACAATAATTGTGTGTGATACCGTGTGCTGGGTGTTGTTTTGATATTTCTTGGTGTCTGTGGGTGTGTTGCCATGTAGTTTAGTGGGTGGTCTTGGTTCGTGGAGGCTGCTGCCAGGAATTGAGTGCCTCTCATGTCCAGATGGTCTTTGACTTTGAGGATTTTGGTTTCTTGATGTAGGTGATCTGTGGGTGCAGTAGCTGTGCAGCCTGTAATGATCTTCAGGGCTTTGTTTTGAATAGTCTGTAAGGTCTTATGATGTGTTTCAGCTAGGTTAGAAGCCCAGGCTGGGCTTGCGTATTCCATCACTGATCTTATGTATTGTTTATATACTGTGGTGGTAGTTTCTTTGTTGTGTCCAAATGTTGTGTGAGCAAGTGACCTGAGGGCGTTAAGTCTGGGTGTCAGTTTCTTTTTAATGTTTGTGGTGTGCTGTTTGAATGTCATATGAGTATCATATGTTACTCCTAGGATTTTGGGTGTGTGTGTATGTGTTAGGGGTGTGTTGTTTATGGTGAGTTGAGGGATGTATTCGTTTTCTCCTGTCCAACTTGTGAGCAGGGTTGCGGTGGATTTGGCTGGGGCTAGATTAAGTCTGTTTGTAGTGCACCAGCCATGTAGTGTGTTGAGATAGGGTTGAAGGAGATCTGTTGCTCTTTTTGGGTCATGGTGTGTGCATGTGAGTGTTATGTCATCTGCATAGGAGGCTAAGTTTATTTGGGGCGTATTGGGTGTAGTTATATCGTGCATGTACAGATTGAAAAGTGCGGGCGATAGGACGGATCCTTGTGGGACTCCGTTTGGAAAGTTTCTGATTTTAGATGACTGACCGGCAAAAGATACGTGTGCACATCTGCCTGCTAGGAAGTTGGCCAGCCACCTTTTTGTGTTGCTGTGCATGTTTGTGTTGTAGATTTTGTTTGTTAGGTTGTGGCGGGGGATGGCATCAAAGGCTTTACTAATGTCGAGTGTGGCTAATAGTGATCTGTGTGGTGGTCTAGCTGAGTTGATGCCGTCGAAAGCTCTTTGTGTAAGGTCTGTGAGAAGAGTGTTTGTGGAGTGCAGTGGCCTAAAGCCATGTTGTGTTGGAGCTAGGGGTAGGTCAGGTGTAATTAGTTGTAATACTAGGCGTTCCATGACTTTGGAGGGGGAGCAAAGGAGTGTGATGGGACGGTGCGAGGAGGGTAGCGTGGGGTCTTTGTTGGGTTTGGGGAATGTGATGATGATACATCTTGGGAGTTATCATATTTTGTTTAATTATTATTGAGGGTTTTCATTGTTTTAGCCATTTTTGAAGAATGTGATTTTAGTTTACCCCCAAGACTTAGAAACACGCCTCTCCATACCCCCTTCAAACTAAAAAACGTCCCCCAGACCCCATTCAAGATAAATATGTACATTTTTTGGTAGAAAAATTTCCCGGCCAAAGGCCGGTTTCTCTCAAATTGCAGGCTCGCTATCGCTCGCCCAGGAAAAATTGACACCTTATTGGGTTGAAGCATCTTATAATTGCCAAACTAATGAGGTGAAACATCTTAAAATCTACAAACTAATGGAGTAAAACAGGGAGGATCGAAATTGGCCCGCCCTGCACCTAATAGGGTTAAGATACTAGGTTAACCCGTTCAGTACCAGCGACGTATTTTATATTTGTTTTCAGCTACATTTAGACAATTTTCTGAAGCTTAGGAAGGATATATGGTCGCTAAAAGGATTAATTGAGATAGTCTGACACCTTTTAATGGGTAGACATACTTCCTAAGCTAAATAAAATTGTCTTAATAGTTGCCAGAATATAATAAAAAGGATGTCACCGGTACTGTATGGGTTAAGTTACAATAACCTAAACCAGTATTCTAAGTGGGGGCTGCCACCCCAACACTGGAATGTGCAAGTGGTCACTGACCCGATACACTTCCCAGCAAAGGTTCATTCTCTGACCAACAAAATGAGCACAGATGTGGATGAAGAGCTTCCCCACTCATTAATAAGTATTGTACCAAATGAGTATTGATACATTACCTGCTAAGAAATTGAATTTTTCATCAGGTGAGTA
Source organism: Paralithodes platypus (assembly GCA_032716605.1). NCBI lineage: Eukaryota > Metazoa > Arthropoda > Malacostraca > Decapoda > Lithodidae > Paralithodes > Paralithodes platypus. Next base: position 54,202,801 of record CM064528.1, read on the forward strand.
AATAGACTATAGTTGTGAGGTAAAATATGAAACACTCTTAGGCAAATAATTCAGCTGTACAGTACCGGTATATAATTCAGCTGTACAGTACCGGTATATAATTCAGCTGTACAGTACCGGTATATAATTCAGCTGTACAGTACCGGTATATAATTCAGCTGTACAGTACCGGTATATAATTCAGCTGTACAGTACCGGTATATAATTCAGCTGTACAGTACCGGTATATAATTCAGCTGTACAGTACCGGTATATAATTCAGCTGTACAGTACCGGTATATAATTCAGCTGTACAGTACCGGTATATAATTCAGCTGTACAGTACCGGTATATAATTCAGCTGTACAGTACCGGTATATAATTCAGCTGTACAGTACCGGTATATAATTCAGCTGTACAGTACCGGTATATAATTCAGCTGTACAGTACCGGTATATAATTCAGCTGTACAGTACCAGTATATAATTCAGCTGTACAGTACCGGTATATAATTCAGCTGTACAGTACCGGTATATAATTCAGCTGTACAGTACCGGTATATAATTCAGCTGTACATTACCGGTATATAATTCAGCTGTACAGTACCGGTATATAATTTTGTTTACAAAATTTGGTTACAAAAATTTAATTTGTGCTAACAAAAAGCCTGTGGAACAAATTTAGTAGATAAGTAATTAGTTATTCAAACAGAGAGAGAGAGATATAAATTAAACTAGTAACTAGTGGAAAATGTAAACAAAAACATATCATGCGACTACAAGTATAGTACAATGCATTACTATACAGACAAGGGGGGGGGGTGTACTTACACTAGTTGTATTTGCGGGAGTGAGCATGCTCGTTAATTCCCGCCTCCTAAGATATGTTTGTCATACCGTGCTTTGAAACTATGCACTGATGGTGCAGACACTACTTCGGCTGGCAATTTGTTCCACCCACTAATCGAGTTGGTAGGAAATCTTTTACTTTTCAGATCAGATTTACTATTAGGCACTTTCAGTTTATAGCTGTGACCTCTTGTTCTCTCACCTCCATCTCTCTCTATGAAGTTTTCTTGGTCGATTTTGTCAATACCTCTAACACATTTGTATATCTGAATTTGCTGTCCTCGTTTCCTTCTCTGTTCCAGTGTAATCTTCAATCTCTCGAGCCTCTCTTGGTACTCCAAATTTTCCAAACCTGGGAACATCCTCGTAGCTGCTCTCTGTACCCTCTCAATTTTGTGGATATGTTTCTTCATGTGAAGGGACCACACTACAGATGCATATTCCATCCTGGGTCTTATTATTGCCATTATTATTTGTTTCATGGTGTTTTTATTAAGATAATTGAAAGACATCTTGTTATTTGCCAATAGTGCTAGTGATTCTCTCACTATCTTATTTACGTGGCTTTCTGGAGACATGTTATCCTTAAATTCTATCCCCAAGTCTTTTTCTTTTTCTGCTTTGGGAATCACTTAGTTTCCTAGTTTATAATCTTTTCTAGGTCTGTACTTGCTTTTACCCATTTCTAGTCTTACATTTCCCTGCATTGAACTCCATATTCCATTTGATGCTCCATTCATGGATCTTTTGCAAATCTGCTTGGAGCTCAAGGCAATCCTCCTGGGTTCTGATCGTTTTAAGCAGCTTAGCATCGTCCGCAAACATGTTCATGTAGCTTGTTAGTCCCTCAGGTAAGTCATTTACAAATATTACAAACATGATTGGGGCTAGGACAGATCCTTGTGGTACTCCACTCGTAATTTGAGTCCAGTTTGACGATTTCCCCCTTACTGTTGTTCTCATCCGTCTTCCGCTAAGGTAGCTCTCCATCCATTTCAGCAGTTTGTCTCCTACTTTTCCCTCACGTTTTAATTTCCACAGGCTCAATCTCTTGTGTGGAACTTTGTCAAATGCCTTTTTTAAGTCTAGGTAGGCACAGTCTACCCATCCTTCCCTCTGGTCCACTGTGTCTATTACTCTAGAGTAAAAACTCAACAAGTTGCTTACACATGATCTGCCTCCTCTGAATCCAAATTGTCAGTCAGTAATTAATCTTTTGGATTCCAGGTAGTTCACCCATTTGTCCCTTATTAATCCTTCCAGAATCTTCATGAGGATGCTCAATAATGATACAGGTCTATAGTTCAGTGGTTTATCTCTGCTGCCTCCCTTAAATATAGGAATAATGTTTGCTCTTTTCCATTCTGTAGGTACTATCCCTGTGTCCAATGATTTGGTCATTATATCATATAATGGTATACTCAGTTCCTTGGCATTTTCTTTAATAATCCAACCTGATACTCCATCCGGTCCGGCGGCTTTGTTTCGATCCACCTTACTCATTATGTCTATGAGCTCTGCTCTGTTAAATATGACTTCCGGCATTTCCTCTGTACCTATCTCACTGGTTTCTGGTGCAATGAATTCTCCTTCTTTTGTAAATACTGATGCAAACTTTCTATTTAGTTCTTCCGCAATTTCTGTATCCTCTTCTATGATTCTGTTTCCACTTTTAATCTTTAGGATTGTGGCTTTTATCTTCCTTTTGCCGTTTACAAACTTGAAAAACATTTTTGGATTCTTTTCATAGTTCTCCACTATCCCTTTCTCATGGTTTGCCTCTGACCTCCTCCTCATTTCTGTGTATTTGTTTCTCTCCTCTTTATACTTTTGCCTGTTATCTTCCGAATCCCAGTTTCTTATCTTTTTCCAGGCTTTGTTTTTTGCTTCCTGTGCTTGCCTACATTCGCGGTTAAACCATTTTTTGCAATTTCCTTTTTTTCTGTTATTAATATACTTTGGGACAAAAGTTTTTATACCAGTATCATAAGATCTCCATGAATGCCTTGAGTTTTTTGTCTACCTCACTTTCAGATAACACCTGATCCCAATTTTGTGACTTGAAAAAATCCTGTAGTCCTGCGAAATCGGTTCTGGAATACATCCAGTGATTTTCCTTGTGCTTTTCCCTTTCCTTGGGTAGATTATGCTTCAATAGTAGGTCTATGTCGAGAACTGCATGGTCGCTTTTTCCTAGTGGGCATAGGTACTGAATACTTTGAACCTCCTCCTCCCTTCTTGTGAAGAGAAGGTCCAATCTAGCTGGTTGATCACTTCTCCTTACTCTTGTTGACTCTTTTACATGTTGGTATATAGAATTGGGTAGGATGTAGTGAGCGGGCGTAACGCCATCTTTGTTTACATTACGCATAGTGGCGTCGGACCTTTCCCATCATGTTCCCGTCTATTTTAACCTAACCTAACCTAGTACAGTATTCATGTAGTAATGACAGGGGGCAAATAGCAGAAAACATAGCGTCGAAATAGACGGGAACGTAAGTGCGACCGCGGCGATCGCCCTATGTAAACAATGACGACCGTACGCCCGAACTCTACATCCATCCCATAGAATTTTCCATGGCCATGCTTAAAAATTCATGGCCCCAACTTTCCTCTCCTGTTCCGGGTTCAAGTTCTTCCCAATTCACTTCCTTGCAGTTAAAGTCCCCACACATGACTATTTCATCCTTTGAAGCTAAGATATTTTCTAGCACACTAATTGTTTCCTTACACATTTGGCTATGCTCCTCCTTACTCCATGTCTTCGTCTTGGGAGGTACATACGCTACTATCACCACTATTTTTTCGTTTCCACCAATTTCAAGTGCTAAAACTTCTGCTGTTGAAGTTTCTAGTTTTATCTCAGACACAATCAAATCTTTCCTAGTAAGGATGCACACTCCACCTCCATGTAGAAATTTTCTGTCCCTCCTCCAAATCCTATATTCAGACCATCCTAGCAGATTTATATCAAGTTCCTCTCTTTGTTTTGTCTCAGTGAGACATACTATTTCTGGTTTCTTTGTATTGAGTAAGTCTGCTAGTTCTAATTTCTTAGAGATTAGCCCATCGACATTGCTATATACATGTAGAATCCTTATACTTTCTAGTCCCCCATTACCTGCTCCAAGTGCCTTATCTGCGGCGGTCTGTTCCCTACCCTCTTTTTCTTTTAGTTTCTCTTTACCAAAAGTTTCATAATCTTCCCCTTTCTTACTCCGTAAAAAAACTTATTCTTTTCTTGTTCTGTCCTCTTGCTATTTTCCTCTTTGGCGGTTTTCCTTAGTTCAGCCTCCTTCTTTCTCTCTGCTTCTGGTATGTCCCGCCTGATGTAGATTTTGTCCCTACCCTCTAACCCTTTTAGCCTAGCTGCTACTGCCATGATTTCATCACATGTCCTTCTTGACTTAAATTCAATTTTTACCAGTCTATTGTATTCCTTTGTATATTTTCCCAGCCTAAACATGTCTGATATTTCCTCCTTCCAGGTGTCCTCCTCTCCTTAACCCGGGAACTGCAGGAAGACTCTTAAGAGTTTCCCCGGCGGACTGCGGGAAGACTCTTAAGAGTCAGGGGAAAAAAAAATCAATTTAAAACACCGAAAAAAAAAAAAAAAAAGAAAAAGAAAAAAAAAAAAATTATTTATTTTTTTGCCCCTGGGCTATGCAAAATATCACTCCTCTACCTCCCCTCCTTCCCCACTTTCCTCCCCTCCTTCAGTTATCACCTATTTTCCCTGCTCTTCCCTTATTCTGTGGTATATTTTCGTGCTAACATTAGCGAGTTGCAAGCAGGGCATTGTCATCACTGTTAGCAAGCGAGTGCGAGAGAGAGAGAGAGAGAGTATCGATCGACAGTGTCTCTCCAGACTTGGGGAAAAGTGGCGGGAAAGGAGATTGCCTCAGCCATACATTATGTAACTCCCGGCCTGTATCGCCGATTTTGACCATCCAAACGCTGTTTCCACTTGTTTTATTGTTGTAACAGGTTAATACCTTTATAACCAACCTATAATAGGCGCATATGGAGAAGTATTAATGCTATTTATGATAAAATAAATATTTTAGTGATGGAAACAGCTCAAATATGTGCGCACAGGCAGAGGTGTCTCATACCCCCATGCGAACTTCAGAGGTTAATAGATTCCAGAATCTTGTTGATGCGACCTTCATCCTTCTCTCTTCGTTTTGTCCAGTCTAGTTCCTCCTTTTCTTCCACCCCTGATATTATGAGGCAGTTAGCCCTACGACTTTCTTCCTGGATGGCCTGAGAGTTTTCGTGGATGCCTTGCTTAACCATACTTTTTACCTGGTCCTTTATCCTAACATCTTGCTGTTTCTGTTCATCCATTATCTTCCTGAATTTGTCACTGTTTGCCGTCCTTACACTGTCTAAATCTTTTACCACTTGGTCTCTAGTCATGCCCCAAGCATTTTTACCTTCAGAGATACTGGTGTCTAGCCTAGTCATTATCACTGCCTTTTCTCTCTCCACTAAGTCCAACCTGTTCTTCAACTCACCATTCTCTGTAACAATTTCCTTCTTAACTATCTCCAAGTCGGTCACTCGGTCCTCCAAGTTCTTGATTTTGTTCAATAGCATGTAGCAAAATTTTCCAGTGTCCTCAGTCGTCCATGTTTTCATGAAACCGGGAAAATCCGGCTCTCCCTCCAATTCGTCACTCCCGCCTTTATCACCCCTCTCTTCCTCAGCCCCCTCATCACCTTCATTAACCATCTTCCCCACCTATTTCCTCTTGTACCTGGAACCAAATATCTTGCCTCTTGTGCGGGGTAATACACTTACATATGACATATATTTTACCCACCATACTGAGCCGAGAACTTCCCGCGCCGAAACAACAATATTGTGCGGTCTCTTCTGATGATTCACTCACACCCTCTAGTATTAGTCACTAATTTCCCACTTGCCAGCCGTGCAGTGTGTGTGTGTGTGTGTGTGTATCCTTTTTTTCGTACCCGATGGAACTGAAAAACTCTACAATAAATGCTGACCCAAGATGGATTTTAAATGAAAAGGACTTAACCCCACCTCTGTCAACATCCTGAGCGTTACCCCATAGAGCCCGAGTGTCCTCCATAAAGGACTGTCAGAACTAGTACCGTGCAGGGCATTTAAACTCGGTAAAACATCTAAACTCTTGAGTGTTTAAAATAACTTGTTGGAGCATAGAAGGGAATGATACTTAATAATATATACATGGAAAATCACAAAGGGTTTAGTATAAGATAAATAAGAACTCCTCTCAGATTGCTAAGAACATTGAGAAGGCATTTGGCACCTGTTGACCATTACTCAAAGGCTTAGTCAGGAGCAGTAGTGGTGAAGTTTTCATCTGAAACAGCTAAGGGCAAGCCCAGTGAGGCAATCAAGATGTCCCTCAGTGATAACAGTGGCTATTGTGCTGGCCCCCTCGCTCAATCTGCATATAGAAAATATCACTCAACTGAAACTTCTTTAATCAAGATTGATAATGACTTGGTGGAAAACATATGTAGTGAGATGTCTTCTCTCTTGATTCTGTTAGCTCTGTATGTAGCCATTGATACAGTACAGTAGATTACAAACGGCTGATGGCTGGCGATGGGCTGGTCTATCAGAGTGAGACCTGAGCGATCTCTGCCATACCCATAGCTTACTCGGACTGTTCCTTTTACTTATATATTTTCTAAATCTCAAGTGACGGCGTCTCTTCCGTGGATTGACCTCCCAATCTACCAAGATTGGAAGCTAAAGCGTCACATTATTCCTTTGCCCCTCAACTTTCTCTTCATAATTGCTGTGGGGCACAGGGCCCTGGGTGGGGCTTTGGTTTCCCGGGCGTTTACGCACCCTCTCAGCTCCCCGCCATGGAGTGGCTTCGGTCACCCAGGCTTTATTGTGGTCGGCAGGGAGGGTTCTGTGGGGGCGCTCGTTTATGGCCTTGGCCTTACTCGGGGCCTTGGGGCTGTTCGGCCAGGCAGCTTGGGGAACAACAACAACAACAAACGGCTGATCAAGGATCAGTAAACTTTTATGGTGTTCGTGACAAGGCACGTTTGCTCCTTAAGTCATATCCATCAGATAGATCTCAGCATGTAGTGGTGAGCCAGGCCATCTCAGACCCAGATCCCTTATGGTGTTTGAGTTCCTCAGGGATCAGTTCTAGGACCAATTTTCTTCATAGCCCACACTAGAAGCTTGCTCGATGCTCAAGATGTTGCATATCACTTCTACGCTGATGACACTCAACTGCATGTAATCTATGTATGTACTATACAGTACAGTATATATATATGTATAATTTACATGATTGAATTAAGGATAATTATCGCGAATAGACTCGCAGCGTTATTATACATAATTTATTAGGGAAAGTGAAGCTCTATGGAATCCTTATAATATACTCACATAGATTCCGTTGTGGGAGAATAGTTTTGATAAGTTTTGTAACTCGATTTTGTCGATATAAACAGTCCCGCGCGTAAACAAACTCAGTCCCGCAATCTTGAGAGCTCTGCTACGGACGTGTTCATGTTTACAAAAAGTGTTCGGAATGGAGTACACTCGCTACGGTAAAGTGTTATGTTCTACTGTACAAAGATGTTACTGTACAGTACTGTATATCTAATATATGAACCCACAGTATCTGGCATGCAAGGGCTAGTGTTGTATCCCAAGTACTGGGTCTAGGTTAGGTTAGGTTATTTGGTTAGGTTAATATACTAGGTCTCGGAAACAAGATTCGTATTTGCGGTAGTATTTACATCAAAACTATACTGTAGTTAACTATCAAAACTATTATCCCACAGTGGAATCTATGTGAGTATATTATAAGGATTCCATAGAGCTTCACTATCCCTAATAAATTATGTATAATAACGCTGCGAGTCTTTTCAAAAAAATTACCGAATTAAGTTTTAAATGCGAAATATTAAGACTGCCGAAATCAGCATAAAGTCAGGTCTCGATATACACACGGATTCGTTTGGACACGGTAACCCCAAAAGTTCCAAAGTCGGCCACAACACGGAAAAGTCGGGATCATACACGGGTGGCGGCCCAAGCCTAGGTATATATAAATTATTAAGAATGTTATTTATGCATCAAATGTCTGTCTGTCTATCTATCTAATGCATATACAGTATCTCCCTTATACATAAATATAACTACTGTATGTCTTATTTGGTCTTTTTTTAATCTACGAATCATTTCTAATACGATGGAATTAAAAAAATATATTATTCTTCCAACACACAAATAATAAAATTAAAAAGAGTCAATAAACTTGTCTCCTTTGTCTTTTCAGAAACTTGAGTCCGTCTCATATATGTTCGTATTGTATCGATCGCATGGACCCAGCAACTCTCTATCTATCTACCAGTATCTAATGCATCTATCTATCTCACTTATACTGTACATTAACATAACTACGTCTTATTTGGACTTTTTGTAATCTATGAATATTTTCTAATGCGATGGAATTGAAAAATATAATATCCTTCCAGCACATAGATAAACAAGATATAAGAAACAGTAAACAAAAGATAACCCCCCCCATCTTCTCCAGATAGGCACTGAGCTTCCGACCGTCGGAAGATTTGCCTTTTATTTATTTATTATATTTTTTTCCCATGGTATATTTTCACCTTGAAAGTGTGTCTACACAAAATGATGGGGAAATATTGAAACATGTTTTAATTGACATTTGTGTCATTTTTGCTGATTATGAGTTGGTGGAAAAAACAAATCTTTAATTCCATCATATCGGAAATGATTCACAGATTATATAGAGACCAAATAACATACACTTTTAAGTTTATTTAACCCTTCTTGCCCGGGCTCGCCTTCCAAAGGACAGCACTCAGATCCGGGCAATCTGGCCGAAAAACTTTGTAATATCTATAGCCGTATCTTTGTTATTTTAACTGCTAGAGAATTCACACACATCTCAATACGTAGTCCTGTTTTGTATCTGTAGCCTGGCATTGAATAAAGCTCTCTAGGTCAACTGGTTCAGTTGTGATGACAATTTCCGTGGAGAGTTTTGATGCGGTTTTAGCAATATCGGACATTTACAGACACTAATTTCATTCTAGCAGACAATATCAACAATGATCAGACTTCGTCGTCTTGTTTTTGAAGCTGCGCGTCGCTCCGACCGGCTTTGTTTACAAATGTTTCGGCGCACGGCTTTCAAACCACGCTAATTAGGCTTTCAAGCTTACGGATTTTAAAAGGACACCCGGGCTCCTGCCCTTCGCAAGGGCTGTCATTTTAAAATGACACCCGGTCAGGAAGGGTTAATAGTTTTGCATTTTCAATAGGGTCATAACTTCTTCTCTACTTTCTGGTCTATTGAACCATAATAAAGGGAGGGGGGGGGTAGTCTGATGATGATAATATGATTGACAATATTTCTGTGTTGTTGTTGTTCCCCAAGCTGACTGGCCGAACAGCCCCAAGGCCTCGAGCAAGGCCAAGGCCATAACCGAGCGCCCCCACAGAACCCTCCCTGCCGACCACAATAAAGCCTGGGTGACCGAAGCCACTCCATGGCGGGGAGCCGAGGAGGGTGCAGAAACGCCCGGGAAACCGAAGCTCCACCCAGGGCCCTGTGCCCCTCAGCAATTATGAAAAGAAAGTTGAGGGGCAAAGGAAAAATGTGATGCTTTGGCTTCCAATCTTGGTAGATTAGGAGGTCAATCCACGGAAGAGACGCCGTCACTTGAGATCTAGAAAATATATAAGTAAAAGGAACAGTCAGAGTAAGCTATGGGTATGGCAGAGATCGCTCAGTTCTCACTCTTATAGACCAGCCCATCACCACATGACTAGAACCCAATCCTCTCAGCATCAGCTAGGAAAGGCCCTAGAAAGCCGCCTTTGGATAGCTCCCCTATTTCAACCCCTTTCGGGGTTGGGCACCCGCCTTTTTCTGTGTTCTCTGGTTATAATGGGGACGATGAACATGGTGGGGGACCTGGAGGGGCCGATGTACGAGCTGTAGCACAAAGCCCATCAACTTCATCACAGTGCCGGGGTCGGGGTTAGGGGTAGGGGGGGGGGGGGGGAAGGGGGGACACACAAAAAAGTAAGTAACAGGTCCAAAACAGTTCTTATTGATGCTTAATGTATTCTATGTTATGCCATATATGATGTTGGTGGTATAATGTAATATAAATCGGCTGAAGGAAGGCAAAAAGGGTGAAAAGGGGGACTTTGGGAAAGTGGCTGGAACAAATTAATCAATTCCCATAAGGTCTGTTATTTCTAAAACACGGTTTTTATATAAACGGTACGTACACGGTACAAATTAACAGCGTATATTGAGACCTGACTGTACTGTACTCTTATTTTTCTTTTGTCTTTGATTGGTTGTTTGAGTAAGGCAAATTAGAGGTTTAATGAGTTATTACTCGATTTCTAGTTTTTCCTATACTGCGAAAAATCAGGTAATGATAACCAGAATAAAATGTGCAACAGGTACTCAAGGGGTGAATAATATGGACAAAGCAAGCATCACAAAAGCAGGTTTATCAGCAAATTGTAACAGTCTGGAATCTACTATATTTTCCCTTACTAATGTCAGGGATTTGTGTAATTTAATCTTGTACATAGATATGATTAAGATAACAAAAATCAAAATATTGTTATAATCAATAATAATCAACTTAAGAAAACGGTCAAATAACGACTATTCCTTCAGTATATCATGGACTCTGAAACTGTGTCTCTGATACATTCCCTGCTGAAGTGATCATGTGATGGCGGCTTAAAGGACTGACCGGTGATGTGTGCGAGGCAGGTTGGGGTTTTGTTGTTCGTCGTACCAGGCTGTTCTACGCAGGAAGGTAAACATCAACACCAGGATCTGAGGTACAACAGTGGTAGGGAGAGAAGGTAGGGTTGTGGTGCTGCTTGTGTGGCTATCAATGTACAGTACAGTAGTTAAATGGTGATTTTGAAGGTAACTAAGTGGTGGAGGATAGTAGCAGTAACAATACAGTTGAGGTAGTGGAGATGGAATATTACCGCATACTGTACAATATACTCGTGTATAGGTCGGGTTGAAATCCATGCACGATGGGAATAGCTTGAGACATTAAAAATATTTACCATTTAGTACTGGTACAGTCGTCAGGATTAATTTGTTTTAGTTCCTTGGACTAAGGCGTTAGTAACACTGCACGGTGGAGAGGTATCTCCTCCACCTTCTCTCCTTGTTGTTCCCATATCCCCACCTAAACCCTACCATTTTCTCTCCGACCCCAGAACTACACCCACCCTCCCTTCTCTCGCTCTCACCCAGTTAGGGGCTACTTCTGGACCTCACCAATTGCATGTATTCCGAACACCTAATGAAGGAATGCAATGTATCATAGGCAGAGTCAAGTATTAGCTTTACTAAATTTGAAAGAAAAAGATAGAGAGGGAGAGAGAGAAAGCGGGGGGGAGGGGTGTTCGCCGAAAACCTTACATATAATTTGAGTGATTCATACCGATACATTTACCATTGACCCCTGAAAGGTTCATACCGATTTACTGATGGTTTAGTACTGTATCATACTCTTAATATAGCTGCCAAACTAACCTACATAAAGTTGCATTTCATTTTCATCGTTGTAATGGCTCAGTCTGGGCTACGTAACAAGCTTGAGACAACGAGGACCGTCTGTGTCAATTCCACCATGAGTTTCTCCCATCAATGAACACACAAAGTAAACCATTCAAGTATTTTGAATCATTTCTTTTTATACCATTACTAAATAGTAATATCACTACTTAATAGCACCGTTTACAAGAACAAAACATTTGCTTAGTCATATTCACCACAAATCTCTCTGCTTCCAGACAGTTCAGGACTCATTAAGTGTAAACAGCCAATTTGCCAATAAATGTTATGAATTAGTGCCGAGAATGTGCCCAGTGAGTCGGCCATGTGACTTCATTACGCTAACTCAACACTCATCCTCTTAACGTTGCTATCTACCCAATCATTAGGCCATATTGTTTTCCTAATTGGCCATAATGTAAAACTACTGTATATAAACGGGACACGAACTACCCTCGGGCAAGGTTTTCGAAAAGAGGCTCCAGGCCTGAAAATATTACTTGACACAAACAGGCTTAATAATCCTGAAGGGTTGATAACCAATATATATGCCATATTTTAATTAACTACCCCTTGGGTAATCTTACGTTCATCTTTCCATTACGGAGGGTCTTATTTTAAAGTTCCCATGCCCTCAACACTTACGCTCACCCATACATTAGGGAAGGACTTATTCATTTTGTCACCTTACCCATAACACCTTGCCATAAGACTACTCTATTTGATCAGGTATTTTGTTTTGTAACCAAGTTAAGGTTATACATCTATTAAATCCCAGACTAACTACAAGAGTTATAATATTGAACTGATCAATAATTCTTCTACTACAATACCACTCTGTATAACAATTTTGTGTACTGTACTGTATAACCAAATAATCTCATTATACCTTATATTTAATTATACAAGTGTGTATTTCTACCCCTCATATTATCTGGTATATCCATATCATTATACAGTTAGGGGAACAACAACAACAACAACAACAACAACAGTTAACCCTACTAGTAACAGTATTAATTAGCAGCTTCAGGTTAGGCTTTGTTTAGTTTATATGTTTAATGTGCAGGAGATGGTGGTCGAGAGATGTGTGAAATACTTCATTTCTTCATTAGGTGTTCAGAATAAATGTAATCGGTGAGGTCCCAAAAGTAGCTCCTAGCTGGGTGAGAGCGAGAAAAGGGAGGGTGGGTGTAGTTCTGGGGTCGGAGAGAAAATGGGAGGGTTTAGGTGGGGGTATTGGAACAACAAGGAGAGGAGGTGGAGGGGATACCTCTCCACCGTGCAGTGCTACTAACAGGGGAAATTAAACTAATTAATCCTGTAAATAATGAAAACATAAAACATGTGACAATTAGTAATGAAAAACTGTGCAGTGCCTTCAGCAGATGAATCTCATCAACTTGCAATAGGCTAATCTATATACAGTACAGTACACTCAATATACATACAATGGTTAAACGTTGTTGTTGTTGTTCCCCAAGCTGTCTGGCCGAACAGCCCCAAGGCCCCGAGTAAGGCCAAGGCCATAAACGAGCGCCCCCACAGAACCCTCCCTGCCGACCACAATAAAGCCTGGGTGACCGAAGCCACTCCATGGCGGGGAGCTGAGAGGGTGCGTAAACGCCCGGGAAACCAGGGCCCTGTGCCCCTCAGCAATTATGAAGAGAAACTTGAGGGGCAAAGGAATAATGTGACGCTTTAGCTTCCAATCTTGGTAGATTGGGAGGTCAATCCACGGAAGAGACGCCGTCACTTGAGATCTAGAAAATATATAAGTAAAAGGAACAGTCAGAGTAAGCTATGGGTATGGCAGAGATCGCTCAGGTCTCACTCTGATAGACCAGCCCATCACCATTGGTTTAACGTTGTTTTCCATTACATATATTGTAACGGCTCAGACATGATTGCCTTTCCGTAGTTGGAATATAGTACAGGTCTCTCTCGAATTACGATTGGGTTATGTTCCTGAAAACCCGATCTTAAATACAAAAATCACATAGCATAGCCTAAAATTAATAAAGTAAATGGGGATGCATTCTCGGGCCAGATAAGGCCCAAACACAAACACCTAAACGCCTATAATATTATCATCAATTGGGGCATCGGATAGTGAGGGAGGCCTGTACAATAAAGTCCCGCCATAACACTGCCCCATCATGTCATCACTTTGCCTGATGTTGGTATAGTGTTAACCGTGCTGTAGCAAGACTCAACTAAGTCCAACTACAGCACCTGCACTACCTGCAGACCACACCAGCCTCAACAGTGCTACAAGACAGTACCATACCAAGAATCGACTGTACATGAGGCAACTTGGACTTTAGAAGAAAATCCTGCCACAACACTGCCCCTCCATGTAAAAAACACTGTGGCCGACTCTGGCGTGGCACCAAACAGCGCCCAGGTAAGACTAGTAGAGTCCCCTGTGGCACCTATCCGCACTCCACCAGCCAATAGCAAGTAATGGTTGTTTGTCCACAAGTCTACCGCCATCCCCCCTATTATTGTAGTTGCATTGTACGACACGCAGTAGGATGTGTGGGACAAATTATTTTTTTGTTTTCCTACACCATAAGATGAAATAGGAAATAATATGCTTTCAGCACGGTCTAGTTTGAAGTTGTAAGTATTTTGTATTATATGAGTTTTATATGTCAAGGAATATGGTGTTTTATAACCATAGTTTGTTGTTCCATTACCTTTAAAAACTGAGGCAACCTATACAAGATATAATTAATTAATGATTATTTTTTTTAGCAAAAATCAAGGGTTGCCCTACACATGAGATCGAACTGTACAGCACACAAGTAGTTAGTGTGGATCTCTGCAATTATAGGCGCACTCACAGATGTGGATATTATGTTCAAGTCCGGGTAAATGGCTCAAAATGAGGCACAGGTGCTTATAGAGACCGTGTAAAAGCTTACATATCCTCAACAAATCCATTGACAAATCCTCAACAAATCCATTGACGATCACCAGGTACAAATGGAAAAGATTATAAGGCATTGATGGGCCCTGACCCATACACAACCATTAATCAAACAAATTAGGCAAACAAAATGTTGGACATATGGCATCTGTAACCATCCCTATTAGTGTGGTGAATGTCTACTGTGACATCACTACTAGAAAAGCAAGGCAAAGTTGAGGGGACTATGTTGGGCTGCACTTGGCTGTGGTGCTAATCTCCAAATCGTTGCCCTTTTGGAGCCTATGGTTTGAAATTTAGGTGATTTATCCGGCCTGCTACACAGGGGCTACTGCATATTATGCATATTACCACAGTCTACCTCCCGTTATGGGATGTCACAAATGTCTCCTGACTCCAGGTTCCTATATATACTGCTAGGTGAACAGAGGTACAGGATGACAACACGATCCTTTTGGTTGGTTGTCAAACATGGTAACCAATATGCCACAGGACACTAGAGAGGAATTCCTCCGATAAAATAAGTAGAGACAAGAAGGGCATTGCAATGCCTCTGGATAAGCTAAAACCATATTGAAATATTGATTATAGCTTCATCAATACAGGTATGTACTTCACATCACCAAAAAAAAAAAAAAAAAAATCGACATATATTTAATGTTGAATTATGTGTGCAAGTGTAGACAACTAGACATATAAAACAACCCCTCACAAAATATATGGAGTAGAGTATCTGCAGGTTTTCTATGTCAGTTTAAAGAACAGTTGGTGCTGTACAATAATATTGCCAGTACTGGTATTATAGTGTAGAACAGGAAAAGGTAAGGTCAATATAATTCTATATGGTAAGATTAACGACAGTCAATGAGCTCTGATCACTTGCACATTACAAGATTATTGTTTATCAAATAAAATCAGTATTCAACTCTTCACAAAGATTATTTCATTAGTACAGTATGTACAAAACGTATCTGGTGGGTGTCTGAATTAAATATAGACATCCTTTGACTGAAAGGGCGCATTCAGAAGCATGCTCTTCATTAATTTTGCTTGATTATTATTTATATATTTTTTTTAAACACCAGATAATTTTATCTAACTTAGGAAGGACCTCATGGAGTTCAAGTTTTATAAATAATTATTTTAATTTTCAGAACTATCATATTTAACACGCAATTGCTGGGTCGGGAAGATAAGGTTTAGAGAGCTCATTTACCAACTCTCATTAATTTCAAAGTCTCATACTACATACAGGATATTCACGATTCATTACAACAATCTACATTAAATAGGTCTATAGCCTATTGTATCTATAATTATTGTACTGTACATCCATCTACAGTATATTCACTACAAAAATAAAATGGTAGCGTCAAATTATCAATTACTGTAATATTTAAAACTCACAAAACAAACAAACCAAAACAGGAACTAAGAAAATGGCTAGGTCTATTGATATATTACAGTACAATAGATCAAAATTAGTATTCACATACTGTATAGGCTAATTGTTAAAATAAAAACACCACCAATTAGCATATGGAACTCTTGAGAAGTTGAGTACAGATATAAGTTGGGTATAGATATAATTAAAATTATTATCATAAGTTACCAATTTATTTGTACAGTTGCCCTTTCATGTTTTTATGACGCAGAGGTTGCCAGATTAGCAATAATAAATAGAGTTCTCTCACTCTTATAATTACCTCTCCAAAATTAGTTTTCTGTCCATAGCTAACTCAAAGACAACTGCAGAGGTTGAAGTAACTAAACTAAAGGTTTCTAAATACCCCTGATGGTAACAAAGGCTTTAAAGTATCCCTAATAGGCTCAAAATTGCGTCAAAAACGTGAGAGGGTTAAGATCTCCTGAGCCATCTACTAATGTTCTCTATGGCGGTTGGGCTAGCAAACCTCTTCCGAAAACATGCTAGAGAATCAAATAATATGCCTTGGAATACGGATGCGATTCATTTGTGACCATCCCCTCTGCGATCAAGGCATCTGGCAACAGATAAACAAACAGATGCCTGTATGAAGAGATTGAATTATTATTGTTGTTGCTCATCCAATTACAACACAATATAAGAATGATTTAGTAACAACATACACGGATGGATGGGACTCGTTAGCCTTGGTCGGCAACCCATCTAGGGGAGACAACCTTATAAAAATCCGGGTGGATGGAACTTGTCAGCCTTAGTTGGCAACCTGTCTAGGGAAGTAAACCTGATACAAATCCGTACTGCTTGCTTATCTAAGTGTAAGGCAGGTTAGTGGATGGACTAGCCGAACACCACTGTAGAAAAATAGTGCTCACAAGATACATAGAGGGCCTCGGAGTCGAACGGACCCTTTTTTTTTTTTTATATATATTCCAACTTACTTCCTCTCGGGCATAGGCTGAGAGCCTTAACATTCACCGCTTTACAATGAACAGTGAAGCCCGTGAGGTCTTGTTCCAGTCTAGGGAGTGAGACATGTGAAGCACGTAGAGTACAACGAGCACCTGCCATCTTGCCTTCACATGAGGCACGGTGCTCACTCATGGCCCGAAACGACCCCATCTCTGAAGCCACCTCGTTCCCGTGCTTCACTGTCTCACCCCCTACACTCGGATTCTCACACTTACACACACACAACGCCACCTGTTGAGCAGATAACTCACCAGGCATTGCACCCCTATAGCATATTTTGAATATGGGAATATTCATAGTGCTATTTAATCAGGGAACAATGAGGGTATTTTATTGACGTTTCGGTGGGCTTGTGGTAATGCACTGATACCAGGTATAGCACAAATTCCATCCCAATAATATCTTCCCATTGATACATCGGGATTTGAACCCGGGACCTTTGGATTACCAGGCCAGTGGCAAGACCACTCCACCACACCTCCCCTTAATTGAGTGGTCAATCCTGTAAATCCTTCAGTAAACTGGCTCGGGTTGTCCCTCTTACGGGGAATAGGTCCGCTTGGGGGCCTTCTGTGTATGGCCAACCTCGTTAAGGGGAGATCTCCACTTGAGGGATTTTTTTCTTGACCCCTTTCTCCCTCATGTTTAGCCCCATTGCTTTTGATATTATAAAACGTTTGCCCCATTAGTTAACGATTTTAAGAACTTTGACCCCATATTAAAACCATTCGTACAATTCAGGTGTCGATTTTATCCTGGCGAGCGATAGCGAGCCTGTAATTTAAGAGGATCCGGCCTCCGGCCGGGAATTTTTCTACCGAAAAATGTACAAATTTATCTTGAAAGGGACTCGAGGGGGTGTAATTTTAAGCTTGATGGAGGTCTAGGGAACAAACTAAATACCTCCCCTTAAGGGGAATAAGGCATCCGGCAATAGATAGATATATGGATACAATTTTTTTTCCCCATTATTTAGGGCCTTGTGAGGAATCTGGCTTAGTAGGCTAGTATGAATATACTTTATCATCATCATGCATTACTTAAACAATTTTTGAATTTATTTTTTTAGTGAAATGATAGTGGAAGTAATGCTGGAGGCGGTGTATATCTAGAATGCTTCATACTGATATGCTTGTTCATTAGTTTTACCCAGACCTTCATCATCAGACAACATGCTAGAAAGTCAATCAATCAGTAGCCAAACCAGAGTCCCGAATCCCAAGTAGAAAATATGGATCATAGCTGCCTCCTCCCTCAGGAGAAAATTAAATGAGAGTAAACAAGACCAGTTATAAACATTAGGCTTCCATTCCCCTCACCGAAAATACCCAAGAGAAGTACGTAGATTGTGTGCAGTAGAGATCATATACAGTACGGTAGTAAGAGAGTTTTTGATTTTTTTCTTCTTTTGTGCCAATTTGGTGATTTACCGGTATTTATCGATCAATGGGGAGTACAGTATTTAATTTCAGATCACATAAACTTACATCCAATGACCAGACTATGATAATGTACCAGTGTTGCCTAATCTTTCTATGGGTGATGTACAGTACAGGTATATGCATTTAGAGAAAGGCTAATGACACTAGTGGCACCGATATAGAGGAGGTTGGCCTCTCTTCTGCTACTATAGGGGTGTCTAGTATTGTACATGCTCTTACTAGTGTAGTTGGAGAGTGATTTTAGGTTAGCTGTAAGTTCACATATATATATATATATATAGGTTAAAGGTAGAATCACTAAAGTATTCTTCTTTCAACTTTGATCGGGCAGCTACCGAAATATTCAATTCAAGAATTTGTAACCTAGATGTCAATACCAGCACAAAATAGTCTCAAAATGTTGACAGAATTAATTTTTTGGATAAAAAACAGACTATAAAAACTTATGCGATGCCCCTTACGCAGATTTACATATTCTTATGGTCTAAAGTTTACTCACTAGCCAGATGATGAAATTGAAGGTAAAGTTGAACGGGATGCCCTCGTATTGGCCCTTGTTGGTGGAGTTGGAGCGGTCTATGTCACACTCCACCACATCCGGGTCCTCTTTATCCGCCTGCCATTGTGGGGGTATGGTGGTGGGGAAGGTGAAGATGGGTAGCGTTGTGGTATATTCATCATCATAGTCCATCTGTGCCAATGAGTAATGTGAAAAGCTATCCATTTTTCTTAATGGAAGAGTGTCTTATTTTGAGCTCTAAAACCAATGCAATTAGCTTACTCCACCAATTTAGTCAATCAACTGAATTCCACCTAGTCTGTCAGTCAACTCTACAAAGTCATTCAATGCCAAGAAATCCTGTATCCCACAGTAAACTGTTATTGTCATACTGTATATATTATCAGAGTGGTATTTGCACCCGACCGTGAAAATACCACGAGCGGTATTTGCACCCGACCGTGTAAATAACACTCTACGGTATTTGCACCCGATCGTCGTCTTATAAATATTTTGATACAGACTTAACCCTTAATTGGCGGCGCGCAACTTATGTCGTGTGAAATAAATTTGGACTAAGTGGCGGTTCACAACTTATGTCGTGCGCCATTTTCAGCACGTAATGTTGCTGAGAGAGAGAGCTGAGCGGTGTGAGGAGCCTAGCAACCCTATGATAGCTCACGACCACCGCGGTGGACCAACTGAGGTGCCTCCCACCCTTCCCTCCCCTCTCTCACTCACTACACAGGGAATTATGTAGGGAAATTACCTAATTACAGGGTTTTTGCACTCGTGTTGCAAGAGAACCAGCGGTCGTACAAGGATGGTTCGGGTGTCATTGGAAAGCTCTGTTTATGCCATTTCAGGGATAGATACTTGTTTTACACTCTGGGTCTTATTTAGGCATGAAAATGATCACGTAAACAACCCTATTTAGGGTAAAAAAAACCCGCTGGGCGCTACGGTCCGCTAGACCGCCTAGCCCGCTAATAAGGTGTTAAATATAGCAAAACGAACAATATAACAAAGTGAAGCTGACAAATATAGATAGAATAATATACAGTATGTGAAGCAGTGAGCGGAATATAGTTTTCATAAATTAGGCCTATCACTCAATTCAGTTTTTCTTAAATTGCCATACACCACTATAGATTTCACTTAGCCTATAGAATAATACATGTGAACCAGTGAGCAGAATATCTTATTCTTTTTCATAAATTTACTGAAGTTTTTACGCTTACAAACTTTAAAAAATTTGAACAATTTAACAAGTTATTTACGGAATTAAGAAAAAAAAAATCAGGAAGTGTATTATACAGTAGAGTAGTCCTTTGATATACAGTACGCGCGGTTGAAGATGGCCGCGGCCATCTAATTCAGCGTTAAAACAATAATCGACCATTCAAAAAGTATGCGTGCTATAGATGTGGCAAAAAGCACATCTGGCAACCCCCTTCCACCCCTACATCTCCTCGAGGCTGCATAACGGCGGCAGTGCTCTTGTGGCGGTCGTGGTGAGTGGACGTGTGCGAGTGAGAGGGACGAGTTTTTCGCCATTTTGGCCCCCCCTCTCATTGTGTTGGAGCCTGCCCAGCCATAGTATGCCTCCCAAACCTCCTCTAACTACTGCCCAAGTTGAAGTGATAAAGGCGCTCTGGAATGAACAGAAAACTAACGCTCAAATCGCCGAACATACGGGTATATCGAAGAGAACAGTGAGGCGGTGGGTAAAGAAAATAAAGGACGCTGGCAACGGGCCCACACCAAAGCACGAGAAACGTCCGGGAAAAAAAAGACTACTAAGTAAACGCACTCTACAGTCTACACGTCATCAAACGGCAGGTTGAGGCTAATCCCACCCTTACAGCTACCCAAATTATGAATAGAAATCCTTTGCTGTTGTCAAAAGTTGCCATCCGCACATTACAAGATTATTTACGAAAAGTGTTGGGGTACCGTCGGTGCCGGGCGGTTCCTAAACCTTGGGTAACTCGTACCCATCGTCGCAACAGACTCAAATTTGCTAGCAAATATCGAGGTTGGAGCCTAAATCAATGGCAGAAGGTACTTTGGAGCGACGAATCCCAATTCACAGTGACTGACGGGGTTGCAAAGTATGTGTACCGACGCCCTGGCAGTGATCGCTACAGCCCTCGGTACACCAGGCAGACTGTGAAGCACCCAGACAGTGTCATGGTCTGGGGTTGTTTTTCGTACTACGGTGTTGGCAAGCTTGTGTTCTTACCTAAAAACATTCGCATGAATGCCAACAACTACCTAGAGCTTCTTAGTGATCATTTGCCACAGTCGATGCGTGATTGTAAGGCCAATTACTTTATGCAGGACGGCGCACCCTGCCACACAGCTCGCAATGTTAGTCAGTGGTTAAACGACTGTATTGTTCCCTATTTCAACCCCTGGCCAGACAATTCCCCAGACTTAAACCCCATCGAGAACCTCTGGGCCATTATAAAGTATAAGTTGGGTGATTACGACACATCGTCAGTGCCGCGCTTGTCTGCAGCCATCCAACGCATCTGGGATACTTTGGACGCCAAATACGTCCAAAACATAGCCTTATCTCTGCCTAGGCGACTACAGGCAGTGAGGACGAGTCGTGGGAACAGCTCCAAATATTAAATAGGTGAGTTATCCATAATATAACTTGAATTTTGATTTTTCTATGCATGCGTTCTCATTTCAGTGTGCGGGTGGGTGGCTGTGGAGCGCGGGGCCATCTTCAACTGCGGGTACTGTACTATTGAAGCGGATAATAAGCACCAAGAGACAAGGGGATGGGTTAACGGATAAAACAAAGGTATCTACCGTGTGGTTGCCAATCTACAGTATAAGAACATAAATGGAAGTCTGCAGAAAGCCGATTGGCCCACACAAGGCAGATCCCTCTCACACTCAACCCTAAGTATAAGGCCTAATTATAGGCCCTGCTCACTAATACTAGTGTCCCTGTCTGAATAAAAAGATGGTCTTAACCCGATTATATCCAGGGCGGTACAATATTGTATCGCCCTCAGTACTTTAAGCCAATATAATATGTCTTTTTTAAATAACGTACAATGTTACAAATTATCCTGATCAAGACACTGGGAACACAACAAATAATGATTTTAAGCAAAAAAACAATGAGTTCAATCAGCCTGTTCTCTAATATTAACTATTTTTATCGTGAAAGGCGCTGAACATAAAGAAACAGATAAGATGCGAAGTGAGAGATTTGGCAGAAAGATTACACTCATCTGTGATTCCAGATGTACGATTATAATTGTGAATGTTCGTTCCCTTCAAATCAATCTATCACTTTCTCTCCTATCATTGATATTTATTTATTCCCCTAGTCTATGTCTCGATTCAGCTATGGGGTATGTGCCTGAGTGTATACATACATACATACATACATACATACATACATACATACATACATACATAGGCCTACATACATACAGACATACATACATACATACTGTACATACATACTATTATGGAATGAGATCATCACATATATGCGGAGAGAGAGGGAGAGAGTGAAAAGTGACAATTTATGGTTTATTTACGTTGTACATAAATGTACATTTAAATGATAATGATAAATAAAACAGGGACTATTTGAAACAATTAAAATGTCTAAAGAGAACTGGCAACACCCTCCTCCTCAAATCTTGGGACCAAAGATGCCAGAATCGCAAAATTTTCTTTGTTTACTCATTACTTTTCAAGCCAAACCATAATTAATGGGAATAACATATTGTAGACTGGATGCGTATTTAATCTAGACAGAAACTATGCGAATAAATATCGATAACTCGTAATGAATGTTCGTAGAAATAAAAAAAGGAAATATTTGTTGACAGGCTCTGACATGGCAATCATTCTCGCTGTAGAATAAACGGAGTGTTGCCAATCTAGCTCCTTTCCCGCTAGATGTAGAGGCATATATTTGGATCTAGCAGCAAGTTGTAATATCTAACAATATATTTTCTGCCGAAATTCTAGATATTTCAGACATTTTAGAACGATATTCTAGAGATTGTGGACTTATTCTAGTGATTTTCATAATTTATTATGTGTGAGTCTGGAATAATAGCATTATTATTATTAATCTGTCTGCCTTCTAGCAACTTTTGAAAACAGATCCAGCGGTATTTAGCCTCTTTACTTGGTAACCCTGGGAGCTCCCTGGTCCAACTGTCAAAGTATGTATCCGAGTCTGTCAGTCTCCCTTCAGACGTCAACGGTGATGGACGTACGAAGTGATGGCGGAATCGCGTCACTAATGAAGGCTAAATGGACCTTATGCTTTATATTTTCACCATGATTCCCAAGCTTAATTATTAGTTAACTCTCTGAGAACATATCAATTACACAAAATTATCTTGTGCTAGCCATAACACTACAGTACTATAGTATAAAAATAATGAAGTAGGCCTAGATATTCTACGTCCTTATGCTGCTCATCATTACTCTGGTAACTGGTTGCAAGTAACATTGACATTACTACTCTCTTTTTAGCGCAAAGAGAAAGGATAGGCGATGCATTATTTATATATATCTTTATGGTAAATCTTATAGGTTAATAGTAGGAAAGACAAAAATTACACCTAACGAGTAGCCTACCTAATGAGCATACATTACACAGTATACATAGCCTACTGCATCTCATCTTGGTGTTATATGATTTTAGCCTATGTATTGGAAAGCTTTATATCTAAGCAGTAGCCTGTAGGCTACAACATATCACAAGTTTAGCTGTCTGTTATTCAGGGTCTTATAGCCAAAACAAACAAATAGGCCTACACAAGCTGTTAGCGTTATCGCTAGCTTCAACTACTGTTTTTTTTTTTATTATATTTGTTTTAGCAATTTATTGGTTTAGCATTAACAAAGTTTACTTTTGAGTTAGTGAAATACCAGTCATCAAAGCCAACTTTTCGGTTTGTGTGGAGAGAGAGAGAAACCTGCGTTGTACGATATGTTATCGTACATCAGTCAACCCAGCGAAGCCATCATAAATCATTCGATATCAAAGTTATTATTTATACTAGTCTAATTATTGTCCTATGACCATAGGGTCGTCAATACGGAAATATCCAGACCCTTGCATCGAATAGGGTTAAGCTGACACGATCAAATCTAATTCACAATCATGAAGTAAAATTAGAACTGCAACTACACTACAGCCAACATCGCCGTTTGACAGATTATCAACGAAAAGAGATGAGTGAAGTGATTAATATGCAACCAGCAAACAAACAACTTAATTCTAGTATGAAGCATTCCAAAATAGTTACTTTGCAAGACGTTAGAAATATGAAGAAAAGGGCAAAGCTGAGTGGAATTGTGGGCAAGAATGTTAAGTGCGGGCGTACCGCCAGCCTTGTTTACACTACGCGTAGTGCACGACCTCCCGAAATCCATCCTTCCGAATCCTCCCTCCCTCGCGAGGACAGAGTCCACCTGGCCAGGCTGAGATGTGGACACCATCCAGCTCTCCTGAGCTATCAGAAGAGACTGGATGACTCCGTTGTCGACGCCTGCCCGGGATGTAACACAGCACCCCATACCATTAAACACATCATAGAAGACTGCATTTCACACAACCACTTACGCCAACAACATAATCTACACTCAATGAGAGCTCTGTGGGAAAGCCCGATCGTGGCCATGGCCTTCCTCAGGGACTCGGGGCTGTTCGGCCAGGCAGCTTAGGGAACAACAACAACAACAACACTACGCGTAGTGGCGTCGGACCTTTGCCATCATGTTCCCGTCTATTTTGACTGCCTTTGGATACAATAATATGTTGAGGGGAGGCTTTTCCCCCCCCCCTCACCCCCCCATGACATATTGTCATCATCATATATATTGCCAGCAGGGGGCAAATTACCGAAAAAATTGCCATCAAAATAGACGCGAACTTAACCACGGCGATCGACAAATGTAAACATGACGGCGGCGGCGGGGGAGGCAACGGACCTTTGCAATCATGTTCCCGTCTATTTTGAATGCCATTGGATACAATAATATGCTGAGGGGGGGCCTCACCCCCCCATGACATATTGTCATCATCATATAATTATATTGCCAGCAGGGGGCAAATAACCGAATTAATCGCCGTCAAAATAGACGCAAAGTTAACCGCGGCGATCGCCCTATGTAAACATGACGACCGTACGCCCGGAGTCTACATCCATCCCGAATTGTGTCTGAGATGTATGCATTGTGTATGCATTTGTGAGAACTGACACAGGTGAAATTATTCAAAATGTTCTACAAGCTTTTTGTGACATGATGGGAGATACATAACAAACAAGGACAGTAATGCTAGATAAGGAAAACAAATAAATTCAAACAGTAGCCTATAAGTGGGTCTGTATTAACCCTTTCACGCTTATGATGCAATTTTGAGCCTATTAGGGATACTTTAAAGCCCTTGTTACCATCAGGGGTATTTAGAAACCTTTAGTTTAGTTACTTCAACCTCTGCAGTTGTCTTTGAGCTAGCTGTGGGCAGAAAACTAATTTTGGAGAGGTAATAGGTGTTCTGCAGAACAACAACTCATCCATTACATGATTCTTATCTCATGTTTTTTTTTTTTTTTTTGCTCTTACCTTACTCAGGGGACCTTACTGATGTGCGGATAAGTGCTACTTTTCTTATATTCTCAATTTGATTTTCACTCCCCTATAACATTATCAGTTATTTTTGTACAGCCTGTCCAGGACACTTTGTTTACATTCTAGCCTCCTTGGAGGCTCCTCCCCGATGTTTAGGCTAGTAGCCAATCAGAGTAGAGCTTCACCTACAAGAAGTCAGTACATTTTTATTGGTACTGTACTTTACAGTTATCGACAGCCAAAGCTGAAGATTGTAGAGTAAACACCATAGACTTTATCCCATAAATTGTTGTTTTTATAGTTTTAATACCCAATAAGTTGGGGGGTGGGGGCAGCCCCCACCCATAAATACTAGGATAGGTTAGGTAAGGTTGTTAGGTTAGGCTAATGTCTTTTCAAAGTTGACTAAATCGAGTAAACTCCTAGATTGTTGGGGTATCTGAATTACAATTAACAATGCAAATGCTAATAAAAAGTGCTTTCCGCACTTTCTAACAATTAAATACACATTTACGAAGCATTAAAATACACAAATAACATAAATAAAACCTAAAATAACAGGAGTTGTAGTTATGCAGAATTACCGAGGTAATTACAAGAGTGAGAGAACTCTATTTCTTATTGCTAATCTGGCAACTTCTGCGTCATAAAAGCGTGAAAGAGTTAATGTTGGTATTGCAAAATAAGATGACCTTCGGGTGCAAATAACGTTCAGTGATACTGTATTAACACGGTCGGGTGAAAATACCGCTCGCGGGATTTTCACGGTTGGGTGCAGTTACCCACGTCCATATAGGCCTATTATATAGCTTATTTTTGCTTTTTTATCGTCTTTAACCCCATATTTTCCTTGATATTCGTAGCCCTCGCCACTAGTAGGGGCTGTGTTTTTAGATTGTTGGAAAAAAGGTACCGGGTATATACTAATTTCTGCTCCAATTCAATATAGGCCTAGGGTAAGGTAACCAATAGGTACACACGACGGTCCAATAGGTGCGCAATTGGCATTTAAAAACCTCTCCACAGGATATGACAACACTTGAGCATTTAGGCCTAAATTTGGTCTCATCTTAAAGCTTAACCATTATGCCTTCATGTCATCCGGTATCAATGCAGTAGTTTAGTTTGGTATGATTGAAGAGCTGCAGCAACAAAAAGAACCTCATAGCCCGCTGCCCTCCCCACTAGTGGGGGCCATATTTTTAGAATGTTGGATATTGGGTAAATAGCCTAGGCCTAGGGCCTACTAATTTATTATCTATAGCCTAGGCCTAGCCTACCATGTAGGCTATTAGGCCTAGGCCCTATGAGAGAAAAAAAAATACAGAAATATCCTGATGAGGAAGAGGTCAGCTCTGCGAAGGAAACTGGAAGGAACAAAAATTATAAGGAAAGCTGACAAAATAGAACAGGAAATAAAAAAAAACAGAACAAAAGCTACTGCAGTCACACAAAGAACAGAGGAGCAGAGAGGAACGGCAAGCAGTAAAACACATAAAGGACAACACAAAGTTCTTCTTTTCATATGCCAACAAGAGGTTGAAAGACTTCAGTCCAATAGGCCCCCTAGTTAAAGAGGATGGGGAGAAAGAAGACAACCCAAAAGAAATGGCCAATCTCCTACGTCAACAATATGAGAGTGTTTTCAGTCAGCCCAATAATAGCAAGAAAGTAACTGACCCTGCGGCATTCTTCAGAGAGTGATCTGGTGATCATCTGACGCACATTGAGGTAACGACTGAAGACATAATTGTAGCTATCGACACGATCAAACCAAACTCAGCAGCAGGACCAGATGGTTTTCATGCCAAGCTACTCAAGAACTGCAAATACGAGCTGGCAAAGCCAATAAAACTGCTTTGGTCACAGTCCCTAAATTCCGGGAAAATTTCATCACTACTCAAAGTGGGTGTAATAACGCCTATTCACAAAGGTGGCAGTAAAGGCCTAGCAAAAAATTATAGGCCTGTAACCCTCACATCATATCTGATCACCCATTTAGAAGGAGCAAACACTTTTAACGAGGGCCAACATGGTTTCAGAAAAGGTCGTTCATGTCTCTCGCAGCTGTTGTGCCACTATGAAACCATATTGGAGGACGTACAACATGGCATCAATACAGATGTTATCTACCTCGATTTTGCCAAAGCCTTCGATAAGGTAGACCATGGTACTGTATTGTCCTCCACAAACTAAGGGAACGATAATCTTCAAGGACACTACATCCGCCTTATTAGAAACAATTTATTAGGGAAAATAGGCACCAACAGATTCGCCATTTTTTTTTTCCATATAGTCCGCATGGAGGATTTTCGTTACCGACAAATTGAGAAAATACACTTTTCACAGAAAAATACACCAAAAATCTGTCAAAGATGTCAAATAGCAGGGGTGTGGGGGCGGCAGCCCCCACCCATAATACTAGGATAGGTTAGGTAAGGTTGTTAGGTTAGGCTTATGTCCTTTCTTACAGTTTCTTACAGTAGATCCTCTGGAAAAAGGCAAACTAGGCCTGTGTATCCAGCTCAGTACCAGTACTTGCACTGCTGCGGTCGTTCACGGTGTTGGCGGCGGCGGTAGCAGACGCAACATTTTTACTATTCTGTATTTTTGCTTTATAATCAAACTTCAAATCTTGTCTTCCCCATGCTTTATCAAGATTACTTTCAAACTCCCTTATTGATTCGGAATCGACTACATACTGGGGCAGTGCGTTCCACTCATTTACCACTCTATCACAAAATGAGTTCTTTGCCTTTTCAAGCTTATTTCTTTCTTTGTAAATTTTCTTAGAGTGTCCTCTCGTTCTTGTTCCCTCCCGCATCAAGAAGATACCTTCACACACATCCTCATCATACTTTCCTGACACTATCTTAAAAGTCTCTATCATATCCCCTCTCTTTCTCCTATATGCCAGTGTCGGAAGCCCCAGTGTCCTCAACCTCTGCTCATAGCCTGCGTTCTTCAACGTTGGTACTAGCTTGCTAGCTCTCCTCTGCACCTTCTCCACTGCTTCTATATCCTTTACCATATATGGAGCCCACACCTGGTTCGCATATTCCAGGTGCGGCCTAACCAGCGCTGTATAGAGATTCCTGAAGATTTCTTCGTCAAGTGACACAAATGTCCTCCTTATCAGCCCTACAATTCTATTGGCTTTGTTTATCTTTTCCGCTATATGTTCTGAGAAATTTAACTTATTGTCTATCACTACTCCTATATCCTTTTCTGCATTCACTTCCTCCATCGCTTCATACATACTGTATCCTACTTTGTCTATCTTGCTTGTCCCAATCCGCATGTACTTGCATTTTTTTGGATGAAAAGGCATTAACCAATGCTCAGACCATCCCTTCATGCCCTCATCTCCTTGAAGCAAACCCACATCTTCCTTACTCCTCACTCTTCTATACAGCTTAGTGTCATCCACATACAGGTATACCTCACTTCCATTAGTTATAACTTCAGGTAAGTCGTTGATAAATATAACGAACAGTAGTGGTCCCAACACAGATCCCCGAGGTACCCCACTTGTAATTTCCCTCCACCCTGAGCCTATTCCATTCACCAGTACCCTCTGTCTCCGATCTTTCAGGAAGGCTTTTATCCATTTCACACATTTCTCCCCTATATTATAGCTTCTAACTTTCTCTATTAAACTTTTATGTGGGACCTTATCGAAGGCCTTCATAAAATCGCAATATACCACGTCTATTACATCACCATCCTCTAGAATTTGCATCCAATCATCTACCACCTTAATTAGCTGTAGTATCGTCGACCTCCCCGGCAAGAATCCGAACTGTCTCCCACTGAAAAGTTGGTTTGATTTCATATGCTCCATTATTCCTTCTCTAATTACCGTTTCCATTAGTTTACACACAACACTTGTCAAACTGACTGGTCTATAATTTCCTGAGTCATTCCTTTTTCCCTTCTTAAATATAGCTGTTATGTTCGCCTCTCTCCAGTCCATCGGGATTTGTCCTGTATTAAACGATACCTCAAATAACATTTTCAATGGCTCTACTAACATCTCACCTCCTTCCTTTATGATTCTTGGGTGTATCCCATCCGGTCCCGGGGACTTACTTCTGTTCATTTTTTCTATAGCCCTTCTTATTCTAGCATGGGAAAACTCTATTAGTTCCAGTGCCGGTGCCTGTTTGATGGGAATAGTAGGCACTGCGTGACTGCATCATCCGACTCCACTGTTAGTACCCCCCAAAGTATTTCCCCAGCACCTCTGCTTTCTCCTTATCAGTCTCCGCTCTACTCCCATCATCCAACCCCCCTACCAGCTCTGGGATCCCTACTCTTCTTGTTAACTTTTCCTTTCAAAGGGGTATAGGCTAGTAAACACTAGGATAGCTTATACCCGGTCAGAGGTAAGAAGAAGAAGAAGAGTCCTGCTGTAGTCTCCTTGAATGCTACCAAGGGAACATGGGATCTGCGGGAGGTTGGGAGAATAGTCAGTCTGAATGGCTGCACAGTTTTCTCTCTGATCGGACCCAGCAAGAACCGTGCACTGTCTGAACAGAGCCATGTTATCCATAATCAGCGGTGTCCCTCAAGGCTCGGTACTTGGCCCCCTACTGGGTAAGATTAGGAGTAGTGGGCATACCACTACCAACATACAGCATAACTCATCTATAAAACATTAACCTAACCAAACAACCTAACCTAGTAGGGTAGAAGCGTTAGTATCCGATCACTGTGTTAGTATCCAATCACTTTCAGTTTTTAGTGCAAAAAAAATGCTACTAACAAAACTATAAAAGCTACAGTATTAACCTTATATACAGAATATAGAGCTATGAAAGCTAAGTATTGTGTGAAAAAATTAAATTAAATGGATAAATAGTTTAGCTTCTACCGTACACTGAATGTAAACAACTGTCATTTTTCTTCCGATTCTTACGGCAACGCATAAGGAAATTACTTTTTTTGTTAGCTTAAAAATTATCTCTATATTTATTCTTTTCAAAATACAGTATATGATAATATATTGTAGTGGAATGTTGGAATAACACATGGAAAATGAAGATAGTTGATTATATTGCAAATGAGTTTGACAAGGAGAGGTAATTGGATACTAAACCCAAAATCCTTGATGCGTTAGTATCCAATCATAAAATATTTTCCTTTCAAAATGCTTCACTTTATGTATTTATTATGTAATCATACAGTATTATTATTTTTAATTTTACATGTCTTACAGGATTAATAATTTCCCTAGCACCTATATTTTGTTATATAATGTGGTGTGTTAGTATCCGATCACTGATCCACCACTGTGGTCGATCAGTCGACCACAGTGGTCAATCGGTTGACCACAGTGGTGGATCAGTTGACCACAGTGGTCAACCAGTCGACCACAGTGGTGGATCAGTGATCGGATACTAACACACCACATTATATAACAATATATAGGTGCTAGGGAAATTATTAATCCTGTAAGACATGTAAAATTAAAAATAATAATATGTAACATAAAGTGAAGCATTTTGAAAGGAAAATATTTTGTGATCGGATATTAACGCATCAAGGATTTTGTGTTTAGTATCCAATCACCTCTCCTTGTCAATATATTATCATATATTTAAAAAGGACAAATAAAGAGATATTTTGTAATCTGATAAAAAAGTCATTTCCTTACGGGTTGCCGTAAGAAACGGGAGAAAAATTACAATTGCGATCTATTGTCTGAAAGGGTTTATCCGAATAAAGTATCCTAGCCATTAAAATCATTATTTGTATGTAAAGGGGTACTAATACTGATAGTTTTCATATTTGTTATCATCATTACAAGTTAATAAATCATTAATATCATCTTTAACTCTCTCACCACGGAAGGGCTCTTGAACGCCCATAAAAAAGCATATAACAGGTACCCGGAAGGCCTCTTGAACGCCCAGTGGTTGAAAGCCTGTGAGCTTCGTGTGCGAGGCGTCGGTCCGACGCATGTAAACAACAGCCGGCTGGACCGACGCCCCGCATCTCCGGCCACAAGAAGAAGAGCGTCGCTTGTTCGTGTGTGCCTGTATGTTGTTGTTAAGTATCGAAAAGTGGTGTAAAGTGGCTGTTTTGGCCATAAAGTTATCTCCAATGAAATCATCATCACAGCTCAACCAGTTGACTTAGAGAGCTCTACTTAACCCCTCCAACCCGGATGGGCTCTTGAACGCCCATAACAACCTCGGCCCGCGCAACCCGGAAGGGCTCTTGAACGCCCATTGCTTGCATGCGTGCTTTCGAATGCCGCGCGTACATTTTCGGTATCGTGGGACGGTAGGTGGCGCCACCAGGCGTAAACTCCGCCACAGCAACAGTATCTACCCCGACGCCATCATGGACAGTACGCCAAATAGTGATTCCGCTGTGTCCGATACCGTGCTTCCTACGACGCCCTTGCTTGTTCGTCGCGCCTTACCCCGACGCCATCGCCTAAATGTGTTATCTCCCGGAGGTATTGAGACGACATTGAGACTTTATGAGCGAGCTGATGCCAAGCATAATGTTGATGATGAAGTCAGTGACGACTCCAGTAATTATAAGTCGAGTGATTATGGCCATGAGAGTGATAAAGAAGAGCAATTCCTGGGATTTGCGAGAGAACATGACAGTGATGAGAGTGATGAAGGTGATGTACCAGTTGTTGAGGAAGCTGGTTTACCTAAAGACAGTGAACTTGAGAGAGTGAGCGAGTGGGAGAGTTCAAGGTCACTCACTAAATTTCGCTTAAGTGACACGACGCCAAGCCCTTCCCCAGGTAAATCGCCTTTCAAGCTACATTTGTATAAGCAGAAAATACTTGAGAAGGCGGCCGCGGCAGCTAGGGAACAAGCAAAACTACTTGGTGAGGATGAGGCTGTGAGTGAGGGTCAGCGTGGTGACCCTTCTCGTCCGCCATTGTCTCCCTTATCTACCCACGCCACCCAAGATGACCCGGATGCCCCGCATTCTTCCCCACCACCCCCACCATTGCCAAGGGTTGAGGACCCCACACTTTCGGCCTATTTGCCTCCTAGGTCCCCCGACAGGAGACATACTGCTGCCGAAAAGGGGAAAGGTAGGAAATATACCAAGAAAATTAAGAAAAGTAAGAGAGTTTTGTTCGAGGCTCCCGCGGCGTCCACCCCGGCCGGCCCCAGCCATACGTCCCCGCAACTTTCCCCACGGTCCTCCCCACCTCTCCCGCCTTCAACATGTCTTCCTGAAGAAGTCTTTGAGCTCTCATCACCAATACCTGGCCCTAGTGACAGTGAAACATTGCTTTCTGTCACTCGTCGCAGGCCAAGGAGCCCGGGACCTCGGGGGGACACAGCCTCACCTGCCACTCCTTCCCCACCTCGCCCACCCGCACGCCGCCCACGCATCACTGGTTCCCCGCCAGATTATGTGGGGGCCACTGATGATGAAGGGCACCTCTCTCAAGACTCTGGCCATGATTACATAGGTCCACCGTCAGGGCAAGATGACCACTCTGACGATGACTATATGGACATCGACGACCCTCGACCCATCCGCTTGGCCCGGCGTCGTGCTGCCCGTCGTGCTGCCCACCGCCCTGGCCGCCGCCCTCGCCGCCCTAGGGCGCGCGCCTCCCGAGTTGGCCGTGGGCGTGCTGGGCCACCAGCTGGAGCTCCTCGTCAGCGTAGACAAGACCCATTCTACGTTTTTCAGTGGCAAGACGTAGTTGATGAGGATGCATACAACCCTGATGTGCCAGCTTTTGATGAGGTACTGGAGGGTTCAGGCGTTACCCCCAATTTTCCTGCAGGCCCCAATGCTCCACCACACGAACTGTTTGAGGCCTTCTTTGATGAGGAGGTGGTAGGCTATGTTGTCAAAGAGACAAAATAAGCAGCACCAATTCCAGGTCCACTTTTTGGGAAAGGTGACCAAGGGCCACATGAGGCAGTGGACCCCAGTGACTCATAAAGAGTTCATGGTGTTCCTGGCACTCACCATGCTAATGCCTCATGTCAAGAAGCATAGGTTGCCTGACTATTGGATCACCAATGATCTGATATCCACCCCTGCCTTCGGGAAATATATGTCTCGCGACCGGTACCTTGATATCCTCGCAGCGCTCCATCTTGTCACCAACCTTGACGTCCACCTCCCAGACAAGCTGTGGAAGATTAGGACGTTGTATGAGATGATGCGAGAACGCTTCACCTCCTACTTCAAGCCCTTCCGCAAGGTCGTCATTGACGAGTCTCTTGTGCTGTTCCGGGGAAAACTCAGCTTCCGGCAGTACATCCCCTCAAAAAGACATCGCTTTGGCATAAAATTCTTTGTGCTGTGCGACTGCCAAACTGGCTATGTCCTGGACTTCCTGGTCTACAGCGGGAAGGAAGGGGACTTGCTTGTGGACCCCCTCATTGGCTTTGGCGGAGCAGTGGTGCAAGCCATGATGGACCGCTACTTTCATAAGAATCACGTCCTCTACACGGACAATTATTACACGTCCCCCACTCTCTCACAGTACCTGCATGAGCGCAAGACGGGGACTGTAGGCACAGTACGAGGGAAAAGGAAGGGCATGCCAACTTTCCCTCCAAAGACCAAAAAAGGTGATGTGTTCAAGAAGAAGTCGGGGCCCATTCTGGCTATCCACTGGCACGACCAGCGGAAGGTCAACCTCCTGACCACCATCCACAAGGGGGAAATGGTGGAGACTGGCAAGGTGGATCGCCGCACCCAGGCCAGGGTGACCAAGCCCGATGCTGTCCTGGACTACAACATCAACATGAGGCTGGTGGACAAGTCCGACATGCAGATAGGCTTCATTGACTGCCTGCGTACCTCGTGCAGATGGTACAAAAAGTTCTTTCTGCATATGGTGGACATGTCAGTTCTGAATGCCTACAACATATACAAGCTTCGGAATGTGAACACACCCATGAAGTTCAATAGCCTGCGGAGGTTCCAAAAGCAGGTGTTGACGGAGCTCCTGGAGAAGTATGCTATGCCACAGAGGGCAGTGGCACATCCTGGGCCCGCCGTTATTGACCGCTTGCAGTCTGCTCAATACTTGATTAGGCACAGGCTTGGTACCCTGCCTCAGAATGAATCCGGAAGAACACAGCAGAAGCGGTGCCATGTCTGCTACAACAGCAGGGTGAAGCCGAGGTCAGGTACAAAGTCAACCCTGGAGTGTGTGGAGTGCAAGGTGGCACTCTGTGCTGTAGATTGCTTCTTTGATTACCACTCCAAGCTGGAGTTCTAATAATCATACTGAAATTGCCAAATAAAATGACAATATGTACACTATAATTATATATAGGCAAAAAGTGGAAGAAAACCAATGTATTGTAATACAAAAGTCATGTATTATGAGAACATTGATACAAATACAATTACACCATAATAATATGTGAAAGTGACACATATGTATATACCAAGTGACATTCATATGATTAGAACCTATAGAAATATATAAATCAGTGAAAAAAGACACAATAAATTGTATATAAAACGTTTACAAATCATATAACTAAGTGAAAGTGACACAAGACCTAATATTTGATGGCCAAAGTATAATAAACACCTGTGATAACGAATAATCAGTGCCTAATACAACAATAACCTACCTCAATTACTAATAAAATGTACGGTATCGAGTGAAAATGAGCATTATCAGTGACAGTGACACTCTCTAAAGCATATTTGTCAAAGTGAAAGTGACACAAGACCTAATATTTGATGGCCAAAGTATAATAAACACCTGTGATAACGAATAATCAGTGCTTAATACAACAACAACAACCTCAATTACTAATAAAATGTACGGTATCGAGTGAAAATGAGCATTATCAGTGACAGTGACACTCTCTAAAGCATATTTGTCAAAGTGAAAGTGACACAAGACCTAATATTTGATGGCCAAAGTATAATAAACACCTGTGATAACGAATAATCAGTGCCTAATACAACAATAACCTACCTCAATTACTAATAAAATGTACGGTATCGAGTGAAAATGAGCATTATCAGTGACAGTGACACTCTCTAAAGCATATTTGTCAAAGTGAAAGTGACACAAGACCTAATATTTGATGGCCAAAGTATAATAAACACCTGTGATAACGAATAATCAGTACCTAATACAACAATAACCTACCTCAATTACTAATAAAATGTACGGTATCGAGTGAAAATGAGCATTATCAGTGACAGTGACACTCTCTAAAGCATATTTGTCAAAGTGAAAGTGACACAAGACCTAATATTTGATGGCCAAAGTATAATAAACACCTGTGTTAACGAATAATCAGTGCCTAATACAACAATAAGCTACCTCAATTACTAATAAAATGTACGGTATCGAGTGAAAATTAGCAATATCAGTGACAGTGATACCCTAATAAACATATTTTATATAATTGGCCTCAAAATAACTAGAAAATATCAAATAAACATCACATTCTCAATATCAAACACTAAAATCGTCTAAGGGAGATAAATACTTTGGCGCGGCGAGCGGCTAGGTGCGTCGTAGCCATGGCCGAGGCGACGCGTCCGAACGCGGGAAGAATTTGCCGCCGAAAAGCACTCGTCTTCCCGCGCTCACCATTATGCAACCAGAGGGGCTAGAGACCTCTACTCAACGCCATTCGACAGAGGAAGGTTTTTGGAACATTATTCTTTTTTATTCACAACATTACATGACATATTCATTGACTTACAGAGTAGTTAACATAGGCCAAAGATCGTCAAAACACCCGGTACCGGAGCACAGTCGTAAGCTATAGCCCCCGGGGCTGGAGGGTTAATGCCATGCTACAGGTAAATAACACAGCTACGCTTGGGGATGCGCGGGAATGCGGGAAGCAGTCTGATTAACGAATATACGGTAGCCTAGCCTAGATGTTTTTCGGCCAAAACACCCGGGTTTCGAGGAATATATATATAATACATAGCCGGGGCTGGAGGGTTAATCATCTTTTACTTTTTTTCCAAAAAAATAATTTTGCTTAATTTCGTCATTAACCCTCCAGCCCCGGGGGCTATAGCTTGCGACTGTGCTCCGGTACCGGGTGTTTTGACGATCTTTGGCCTATGTTAACTACTCTGTAAGTCAATGAATATGTCATGTAATGTTGTAAATAAAAAAGAATAATGTTCCACAAACCTTCCTCTGTCGAATGGCGTTGAGTAGAGGTCTCTAGCCCCTCTGGTTGCATAATGGTGAGCGCGGGAAGACGAGTGCTTTTCGGCGGCAAATTCTTCCCGCGTTCGGACGCGTCGCCTCGGCCATGGCTACGACGCACCTAGCCGCTCGCCGCGCCAAAGTATTTATCTCCCTTAGACGATTTTAGTGTTTGATATTGAGAATGTGATGTTTATTTGATATTTTCTAGTTATTTTGAGGCCAATTATATAAAATATGTTTATTAGGGTATCACTGTCACTGATATTGCTAATTTTCACTCGATACCGTACATTTTATTAGTAATTGAGGTAGCTTATTGTTGTATTAGGCACTGATTATTCGTTATCACAGGTGTTTATTATACTTTGGCCATAAAATATTAGGTCTTGTGTCACTTTCACTTTGACAAATATGCTTTAGAGAGTGTCACTGTCACTGATAATGCTCATTTTCACTCGATACCGTACATTTTATTAGTAATTGAGGTAGGTTATTGTTGTATTAGGCACTGATTATTCGTTATCACAGGTGTTTATTATACTTTGGCCATCAAATATTAGGTCTTGTGTCACTTTCACTTTGACAAATATGCTTTAGAGAGTGTCACTGTCACTGATAATGCTCATTTTCACTCGATACCGTACATTTTATTAGTAATTGAGGTAGGTTATTGTTGTATTAGGCACTGATTATTCGTTATCACAGGTGTTTATTATAGTTTGGCCATCAAATATTAGGTCTTGTGTCACTTTCACTTTGACAAATATGCTTTAGAGA
Source organism: Paralithodes platypus (assembly GCA_032716605.1). Classification (NCBI taxonomy): domain Eukaryota; kingdom Metazoa; phylum Arthropoda; class Malacostraca; order Decapoda; family Lithodidae; genus Paralithodes; species Paralithodes platypus. The sequence continues at coordinate 54,240,109 of CM064528.1, forward strand.
GTGTCACTGTCACTGATAATGCTCATTTTCACTCGATACCGTACATTTTATTAGTAATTGAGGTAGGTTATTGTTGTATTAGGCACTGATTATTCGTTATCACAGGTGTTTATTATACTTTGGCCATCAAATATTAGGTCTTGTGTCACTTTCACTTAGTTATATGATTTGTAAACGATTTATATACAATTTATTGTGTCTTTTTTCACTGATTTCTATATTTCTATAGGTTCTAATCATATGAATGTCACTTGGTATATACATATGTGTCACTTTCACATATTATTATGGTGTAATTGTATTTGTATCAATGTTCTCATAATACATGACTTTTGTATTACAATACATTGGTTTTCTTCCACTTTTTGCCTATATATAATTATAGTGTACATATTGTCATTTTATTTGGCAATTTCAGTATGATTATTAGAACTCCAGCTTGGAGTGGTAATCAAAGAAGCAATCTACAGCACAGAGTGCCACCTTGCACTCCACACACTCCAGGGTTGACTTTTTACCTGACCTCGGCTTCACCCTGCTGTTGTAGCAGACATGGCACCGCTTCTGCTGTGTTCTTCCGGATTCATTCTGAGGCAGGGAACCAAGCCTGTGCCTAGTCAAGTATTGAGCAGACTGCAAGCGGTCAATAACGGCGGGCCCAGGATGTGCCACTGCCCTCTGTGGCATAGCATACTTCTCCAGGAGCTCCGTCAACACCTGCTTTTGGAACCTCCGCAGGCTATTGAACTTCATGGGTGTGTTCACATTCCGAAGCTTGTATATGTTGTAGGCATTCAGAACTGACATGTCCACCATATGCAGAAAGAACTTTTTGTACCATCTGCACGAGGTACGCAGGCAGTCAATGAAGCCTATCTGCATGTCGGACTTGTCCACCAGCCTCATGTTGATGTTATAGTCCAGGACAGCATCGGGCTTGGTCACCCTGGCCTGGGTGCGGCGATCCACCTTGCCAGTCTCCACCATTTCCCCCTTGTGGATGGTGGTCAGGAGGTTGACCTTCCGCTGGTCGTGCCAGTGGATAGCCAGAATGGGCCCCGACTTCTTCTTGAACACATCACCTTTTTTGGTCTTTGGAGGGAAAGGTGGCATGCCCTTCCTTTTCCCTCGTACTGTGCCTACAGTCCCCGTCTTGCGCTCATGCAGGTACTGTGAGAGAGTGGGGGACGTGTAATAATTGTCCGTGTAGAGGACGTGATTCTTATGAAAGTAGCGGTCCATCATGGCTTGCACCACTGCTCCGCCAAAGCCAATGAGGGGGTCCACAAGCAAGTCCCCTTCCTTCCCGCTGTAGACCAGGAAGTCCAGGACATAGCCAGTTTGGCAGTCGCACAGCACAAAGAATTTTATGCCAAAGCGATGTCTTTTTGAGGGGATGTACTGCCGGAAGCTGAGTTTTCCCCGGAACAGCACAAGAGACTCGTCAATGACGACCTTGCGGAAGGGCTTGAAGTAGGAGGTGAAGCGTTCTCGCATCATCTCATACAACGTCCTAATCTTCCACAGCTTGTCTGGGAGGTGGACGTCAAGGTTGGTGACAAGATGGAGCGCTGCGAGGATATCAAGGTACCGGTCGCGAGACATATATTTCCCGAAGGCAGGGGTGGATATCAGATCATTGGTGATCCAATAGTCAGGCAACCTATGCTTCTTGACATGAGGCATTAGCATGGTGAGTGCCAGGAACACCATGAACTCTTTATGAGTCACTGGGGTCCACTGCCTCATGTGGCCCTTGGTCACCTTTCCCAAAAAGTGGACCTGGAATTGGTGCTGCTTATTTGTCTCTTTGACAACATAGCCTACCACCTCCTCATCAAAGAAGGCCTCAAACAGTTCGTGTGGTGGAGCATTGGGGCCTGCAGGAAAATTGGGGGTAACGCCTGAACCCTCCAGTACCTCATCAAAAGCTGGCACATCAGGGTTGTATGCATCCTCATCAACTACGTCTTGCCACTGAAAAACGTAGAATGGGTCTTGTCTACGCTGACGAGGAGCTCCAGCTGGTGGCCCAGCACGCCCACGGCCAACTCGGGAGGCGCGCGCCCTAGGGCGGCGAGGGCGGCGGCCAGAGCGGTGGGCAGCACGACGGGCAGCACGACGCCGGGCCAAGCGGATGGGTCGAGGGTCGTCGATGTCCATATAGTCATCGTCAGAGTGGTCATCTTGCCCTGACGGTGGACCTATGTAATCATGGCCAGAGTCTTCAGAGAGGTGCCCTTCATCATCAGTGGCCCCCACATAATCTGGCGGGGAACCAGTGATGCGTGGGCGGCGTGCGGGTGGGCGAGGTGGGGAAGGAGTGGCAGGTGAGGCTGTGTCCCCCCGAGGTCCCGGGCTCCTTGGCCTGCGACGAGTGACAGAAAGCAATGTTTCACTGTCACTAGGGCCAGGTATTGGTGATGCGAGCTCAAAGACTTCTTCAGGAAGACATGTTGAAGGCGGGAGAGGTGGGGAGGACCGTGGGGAAAGTTGCGGGGACGTATGGCTGGGGCCGGCCGGGGTGGACGCCGCGGGAGCCTCGAACAAAACTCTCTTACTTTTCTTAATTTTCTTGGTATATTTCCTACCTTTCCCCTTTTCGGCAGCAGTATGTCTCCTGTCGGGGGACCTAGGAGGCAAATAGGCCGAAAGTGTGGGGTCCTCAACCCTTGGCAATGGTGGGGTAGAATGCGGGGCATCCGGGTCATCTTGGGTGGCGTGGGTAGATAAGGGAGACAATGGCGGACGAGAAGGGTCACCACGCTGACCCTCACTCACAGCCTCATCCTCACCAAGTAGTTTTGCTTGTTCCCTAGCTGCCGCGGCCGCCTTCTCAAGTATTTTCTGCTTATACAAATGTAGCTGAAAGGCGATTTACCAGGGGAAGGGCTTGGCGTCGTGTCACTTAAGCGAAATTTGGTGAGTGACCTTGAACTCTCCCACTCGCTCACTCTCTCAAGTTCACTGTCTTTAGGTAAACCAGCTTCCTCAACAACTGGTACATCACCTTCATCACTCTCATCACTGTCATGTTCTCTCGCAAATCCCAGGAATTGCTCTTCTTTATCACTCTCATGGCCATAATCACTCGACTTATAATTACTGGAGTCGTCACTGACTTCATCATCAACATTATGCTTGGCATCAGCTCGCTCATAAAGTCTCAATGTCGTCTCAATACCTCCGGGAGATAACACATTTAGGCGATGGCGTCGGGGTAAGGCGCGACGAACAAGCAAGGGCGTCGTAGGAAGCACGGTATCGGACACAGCGGAATCACTATTTGGCGTACTGTCCATGATGGCGTCGGGGTAGATACTGTTGCTGTGGCGGAGTTTACGCCTGGTGGCGCCACCTACCGTCCCACGATACCGAAAATGTACGCGCGGCATTCGAAAGCACGCATGCAAGCAATGGGCGTTCAAGAGCCCTTCCGGGTTGCGCGGGCCGAGGTTGTTATGGGCGTTCAAGAGCCCATCCGGGTTGGAGGGGTTAAGGGCAAAATAAAGGTTATATTTTGAAATAAATTAGACTAAATGTAGGTTTTATGTTGCAAAATAATATACTAAAGGGAATAGGTATAATATATATATTTTGATTATTAATGGTACTGTACATGATTGGAATTAGCTGTCAAGTGATTGGACTTAGCGGTATTACCATTAAGTCCAATCAGGTATATAATATAAAAATATACAGTAAAAGTCCTTTAATCCGACGACCGATGATTCGAATCTCCCAATAGTCCGAATTTTTCAATTTGAGGCCAAATCCGAATTCACCCGATGGTCCGAATTTCAAGAAGTCCCAAAGTCCCCTTTTTGAGGCATTAGTCCACTCAAATGACACATAATGGAGCACACATATCATATGTTCATGAATTCACTTTAAAAGTTTACCATTGTCATTGTAGCCTATTACCTACTTCAAAACATTCAGATTAATGGTCAAAGGAAGCTACTGATATAAACGTAAACACCACATCGTCTGCTAGAGAGTTTGTTTTGCTCTTGAACGCATCCTTGGGACGCTCCGATGCGCTACTGGCTTGCACCGCATTTTCTGCAAGCGCATTCAGTCTTGAGCTTGAAAACGCACCTTTGGACGTTCCGATACGCTACTATTTATAGTTCAGTGATCGGAGCGTCCCAAGGGTGCTTTCAAGACAAGACAAGGGTGCTTTCAATACAATATAATATAACAGAGCACGTCACAAAAGGAAAATTACAAGAACCTCTCAGGGAAGTGCAGTTGTTAAGGCATTACTTCCCGAACCACATCTGATCTGATCTTCAAGAGCAAGACAAACTCGCTAGTAGACGATGCGGACATATGGTGTTTACGTTTAAATCAGCAGATTCCTATGACCATTAATCTGAATGTTTTGAAGTAGGTAATAGGCTACAATGACAATGGTAAACTTTTGAAGTGATTTCATGAACATATGATATGTGTGTGTGTCATTTGGGTGGCCTAATGCCTCAATGTTTTCGTCAGGCCATTAATACACAGGTTCATAGGGGTAAAGTCCGATAATCCGAAAAATCCACTAATCCGAACGAGGGCCGGTCCGCTGCCCTTCGGATTAGAACATAAGAACATAAGAAAATGGGAGTCTGCAGAAAGCCGATTGGCCTAAGCAAGGCAGATCCCTGTATATATATGATTAACGGAAGTTTACTGTATATACCAAAAAATATGTTTCACAGGCACTTGACATTACTCTTAACCCTCCAACCCCGGCTAGGGTAGATCGTGACTGTACTCTGTGACCGGGGGTTTTGAGGAATTTTGGTCCATGTTCATTCACCTGTTACTTCTGAAATACATGACACAAAGTTATAAAAAAAAAAAAAAAAATGTTGCACAAACCTTCATGTGTAGAATGCTGTTGAGTAGAGGTCTCTAGCCCAAGTGATTGCATAATGGCGAGCGCGGGAAGTGGAGTGATTTTTATGCGGGAAAATCTTCCCGCGTTCGGATGCGTCGCCTTGGCCCAGGCCCCGGCTTGGCTAACCTACTGCGCACTTAGCCACTCGTCGCGCCAGAGTTTTTACCTCCCGGAGTCGATTTTATTTATTGATAGTGATGTTATTATAGTTATTTGGAGTCCAATTATATAAAATATGTGTATTAGGCTATCATTGTCACTAATATTTCACATTTTCACTCGATACCGTAGTTTTTAGGAGTAATTGAGGCTGGTTATTGTTATATTACGCACTAATTATTCGTTATCACAGGTGTTTATTATACTTTGGCCATCTAATAATAGTTCGTGTGTCACTTTCACTTTGGTAAATATGCTTGAGAGAGTGTCACTGTCACTGATAATGCTAATTTTCACTTGATACGGTACATTTTATTAGTAATTGAGGTAGGTTATTGTTATATTAGGCAGTGATTATTCGTTATCACAGGTGTTTATTGTACTTTGGCCATCAAGTATTGGGTGTTGTGTCATTTTCACTTTGATAAATATGCTTTAGAGAGTGTCACTGTCACTGATAATGCTCATTTTCACTTGATACGGTACATTTTATTAGTAATTGAGGTAGGTTATTGTTATATTAGGCACTGATTATTCGTTATCACAGGTGTTTATTATACTTTGGCCATCTAATATTACTTCGTGTGTCACTTTCACTTTGGTAAATATGCTTGAGAGAGTGTCACTGATAATGCTCATTTTCACTTGATACGGTACATTTTATTAGTAATTGAGGTAGGTTATTGTTATATTAGGCAGTGATTATTCGTTATCACAGGTGTTTATTATACTTTGGCCATCTAATATTATGTCATGTGTCACTTTCACTTAGTTATATGCTTTGTTAGTTTTATATACAATTTATTGTGTCTTTTTTCACTTATTTATATATGTTTTCATAATACATGACTTTTTTATCACAATACATTGTTTTGTTTCCACTTGTTGCCTATATACATACATATTGTCACTCTTTGGTACTTTCACTATGATTATTAGTTAGTACTCCTGCTTGGTGTGGTACTCAGCAAAGCACGGTATAGCACATAGTGACACCTGGCACTCCCCACACACTGCATGGTGGTCTTTTTCTGCTTCCTCGGCCTCACCTGGTTGTTCCAGCAGACATGGCACCGCCTTCTGCTAATGGTGACTCCATCTCGATCCAAAGGCAGGTAACCGAGCTTGTGCACATTTAGATACTGTGCACACTGCATGCGGCCCTGAAAGGGGGGCACAGGTTGTGCCACTGCCCTCTGTGGCGTAGCATACCTGTCCAGGAGCTCCACCAACACCTGTTTTTGGAACCTTCGCAGGCTACTGAACTTCCTGGGTGTGTGCGGATTCCGAAGCCTGTAGATATTGTAGGCATTCAGCATTGACATGTCCACCATGTGCAGAAAGAACTTTTTGTACTATCTGCACGAGGTACGCAGACAGTCGATGAAGCCTATCTGCATGTCGGACTTGTCCACCAGCCTCATATTTATGTTGTAGTCCATTACAGCATCGGGCTTGGTCACCCTGACTTTGGTGCGGCGATCCACCTTGCCAGTCTCAACCATTTCCCCCTTGTGGACGGTGCTCAGGAGGTTGACCTTCCGCTGGTCGTGCCAGGGGATAGCCAGAATGGGTCCCGACTTCTTCTTGAAGACATCGCCTTTCTTGGTTTTAGGAGGGAAAGTTGGCATGCCCTTCCTTTTCGCTCTAACTGTGCCTACAGTCCCCGTCTTGCGCTGATGGAGGTACTTTGAGAGAGTGGGGGACGTGTAGTAGTTGTCCGTGTAGAGGACGTGATTCTTCTGGAAGTACCGGTTCATCATGGCTTGAACCACTGCTCCGCCAAAGCCAATGAGGGGGTCTATTTCCACGTCCCCTTCCTTCCCGCTGTAGACCAGGAAGTCCAGGACATAGCCAGTTTGGCAATCGCACAGCACAAAGAACTTTATACCAAAGCGATGTCTCTTTGAGGGGATGTACTGCCTGAAGCTCAGCTTTCCCCGAAACAGCACAAGAGACTCGTCAATACAGACGTTGCAGAAGGGCGTGAAGTATGACGTGAAACGTTCTCGCATCATCTCGTACAACGTCCTAATCTTCCACAGCTTGTCAGAGAGATGCATGTCGGTGTTGGTGACAAGATGGAGCGCTCCGAGGATGTCGAGGTACCGGTCCCGAGAGATGTATTTCCCGAAGGCAGGGGTGGATATCAGATCTTTGGTGATCCAATAGTCAGCCAACCTGTGCTTCTTTACATGAGGCATTAGCATGGTGATTGCCAGGAACACCATGAACTCGGGATGAGTCACTGGGGTCCACCGCTTCATGTGGCCCTTGGTCACCTTGCCAAAAAAGTTCACCTGGATTTGGTGGTGCTTGTTTGTCTCCTCTATGACAAACTCAGTAACCTCCTTATCAAAAAATGCCTCAAAAAGCTCATGTGGTGGAGCATTGGGGCCTGCGGGAAACCTTGGGGTAACTCCTGAACCCTCCTGTACCTCATCAAAAGGGGTTACATCAGGGTCATTCACTTCATCAGCAGCCACATCCTGCCAGTTGAAAATATAAAATGGGTCCTGCTGGCGACGCTGACGAGGAGCTGCAGCTGGGGCAGCACGCCCACGAACTTTGGCGGCGCGCACCCTAGGGCGCCCAGGCCCAGCCCGGCGGCCAGGAGCACGATGGCCCTGGGCCAAGCGTCTGGGTTGAGGGTCGTCGATGTCCATAAAGTCATCGTCGTTGTCGTCAGAGCCGTCATCTTGCCTTGACGGTGGACCCATGTAATCATGGCCAGAGTCATCTGTGAGGTGCCCTTCATCTTCAGACCCCCCTTCATAATCTCGCGGGGAACGAATTATGCGTGGGCGGTGAGGTGGGGAAGGAGTGGCAGGTGAGGCTCTGTCATCTTCATGCAGAGGTTCGGGGCTCCTTGGCCTACGACGAGTCGTAGACAGCACTGGTTCAGTGTCTGTAGGTGCAGGTATGGATGCGAGGTCAAATACATCGTCAGGAACCTCTGTTGTAGGCTGGAGAGGTGGGGTGGACCCTGGGGAAACTTGCGGGGGCGTATGGCTGGGACCGGCAGGGGTGGAAGCCGCGGGAGCCTCGAACAAAGAGCGCCTACTTGTAGCTCCTTTTTTCACATATTTTCTCCCTTTTCCCTTTTCTTTAGTAGTATGTCTCCTCTCGGGGGAAATAGGGGGTAAATAGGCCGAAAGTGGGGGGTCCTCAACCCTAGGCAGTGCTGGTGGTGGTGGGGAAGAATGGCGGGCGCCTGGGGCAACTTGGGTGGCGTGGGTAGATAAGGAAGACAATGGCGGGTCAACCTCACCCTCACGCACTGCTCCCTCAACAAGTTTTAGGGCCTCTTTCCTGGCTGCCACGGCCGCCTTTTCAAGAACTTGCTTCTTATAAAAACGTATCTTGAATGGGGATTTAGCTGGCGAAGGGCTAGGTGTCGTGTCACTCAACCTAAACTTGGTAGTCGACCTAGTGCTGTCCCATTCGCTCACTCTCACCACACTCTCATCACCTTGCACAACTATATCACGTTCAGTACTATCATCACTATCATCGTCATGCTCAAATCCAACAAATTGCGCGTCTCTTTGATGAATTTCGTCTAGATCGTCTAAATCTTCACTATAGTGCGACTGATAAGACTCGGAGCTATCACTGCCCAAGTCATCAACACTATTTTGTCCTTCACCACGTTCATAACTCCTCAAAGCTATTTCAATACCTCCGGGAGTCAACGCATCTTGTACGTGCCTTTGCGTTAGGGCGCGACGAACCTGGGCAGGCGTCGAAGGGAGCATGGAATCGGACACAGGGGAATCACTTTTTGGGCTAGTATCCATGTTGGCGGCAAGGTTGAGACTGTTTTGGTGGCGTACATGGTGTCTGGTGGCGTCGCCTAGCGACCACGGAACGAAATGTTTACGCGCGCCATTCAAAAGCACATACGCAAGCAATGGTACAATGTTGTACCACCCGGGTTCCTCGGGTCAAAACATAATGGTACACACGTGTACCACCCACCCAGGGTTGAAGGGTTAATATAAACTGTCATTACTTGTGTGGGTGTTAAAGGGTAAACAAAAGTATTTTTGTATTTAATTCTTGTTGAAATTTGCAGCCAAAATCAGTAAATAGCACTTTTTGATTGGATACTAACGATCCTACCCTATTCATGTAGTGTAGTACTGTACTAGGTTAGGTTAGGTTAGGTTAGGTTAATGTTTTATAGATGATTTATGCTGTATGTCGGTAGTGGTACGCCCACTACTCCTAATCTTACCCCCTACTGTTCCTGATAATGATAGAGAACATCGACAAGGATCTACAGCACTCTCGCGCAACGTCCTTTGCCGATGATACAAGAATCAGCAGGAAAATCCAAGCAGAGGAGGAGGTAGCCTAGCCCTGTTACAAGAGGACCTAAACAGTGTGTTTGCTTGGGCAGAAGAAAATAACATGTTGCTCAATGGTAACAAGTTTGAGTTGCTCAGGTATGGCCCTCTACAAGATGTAAAGCAAACAACTGAATATAAATGCCAAAACCAACTTATAATAGCCAGACCATGTGAAAGACTTAGGAGTTCACATGAGCACTGACTTGACCTTCTCCTATCATATCAACGAAACAACCAAGACTGCCCGGAGACTAACTGGATGGATTCTCAGAACTTTCCAAACACGGGAGAAGGAGTGTATGATGTCTCTCTGGAAATCTCTGGTGCTTCCAAGACTAGAGTATTGCTGCCAACTTTGGTCCCCTCACAAAGTGGGGGATATAATTAAACTAGAAGCAGCCCAGAGGACCTTCACCAGCAAAATAGAAGGACTGCAACCTCTCAATTACTGGGAAAGACTGCAGCAGTTGGGACTCTACTCGCTCTAGAGACGCTGTGACTGCCCCAGTGCCGTCAGAGATATTCAATAATGTACGTTTGGAAAATTTTGGAGCATCTGGTGCCGAACGTGGGCCTGCAGTTGAACAATCACCCCAGAAGAGGTCGGCTATGCTTTGTGAGGAGGACAGGTGGTGCATCCCAAAGGGTGAAGACACTAATTCACCACAGCTTCACTTTCGCGGGGACACGCCTCTTCAACTCAGTCCCACGGGATATAAGAAACCTGACAGGCATTACACCAGACAGCTTCAAGAACAAACTAGATAAGTGGCTGGCTACAGTTCCTGACCAGCCTCCAACACCAGTCCAGGATACACCAGCACCAGTACCAATTCCCTCCAGTCAGTGGTCCACAACATAAGAGGGGAGGAGCTGCCTGGGACCAGCGGACGTCCACGTTAGCTGTGTCCATCGAGACGAAATACAACTAAGGTGAAGACGGGTTTCGCAGCTGTCACACCGTAGGCCTACTAAGTTCCCGTATTATTGTATAGCCTAGCCTAATTGTATTAGACTTTGCCGAGGGATAAAGCACATTTTACTATGATCTTGAGCATAGGCTTAGGCCAAGGCCTATAGATTCCATATTTGAGATTTTTTTTAATTTTAATACCACAAATTTTGTGGTGGTCATTTGCATCAATATAATTACTGTATAGAGTTTGTAATTAATTTGAAATTTCGGGAAAACCTATTTTCCCCATTAGGCCTATCGATCGATGTTGAGACATGCTCGCTCCCCGATAGTGATTTGAAAAGACATTAGCCTAACCTAACCTAACCTATTACAGTATTATGGGTGGGGGCTGCTGCCCCCACACCCCCGCTGGTTGAGTAGTAATCCCTTAATAAAAAAAAAAAAAAAATTTGGCTGTCGATTATACGAAGGTGAAAGAAAAGTCGATGAAGTCTATGGTGTTTACTCTGCAATCTTCAGCTTGATTGTACATTGATAACGGGAAAGTACCGTATTGACAACCTTGTTACGAAAATTAAATTTTAGTACCATACTTTTATATTAGGTTTTTCCAAGGGTTTAACACATTTTCATATGATCTTTAGAGCTATCGATGACTGAAAGTACCGTACTGACAACCTTGTTACGAAAAAGACATTTTAGTAACACGAATCTAAGAATTTCTTCTTCAATCGAGTTGTCAACTTGTGGAATGGGCTTCCCCGAGACGTTATAGACTGCAGCCTACAATAATTTTTTATTAGGTTTTGCCGAGGGTTAAAACAAATTTTCTTATGATCTTTAGAGCATATAGATTCATTAGCCTATTTATCTTCAAATATATCAACAAAATTTGTGGTAAGATTTTACGGTGTGACAGTTACAAGCCCCATCGATGTTTGTGTAGCCTATAGGTATGTTATATAATAGTCTTCAGTCCTATATATGTCCTTCCCTTCGCAAATGTATTATACGGGAGATATAGGGTGAAACACAGAGTCTTGTCTTGTCTTGTCTTAGGTTAGGTTAGGTTAGGTTTCTTAGTTAGGTTCATGACAAGGGATCAGCTTGTAGGTATGGGATAAACTAGGGACACATACTAGCTGGTAGGTAAGGGTTATTCTTGTATCCAACGTTCTAGGTTAGGTTACTGTGTTTTTTTACTTCAAAAAATCTAAACCTGAGCCAAGTTTTGGCAAATGTTGGCTTACTTTTCTATATTTTATTTTCAGAGTTCTTCCCATATTACCCCTATTTTTCCCCTTTTACCCTGCAATTTCCCTGATCTTCATAGCCCTCCCCACTAGTGGGGGCCGTGTTTTTAGATTGTTGGATAATGGGTAAATACTCATTTGCTGCAGTCCTTGGTATAAAACAACACTGTAGCCTATAGCCTATCAAAGAAAAAATGCCAAAAAAAAACAAAAAACACACATGCTAAAACTCGTGACTGTCACACCGTATCAATTTACCAAATTCGTGGTATTAAAATAACATTAAACCCATATTTGTCTTCAATTAGGCCTAGGCTATTAGCCTAGCCTAAAAACAAAATTGTGCCATTAGGCTACCCTAAAATCCAGGATAATATTCAAGACTTCGGTAAGAGTTACCGACCAACCAGTGACGGGCCCCATCGATGATTATTAGTGTGTTATCACTTTCATGAACGATACTTTGTTGGTGTATATGTACTTACCGTCGCAAATTCGCTATAAGTGAAATACGAGAAACTGTAAAAAATACCTCCCTGTCGATGGCCGCGGTGCAATAGTACACAATGGCCGTCGTTTGGGAGCTCTTACCCTCAATCTTTCAGTCGAACGTCACTGCACCTAGCGGTCTTTTTAGGAATCATGAACCATAGCATGAACCAATCACAGCCTTCCATCAAATTATCAACCAATCACACAGTCTTTCAGTCATCACGTCACGCGCCATGCCCCTCGCCGGCCCGGGCGGGCTCAGTTTGAAGATGGAACCCTAACATGGAGGTCGTGGTGGTATGTGCTACGAGTTTTTCAGGTAATTTGTTGTACTTTGGTATTTTTATTTACCGGATCAGTCTGAAGATGGTTTTTTCTTTGATATACAGTGTTGTTTAATACCAAGGACTGTCGCATTTTACTATTTTCCCATTAGCCTATCCATCAATCTTAAGACACGGCCCTCGATAGTGGGGAGGGCTATGAAGATCAGGGAAATTGCAGGGTAAAAGCTGTAAATAAAGGGTAATATTGGAAGAACTCTGAAAATACAATATTGAAAAGTAACAAAACCTGAAAATAGAAAAACCCGAGCCAAATTTTGACCAAACTTGGCTCGGGTTTTTCAATTTTTTGTTACTTTTCAATATTGTATTTTCAGAGTTCTTCCAATATTACCCCTTTATTTACGGCTTTTACCCCGCAATTTCCCTGATTTTCATAGCCCTCCCCACTATCGGGGGCCGTGTTTTAAGATTGATGGATCATGGGAAAATAGTAAAATGTGACAGTCCATGGTATTAAACAACACTGTGTATCAAAAAAAAAAAAAAAAAAAAAAAAAAAATAACCTGAAAAACTCGTCACTGGTTGGTGATAAACATTTACCAAGACTTCTTTCGCAGCCCTATTACGCTATTAGAAATAATTTATTAGGGAAAATAGGGACCAATAGACTCGCCATATTTTTCTCATTAGGCCTATAGTCCGCATGGAGGAATTTCGTTAGGCCTATCGACACTTGAAAAAACCCGATTAGGCCTAGCCTACACCGAAAAATAACACGAAAATAATGTCCCGAACGTAAAAAAAGCATTGTACCCAATGCATCCTTCGACCTGGGTGTCCTCTTCTTCTTGTTTTGAAAGATGCGGTGAGTGCGATTCACCCAATAAATGGCTTGAACGTTACTCACAAAAACTATATTAGGCCTAGGCTATATTATATTAGGGTTAGGTTAATCTAATCTAATATAGGCTAATATTTGTACATTTTGGAAGCATGCATGGCCTCCCCACAATTTTCCTTACCTACTGTAAAAGCGCGATTAACCCAATAAATGGCGCCATTTGACGGAGTATCTTCAGATTAATGAATAGCCTAATGGGTAAGTTAATGCAAATCCTCCACTCAAACCATGAAAAACAACGGTAAATTGATACGGTGCATGTGTTTTTTATTTTTTTGCATTTTTTATTTGATATACCTGTACAGTGTTGTTTTATACCAAGAACTGTCGCAAATGAGTATTTACCCATTATCCAACAATCTAAAACCACGTGGCTATGAAGATCAGGGAAATTGCGGGGTAAAAAAGGAAAAAATAGGGGTAATATGGGAAGAACTCTGAAAATAAAATATAGAAAAGTAAGAAAACGTTAAAATGTGAAAATCCGAGCCAAGTTTTGGCAAAAGTTGGCTCGGATTTGGGTATTTTTCAGAGTACAAAAACCCCAAAATAGGGAAAAAGAGTTGGCTCGGCTTTTGGCATTTTTCAAAGTAAAAAAACACAGTAATTGAATTTTGAGAGTTGGCTCGAGTTCTCATTTTTTTGAAACTCCTTAAACCCCAAAATTTGAAAACCCGAGCCAACATTTGCCAAAACTTGGCTCGGGTTTAGCGATTTTTTGAAGTAAAAAAACAGTGACCTAACCTAGAATGTTGGATACAAGAATAACCCTTACCTACCAGCTAGTATGTGTCCCTAGTTTATCCCATACCTACCAGCTGATACCTTGTCATGAACCTAACTAAGAAACCTAACCTAACCTAACCTAAAAGTAATACGCAGAGAGAACATAAAACAAAGTGACAGTGGCTTTGTGCAGTGGGGACTCTGAAAATTTTATAGGGGAGGGAAAATAAAATGTACGCAATTACCAAAGCAGCACTGGATCGCACAACTGTAAGGTCCCCCGAGTAAGGTAAGAGGGAAACAAAAAAATCTATAAAGCAGAAATCCCGTAAAACAGGACTTGTCATTATGCAGACAAGACTCTGTGTTTTACCCTATATCTCCCTTATAATATATTTGCGACGGGAAGGACATATATAGGACTGAAGACCATTACCGGTATATAACATACCTATAGGCTACACAAACATCGATGGGGCTTGTAACTGTCACACCGTAAAATCTTACCAAAACTACAATTAGGGCCTAGGCCTAAACACTATATTCCTTGGAAAAAATAAAACAAAAATTGATAGCCTAGGATAAATAAGGCGGCTCTAGAAAACCATCTAGACAGCGAAATGCAAGCAGGCTTCACCCAAGGAAGAAGGATAGAGGATAACCTGCTAATCTTAAAGTACTGTGTAGAGTCGAGTTATAAAGAAAAACTCCCATTAATTATAGCGGCAATAGACTTCCAAAAAGCCTATGACTCTATAAAAAGAGAAAAAATCATAGAAACATTAAAATCACTACGAACACATGAGAATATAATAGACAAAATAGAAGAAATATATGTTGGGGACAAGACAACAATAAAATTAAGTAAAAATATACAAAAGGAAATAGAAGTAACAAGCGGAATAAGACAAGGATGTACAGCGTCAACTACCTTATTTAAACTTGTTAAATTAAAAATAATTCAACAATTAGAAAGTACAGGCCTAGGTTTCAGAAATGAGAAAATTAGATTTAATACTCTTTTCTTTGCTGATGATGGCTTGCAATTCTCCCAATCCCTGACAGAGGCAAAGGCAAATATCAGAAACCTTATAAAAACAGGAAAAGAGTGTGGCCTGGAAATAAATAAGTTGAAAAGTAATGTTATGATATTCAATATGAAAGAACAACCAAGCAGCATCGAGGATATAGACGTAGTAGAATCAATCAAATATTTGGGAGTAACAATCACAAATAAAAGAGACTGCTATAAAGTACACATAGAAAAGATGATAAATAAAGCACAAAGGTTAGCAAATCTCACACACTCAGTAACAGCAAGGAGTTGTAATAAGATGTTAATTGGGAAAACATTCTGGAAAAGTTTAGCTCTACCTGGAATCCTATATGCAGCTACAGTAGTGTTCTGGAGTACAACAAAGAAGAAAGAAAAAAACTAGAACGAATAGAAAATTCTGTTTATAGGATGATATTGGGAGGATCTAAAGGAACCCCAATTAGCTGTCTTCGAGGAGAAGTAGGAGCATCCCTGTTAGAATCAAAACTAATGAGATAAAGACTACAATACTTACAAGGCATAATGAACGGTGATGGAAATAGAATGCTATATGAAATAATTGAAGAAGGATTAGAGGAGAATAATAATAAATGGGTAAAAGAATGCAATAGGTGTCTAAAGGAGCTTAACATAAATAGAACAAAACTGAGCAGGATGACAAAGACAGAACTGTGTAAGAAGATCTATGAATGGGATACACAAATGTGGCAAAAAGACATGGAATCAAAAACCAGTCTAAACATTTACAAGAAAAAAAAAAAAAAAAAAAATGGGGGGAGAAGATGAAGTACGGTATATGACAACACAGCAGCCTCAGTCACATTTTTTAAATGCAGATCAAACACCCTAAACCTAGAAGACCGAAAAAGATTTGAGAAGGAGGATACAAAATGCAGACTGTGTGAAAAAGATACAGAAAACTTAGAACATTTTATCCTGGAATGTGAAGAATATAATGAAATTAGGACAAAAATAACAAGATTAGCCTACACAGGCCATATATCCAAGACACTGAAAAACTTATAGGAGAGTTACTATTCAAGAAAGAAGGAAACGAAGAGATAAAACAATACTTACATAGCCTAGATGTTGGAAAAGGAGAGAAAAGAGGATAAAAGAACTTGACGAAAGAACAGAAAATTAAGAACACAGGACAAATTAGGAGAGCTAAAGTGTCTTAAAAATTTAAAAAAATGTAAAAGAAAGTAAGAAAAGTGTAACAAGAAAAGTTTTAATACTAGGAAAAAAGAAAAAGTGACAATATATTTTGGAAAACATGTAAATTTATAGAAAATAAGGACCCCAGTAAGAAGATGAAGAAATAATACATCTACAGTGAAGAAAGAAAACTGGGGAAGGTGTAAGAAGACCAACGAGGGGCCGATACTTAAGGCTATCCCTCAACATCAACATCATCATCATCATCATCATCAGCTGTCTTGAATGGGTTGCTAGACTACTCGGCCCACGGGACAGCTCGGCCAGGACAACTCGGCCAACGGCGAGACAGCTCGGCCCAGTAAAACCGAGACAGCTCGGCCCCGAGTTAATTGCGAGACAACTCGGCCTTTCACAACCCTTATTTGCTTCGACAACATAAAAACGGTATAGATGGCTATATTGATCATTTTGGAATCGCTATGTCCCTATCTATTTATGTATCTATCCTAAAGAAAACTGAGATTTTTGCAAAAAAAAAATTACATCCGGTGGCAATTCAACTCCCACCCTTTCAATATCTGAGGCAAGGGTATGAACACATTGTTTTCCTTCCCTCAAACCTTCGCCATGGACAGCTTTGAATATTTCTCTCATCACCGTTAATTTAGAAGAAAAACTATCAGACGGCATGTACAGGTGACCTCTGTTGACCATATCAATCCATGATTTGTTTACAGATACACAGTTCGCTGCCATGTAACCTAAATCAGGATATTTTTTAGAGAATTTCCTCACAACATAGCCACCTACAGTAGGCCTATATACAACAAGGCCTGTTCTTTTATAATTGTACTAGGTGATTTTGATGAATTGTTACATGCTCCTACGCAACTATTTTTACCTTCATGCAACTCATCAGACAGCTCGTCAGTCATATTATCCATTTCAAAGTCCATATCCTTGAATAGCAAGCTAGTTGGGCAAATTTCTTATTAATGGGCGTGTTTTAGTCTGATCGTCATTATATATATATATATATATATATATATATACACACACACACAAGGTTAGGCCTAGATACAATCACGAATTTCAAGGCTACAGGCTTTTTCACGGCTAGGTATATCACAAGGTTAGATACAATCACGAATTTCAAGGCTACAGGCTTTTTCACGGCTAGGTATATCACAAGGTTAGATACAATCACGAATTTCAAGGCTAGGCTACAGGTTTTTCACGGCTATATTAAAAAAATTGCCCCATAGGCATAGCATAACATGGGGCCGAGCTGTCTCAAATAATAGGCCGAGCTGTCTCAAATAATGGGCCGAGCTGTCTCGCCGTCGTGGTCGAGTTGTCCAAAAGTGGGCCGAGCTGTCCGAGCCGAGTTGTCCCATGGGCCGAGTCGTCCAGTCCCCCTTGAATGTTACCAAATCCAGTTAGGCTAATTGTGTAGCCTAGGCTAGCCCAGCCTATATGATAACATGGGTAATTGTTTAGTGTATGGCCTCCTCCTAAAGAAAATGGATTTTTGAGCACAGACTGAACCAAATGTTCACTACTGTATTTACATAGCTGGTCATTAACCTAACCTAACCTAACCTAACCTGGGCATCCTGGGGACTGCTGCCCCAAGACCCCCGCTGGTCTTGGGTTGAAAAGTGATAAAAAAAACACGGAAAAACTAAATAAGATGGTCACCAATTTTCCCATGGATTTTTTTATTTTTCCCTGTTAGTTTTCATCAATAGGCCTATATAGTGTTTGGAAATAATTACAACCCTCGGCGAAACCGTTTCCCCCATTATACAACGATCTTAAGACACGCCGCCCGATAGTGGGGAGGGCTATGAAGTACAGGGAAATATGAGGGGTTAAATGCGTAAAACGGCGATTAAAATGTATTTTAGCAAAACTTGGCTCGGGTTTTAAGGTATTTCTAAGGCCTAAAACCCAATATTTCGAAAATCCGAGCCAAGTTTTGGCCAAAGCTGGCTCGGATTTTGAGAGTTTGTAGACAACAAAATGACAGTAACCTCATTTAGAAATTTGGCTCAGGTTTCCCGAAATTGCAAAGCCATAAAACCTGAATATTGGAAAACCCGAGCCAAGTTTTGGCAAAACTTGGCTCGGATTTTGCGAATTTTAAGAGTAAACAAATTACAGTAACCTAATTTAGAATTTTGGCTCATGTTTCCCTAAATTGCAAACCCCAAAATGCATAGGCCTAATTTTGGAAAACCCGAGCCAATTTTTGGCAAAACTTGGATCGTATTTTGAGAATCGAAAAAGACCGACTAAATGTCGGAAATCGGCTCATGATTTCCCTAATTGCAAAGCCATATAACCAGATTTATCGAAAACGTAGCACTTATTTAAATCATAAATATCCAGTAACATAGACCTAGTACATTGGATACAAGCCTAATCCACACCTAATATAAGAACATAAGAACATGGGAGTCTGCAGAAAGCCGATTGGCCTAAGCAAGGCAGATCCCTGTCCCACACAATCCCAGTTCAATTACAAAGCCCAATTATAGGCTCAACACTCTAATACCCTGAGGATCATCTTACCAAAACGGTTAGAGATTAACGCAGGATTATGGGGGTATGCAGAGTGCTGATTGGCCCAACCCGGCTGATCCCCCTTCACACCCAACCCTTCTCGTCCATATGCTTATCCAATTTTATCTTAAAGCTCCCTACCGTTTTAACGCCTACAATGTGTCCGTAGTACCTAGTAGGCCTACGTGGGATACAACATGGCGGTTGGGCCGGCGCCCATTTAGTAGCCTACTGGTATTCGGCCGTATCTGTGAATGCGAGTCACTTCGAGCGGATGCACAATCTAACCTAATTAACCTAACCTAACCTAACCTAACCTAACCTAAATGCGCCTCCGCTCGAATATGAATTCGCTCGAAGTGTCCAGATACCGTAAATACTACCGCAACTACGAATCTTGTTTTGAGACCTAGTATATTAACCTAACCAAACAACCCAACCTATCGACAGAGATGGGCAGGTGGACTAGACTAAAAAGCTGGTGGACAGACCTCGGGAGACAGGTGAAAATGGCGTGTGTACGAATCGGTGCCGTCTATAGGAAGTATGGTAAATTTCTATAATTGCACCTAGCCTATACGAGCTAAACAAATTATTATTGTATTTAACAGGAAGGTACAACGAGGTAAGTGATGTGGTATAGGTGGCAATATGCGGAAATGGATTATAAGGGCATTTCGCCCCCCTCTGACAAAAGTCTATCAATCTATATGTGACACGGATTTACAATGTTTCAGAGAGACATTAGCCTAACCTAACAACCTTACCTAACCTAACCTAGTATTATGGGTGGGGGCTGCCGTCCCCACACCCCCGCTGGTTGGGTAAAACGGTAGAAATTCAGTTGGGGGTGGAGTGAATAACCGTAGATTTTCGTAAGGGGGTAAGAGGGGGGCAGAATGATCTTATAATCCATTTCCGCATATTGCCACCTAGCCTATACCACATCACTTACCTCGTCGTACCTTCCTGTTAAATAGAATAATAATAATTTGTTTAGCTCGTATAGGTGCAATTATAGAATAATACCGGAAGTATTGACAACCATGTTACGACAAAATTCCATTTTAGTACCATATATTTTTATTAGGTTTTGCCGAGGCTTAAAACACATTTTCATATTATGTTTAGGCTAGAGCATATAAAATCCAGGTTTAGGCTAATTCTAGTTTCGCTTTCACAGCATACTCATAGATTTCTATGGCTACTTTAGAGTTGTCATATACCATACTTAATTCCTATATATGTCCAAAGCGGCGGAAATGCATTATAAGGAATTATGGTCAATATTTACGAATCACACCACAGCTGGAATCTCATTTCTAATGGTAGTTTTGGGTTCCTATCATTCTATGTTTCATTACTATATACTTTTTATCCACCGGAAAATATTATTTTTTCTTGTTTTTTTATTTTTATTTTTATTTATTTTGTATTTTTTTAGCATTAGGCCTAACCTAACCTAAAAACCTAACCTAACCTAACCTAAATGTATTTGGGGGCTATTAGGTTAGGTTAGGTTAGGTTTTTTGGTTAGGTTAATACTAAAAAAAAAAAAAAAAAGCCAAGAAAAAAAAATATTTTCCGGTGGATAAAAAGTATATAGCAATGAAGCATAGAATGGTAGGAACCCAAAACTACCGTTAAAAATGAGATCCCAGCTGTGGTGTGACTCGTAAATATTGACCGGAATGATACCTAGGCCTAGCCTACTGTAAAAAAAAAAAAAATCTCCCCATATGCGGCACCATAGCTATTACATAATACTAGCCTAGGTTAGGTTAGGTAAGGTTGTTAGGTTAGGCTAATGTCGTTAATGTAGTTTATTATCATTATATTACGTCTTTTACCCAGCAATTTCCCTGATCTTCATAGTTGGTCGGGAAGCTATGCCTTTACAACGGCGCCTCCCTTTTGTCGCTGTGTACGTGAAACTAGAATTTTACCAAAATCCATAGGCCTATTTGTTTTCAAATATTGCAAAATAATTGGTGACCAACTTAGGCCTATTTAGTTATACTAAAAACATATCTCTTACCTCATTATTCAAAGTTTTGTATTTGGTTTAATAGCCTATACACTTCCCAGGTCATTTGAACAGTTCTATTGCTTCTATATATCACATAGGCTAATACACCATAGCCTAGAATACGTTTTTAATAACTAGAAAAGGAGGACTTAGATTAATTTAAACAATTACGATAACATGAAACACATAGCCTATACTTACATTATCACGTCCAGAATTACTGATCTAGGCTAATGTAAAATTAATATACTGTAAAACAGTCAGAGATTATCCAAAACTGTTCCTTCGCCTTCCACGCCCCCAATGATCCAATCCCTATCTTCCTTCTTTATCTTCTAGCCTATTATTGAGATTGTCCCCGAATTCTTGCGATTCCACAGGACTATCCTTTGTATCGGCGCTTCTTCTTCTTCAATTTATAGGGTCGGCCGAGTATTCCTACTCCAGCCACACCTTTGTATCGGCTTCCTACCTTTTAGGGAAAGCTAGGAAAAAATATATCAAAACAGCAAAAAATGAGGGAATAATAAAGCAATAGGATAAATATGAAAGAAACAGCTTAACCCTCTCCGACATATGACGCTATTTTGAGCCTATTGGGGATACTTTAAAGCCTTTGTTACCATCAGGGGTATTTAGAAACCTTTAGTTTAGTTACTTCAACCTCTGCAGTTGTCTTTGAGTTAGCTGTGGGCAGAAAACTAATTTTGGAGAGGTAATTATAAGAGAGAACTCTATTTCTTATTGCTAATCTGGCAACCTCTGCGTCATAAATGCGTGAAAGGGTTAACAGGAAACTCCGCTCATCCCTTGCACTCTCCTCTCTCTCTCTTTTGTTTCTTACATAAGAACATAAGGAAATGGGAGTCTGCAGAAAGCCGATTGGCCTAAGCAAGGCAGATCCCTGTCCCACACAACCCCAATTCAATTACAAAGCCCAATTATAGGCTCAACACTCTAATACCCTGAGGATCATCTTACCAAAACGGTTAGAGATTAATGCAGGATTATGGGGGTCTGCAGAGCGCTGATTGGCCCAACCTGGCTGATCCCCCTTCACACCCAACCCTTCTCGTCCATATGCTTATCCAATTTTATCTTAAAGCTCCCTACCGTTTTAGATCCCACTATAGCACTTGGTAGTCCATTCCACCCATCTACAACTCTGTTACCAAACCAATATTTGCCTATATCTTTTCTGAAACGAAATTTATCTAATTTGAAACCATTGGTACGAGTTCTTTCGCTATCACTGAGCTTTAGTACATTTGTCATGTCCCCTTTGTTAATCCCACTAACCCACTTGAACACCTCTATCATATCCCCTCTAACTCTGCGTCTCTCTAACGAATGTAAACCTAATTTCTCCTTTCTTCATACGGAAGATTTCTAATATTATGGATCATTTTTATCATTCTACGCTGTACTCTCTCCAATGAATCTATGTCCATTCTGTAATAAGGACACCAAAATTGGACAGCATAATCCATATGGGGTCTCACTAATGACAAGTAAAGTTTTAAGATAACATCAGCAGTTCTGTTACTCACACTCCTAGAGATGAACCCGAGAATCCTGTTTGCCTTATTACGAACGCTTATACACTGTTTTCTAGGCTTCAAATAATTGCTAACAAACACACCTAGATCCTTCTCGCAGTCTGAATTTTCTAATTCTAAATTAGCTAGTTTATATTTAACATTTGTTTGCATCTTCCCTATCTTTAATACCTTGCATTTGTCAATGTTAAACTTCATCTGCCAATTTACTGACCATTCATGTAAGGTATCTAGATCCCTTTGGAGGCACTCTATATCGCTATCTGAATCAATTGATCTCCCCATTTTAGTATCGTCTGCGAATTTACTTATCCTACTAGTTATACCTAAATCTAGGTAATTTATGTATATAAGAAACAACAGGGGACCTAATACCGATCCCTGGGGGACACCACTTTTGACTGCTCCCCGCTCTGACTTGGTACCATTTATGCTGACTCTCTGTTTCCTACCAATTAGCCATGACCTAATCCATCCCAACAATGACCCTCCTATTCCATGTGCCTCAACCTTTCTCATCAATCTCTCATGAGGGACTCTGTCGAAAGCTTTACTGAAATCTAAATAAATAATATCATATGACTTGTCACTATCTACTGCTTCATATACCTCTGAGAAAAAGCTAGGCAAATTAGTAAGGCAAGAACGTCCCTGAGTGAATCCATGCTGAGAAGAATTTATTAAGTTAAATTTTTCTAAGTGGCTTCTAATTTTCCTAGCAATAATAGACTCTAGCAACTTTCCTATGATTGATGTGAAACTAATGGGACGGTAATTGGATGCTATTGAATTATCACCTTTTTTGAAGATCGGAACTACATTTGCAAGCTTCCAAGCTTCTGGAACTAAACCTGTTTCTAATGACTTGTTAAATAAAAATGCTAATGGGCTACTTAACTCATCTCTGCATTCTGTTAATACTCTAGCATATACCTCGTCGGGACCAGACGATTTTTGAGGTTTCAGTCTGTCAATTTCCTTAAGCACATCATTTCTACTTATACTAACTGTACTTAACATATTTTCTATACTATCACTATATACCATAATTATTGACTTCTGGAATCTGTGCCAAATTTTCATTAGTGAAAACGGAAAGAAGCTGACTATTTAATGTACTGCACATTTCTAAATAATTTTCTGTTATTTCTCCTATTGAAGTTTTTAGGGGGCCTATTACGTACATCTCTAACTTTAGATTTATATAGTTGGTAAAAAGCTTTAGGGTTATTTTTTGAGTCACTGGCTATCCTTATTTCATAATTTCTTTTTGCTTTCCTGATTTCCTTTTTGACCTGTCTTGATAGAGTCTGATAGTAGCCTATATATGTAGATGATTTTCGCCTTTCTTTATTTTTCTATATATTCCTTTCTTTTTTCCTATAAGATCTATTAGCTTATTAGTCATACATTTTGGTTGGTTCTGCATCGATCTAAATCTTCTTTTAGGGATATATTTATTTTGAGCATTGTGGAGTGAAGCAATAAACTGGTTATATGTAGGTGGCAAGTTTAACTCTGGCATATCCTGACTTAATTGCTTAACAATAGGGTCCACCCTTAACCCGTAAACGGCGGCAAAGCTCTTAAGAGGTTTTACTGGGCGACGGTGGCAAAGCTCTTAAGAGGGAGGCCTAAAAAAAACATTTAAACAGCCCCAGTATCACTAAAAAAAAAAAAAAAAAAAATATTTAATTTTTTCTTCCCTATACCTCATATCACTCCTCCACATCCCCTCCTTCCTCCCTTTCCCTTTCCCCTCCCCCTTCAATTATCACCTATTTTCCCTGTTATTCCCTAATTCGTTGGTATATTTTTGTGCTAACATTAGCAAACTGTGTGAAGGATGTGCTTACGTGCCTAGAGGGTGTGTTACATAACCGAGTGTGTGTATGAGTAGGCTCAGTGTGGCTTGAGACCTCGTGGAGGGAGGGGTTGCCTCAATTTTCTCCATAATTCATGAATGGGCTGGTCCATCTATATTCGCGATTTTGACCAGAAAAATTATATTTTCACTTGTTTTATTGTTGTTACAGGTTACTATCTTCATAGTGAAGGTAAAATAGGCTCATATGAATAAGTAATAAGTATATTTATCGTAAAATGACGATTATAGGCCTGAATGGAGCCTATAATTATGCTCACCCATGGGGACCGGGTTCAATACCCCCCCCTCGCCGTTACCAGGTTAAGTCTCTTCTTAGCCCACCATAATCAGCTTTTCTGAAATCTGGGATAAGTGTCGTATTCTCTTTAGCATTCCCTGTCCATTGTATATTAAAATAAATAGATTTATGATCGCTATTTCCTAGGTGGTCACCAATCTCTACATCATTTATCATATGTTCATTGTTACTGAAAACTAAATCAAGAATATTAATACCTCTAGTCGGCGTATCTATGAATTGAAATAAAAAACTATCTTGTACTACCTCAATAAACTCTACTGAATCTTGGTGCTGCCAATCAATGTTCGGAAAATTAAAATCCCCCATAATGCACACATTGCTAAACCTTGATGCTATTTTAATTTCCTCCCATAACGATGTTCCGCCATTTCTACTCAAATTAGGCGGTCTATATATAACTCCAATAACTATGGTCTCACTACCTTCGTTAACCTCTACCCAAACACTTTCATTATCATTATTTAGTCTAATACCTGATTTAATACAGCTTTTTAATGTACTCCTGACAAACACTGCTATACCCCCGCCCCTCCTACTTGTTCGGTCATATTTAAACAAACTATATCCTGGAATATCAAATTCTGCTAAAAAATGCCTAGATTCTGTATTAATCCACGTTTCAGTTAGCGCTATTATGTCTATATTTTCTGTGCTAACGAGTGCTCTAAGTTCGTTCATTTTGTTACTTAAACTCCTACAATTTGTATAACATACCCTCAACCTATTACTTATATTTGCAACTAATTTTCTATTGTGTTTAGATAACTTATTATTTCCTGTTGAACTACTAGCTCTAGACGGAAATTCTACTCTACCAGTATTCTCATCTTTACTATCAGTTACATGTGTAGTGTTATCGATACTACTATTACTAAAATACCCCAAAAAGGGAATTCCCCCACCAACCTCCCAACCAACAACCCAGTGGTAATTCCGCAAGAACCAGAGCAAAAACCAACTGGGACGAAAGGACCCAACAGCAAGAAGGGAAAGTGGGACGCTCCCGCAAGATCAAAGGAAGCCGCCAACCCTGTCAGTCAACAGAGGAGCGCACGACTGGACCAGGGGACCGACCCCAACACGGCCAGAAAGAAAAAGGCTTGGGGCCTTGGCACGTAGGCCAAAAATGGTGGATCCCCAACCTTTTTAACATTCACAACACTCACATACCAAACCCATGCTCAGCTGTCCTTTTTCTGTTGTAGTAACTAAGTATAGATAAGTGCCCCCGTGCTCAGTTGCCCCCCCTTGCCTTGTTCTTTTAGTAACTAAGTGTATATATAATATTAACCGGAGTATGCCACCTGTATTGATGCGACATAGCGGCACTGTCCTTGTGTCGTATTGGGCCACGTGCATACCAACCCGGGTTCATCATCTTATTAGGACGACGTCTATAATGCCGTCATTTATGCATGTATTCACCCCTTAGGGTAACTATCTGTTATCCACGATGTTTCTCTTTTCCACTTAACTCCGCATGTTACACGCCTATTAAAAACCCAGTCTTCTAAAAATACAAACCACATGATTTTCCTCCTAGACATTCTTGATGTACCAACTAAGTATGTATTTCATGAGATAACTACCTTGTGGGTTATAGTACTTTCATTTGTGTAGGTGCAAAGGCGAGCTCATAACACCTTCGATTTCCAGTCCACAACGAGCCCGATCATGATTATGTCACCCCTATAATTAATTATGTAACCCACATACCCCCCCTTGCTCAGCTATTCCTTTCTTCTGTAGTAACTAGATATATATAGATATGTGTCCCATGCTCAGTTGCCCCCTTGCCTTGTTTTTAGTAACTATATAAGTATATATAATATTAACCAGAGTATGCCACCTGTATTGATGCGACATAGCGGCACTGTCCTTGTGTCAAATCGTATTCTGTGCATTCCAACCAAGTCCCATTCACCTTAAGTTGACAACAACTAATACCGTCCTTCATGCCTGTATTTTAGTCCTTAGGGAAATTATCTTCTATCCGCCATGTTATTCCTCTATTCCATTTACTTTTCCACAATTGTTACACGTCTCCCAATCACCACCTCCTAATCCACAATCCACATTACTCTGTTTTGCTTCGTGACCCCATGCTCAGTGGTCACCTGTTTTGTGGGTCACCCTGTCTTTCGCTCCTTCACGTCCCGCTGCACACGCCACCCTACCTGTTCGATCGTAGGGGAATGCCACCCCTATGTCCAGCGCATTAAGGGTCACGACCCTAGGTCACGAGCGGCGCGGCGCCTAGCCTCAAACCATCCCTTTCCAATATCCAAGCCCCCCCCCGTAAAGACGCCCAGACGAACGTTCTAACATGCCGATCCTGTTCATTTCCTCACCCCAATAAATAGCAGATAAAGACTCATTCTTGTAACCCCATTTACTACCCTCTAACTTACTAGCCCAACTCACAACCTGAACCAGGAGGGCGGATGGCGCGAGGCTACAGCAGCCAACATCTCACCCCTAAGAAGTCGACCGTTCCGCCTGACTTGCATTTTCACGAAAACTACTATTTTGAGCCCCATAAGTAATCCTAGTGAGTAAAAATTAGAACCCAGGATCAACCCTCCCTAGGAGTATCACTCTTGACACCACCACATCATAAGAAAACCCCATTAGCGTAGAGAATCCCATATATACATATTTAAGGAGTGGCATGCCCCCCCACCCCAAAGGGATACCCCCAACCCCCGCGGACGTTCACCATGACCCACACGTAGCCAACAACTTCTTGCCAGACACCAGATGAATTTCCAACAGGTGATGAACTAACCCTCTAAATACCTATCCAAATACCATCCTATCCCATCCTTAACCAAAACCAAAATCTTCCTTATCCCATCCTAGATTAAGAATAGCATGTCAGCTAGACCAGAGAAGGATATTTAGGTGAATTGATGAATAATGCCTCCCAGCCTATTCACGTAGTGCGCCAGTAAAGTAGTCCCTATGAACCTTCACCAAATCCGCCTAAATAACTCTACTAGTACCTCATACTAGAGTTAAGATATCCACGATCATAAATCACATCACAAGTCACTTACCGCCACATTAAAAAAAAACTCCCTAACCTCCTAAGTTCACCAGAATAAATTAACTACTTCATAGCATTGACATCCAATACTTCTAGAACATTCCTGAAGCTTCCTTGACCTGCCTATAAATAAGACACAGAGACAACAGTCGGGCAGTTGAATATTAGAGCTCAAAGCAACGGTTGACCGCATTGTGTTGTCATCTAGTATTCCCCCCCCCCCACCCTCAAGATTCGAGATAACTTCGGCGTTCCGTGATCTGTGCAACTCTGTGAGGAAGTGAATTTAAGTTTTATGAATATATTATTGCGTTCGGGACTGCCGGCAGTAATATTATATTGGTAAACAACCGATTCACCCATTTTTTATTGTTTCCTGAACGTCTGGTAGTGCCCTCTTTACTACTTAAGTTCATGAATAATCATAACTCATAACTGATCTAAGGCAGAAAGATCGTTATGTTAGAAGGGATTATGTGAGGAACCTAATAGAGGATTCTGCAAGCATAACTCCTTGGCAACAATTGACAAAAAGGCGAAAAGCCGCCCGCGTTCCTTGAACCTCTTCTACATATTGGGACGTCATCACGGCTACGCAAAAAGCCCATCTGTAAACCTTCTCTACACTCCCGGACAACTTGGACGGCCCCGGAGCTGCTGTTAACCCCCGACACCACCGAGACAAGATAACCAGGAAAACTCGATCACAGTGTTAACTCGCAAAGTACCAAATTACGGTACCATTAACTCAACCAGCCAGTGTATGCGTTTATGTATCAATCTCTCTCTGATATTAGGAAGAAAGTGATTTATTATGCTAGTATGTATTAACATATATCAGTGAAATTTAGTTTAGGCGAACTGACTCCCGTAATTATTCTTGCCAGCAGGTTTTACCTCGCCAAAGAAATAAGTCCACATTAGGACTACGGCTCGAGCAAAAGCAATTTTGAAAGAAGTGATTGTGACTCCACCAGAAACCTGATTCGCCCCTCACTGATATTTTTCGGTCTAAAGTGTTACCTAAACAGCCAAATATACTAGACCAGTGCAACTAGCTAGTTATCCCTTTACGTTAATTCTTGGGCTATAACCATATTACCTATACCTTCATCCTAGATTGAGTCATATTACCAGAGTTAATACAGCGAGATACCTAACCCGCGTGATTCGTGTACTCTAATATCTTACAAATAAGGTGATCAGAAGCATAATACCTGAACGTTGGAAGTGGGAAGTGAACCTCCATCCAAATCCGCGAGAAGTGCTAGAGATTGTAAAAAGTCCAAAACTACGTATCTGACTTATTCAATTTACCATTGTTTCAAGTGCACATATAACCATTATTCTACCTAGTGTTTTTGGAGAATAAAGCTGCATTATAAATCATTACTGTGATGTTATTTATACCATCGGTTGATTTCATTGTGTACTGTGCGTGAACTCCTATATACCCAATCTTGCAGAACTCACCTATACCAAGTTAATCCTGTATAAAAGCAGGGCATAACATTGGCGGCAGCGGTGTTTTTGATTCGGATAGAGGATTTCATTGCAGTGCATTTTCGAAGCAATAGAGAAAAATAACATCGAGATGGCAACCCGTTCTCACATTCCCATTCCGAAATACGATGGGGAAACCTACGGAATAGAAACTTACATGGACATTGTAAAGCCCGTGCTAGATTTGGCGTATACTACGGATCAAGAAAAAATCGCCGTAACACTTACGCACTTGGGAAAAGCCGTTTCCCTAGTCGCATACCAGGTAACCCTTACCCTCACGTGGGCCGAATTCAGGCCCATAGTGATTGAAGCTAACAAACTTTCATTGGGCATCTTCGTCGCCCACACCCGTATTCAGGACACAAAGTACGAAGGTGATCTGGATGCAACGTTGAACACCATTTAACAACACATAAAAATCTCATTTCCCACCCTAACTAGAGTGCAACAAGAACAGCAAATTTTAGTGAACTTAGTCTCAGTGTTGCCCTCAGCAGTTAAAGATTATTTTGCTGTGCACGACCCCGTCGGGTTCCAAAAGGACCTAATCATCATCCGACGAATCTTAGCAGTGCAACCGAAACCAACAAAAATTGCTGCCATCAAGAGGTATATCACTCATCCGCAAAACCCCAACTCCAACTCCAAGCCCGCCTATTCCTCCGGGAAGCCTCAGCCTAGCAGACCACGATTCCAACCCAACCCACTGCGACGGATCTACAACCGGAACAAAACCTACAACCTAAATCAGAGTAAGAACCCCACCCTGGTCATTATAAACCCCTATGATTTCCCAGCCTGTAGTTCAAAGTGTGCCCTATATGAAATCCGCGACTCCGCGAAACCTCGATCAAACCAACCTCGCATTTCAGTAAATGAGGAGGAGTTTGTTGAGGAAGAGGATGCCGGGGATTTGGAGCAGGAAGATGTTGCTCACCTCATGAACCCTGATGCTTCAGAGAGAATCCTGGAAGAGTCAGAAATAGACCCCCAGGATTTTTAGAATATCCCCCGCCCACGATGGCCTCGGCGGGGGACGCCCTCAATGACCGAACTGCCCCCATTTATCACCTCGCCAAGATTAAGGACATTGCTGTCCGATTATTGATCGACACTGGCGCCTCTAGATCATGCTTGTTTCATTCTTTCGTTTCCAAACATCACCGCAAGTTTGGGGCACTGTCACCCACCAAATCCAAACTAATCAGTGCCGGAGACACTCCCTTATAAATCCAGGGTGAAACACAACCTCTCCACGTAACTACCCTTGCCCCCCATGCAAATTGCTACCATTCATTCATAGTTTTTCCATCCGATTGTCAACATTACGACGGATATTTAGGACTTGACCTCCTTCAGAAACTCCAGGCCCAAGTTGATTGCGGCCAATGACTGATCTCTTTAAAAAAAAAAAAAAACCCCAAATAAATAAAAAAAAAAAAAAAAACTAGTCCATAAGCTCCACCAAGAAGAAGTCCCATCAGCCGCCCTGTTGCACCCTGAATTACAAGAGTGTGAATCAGCCTCACTATCCCCAGAACAGTCACAAAAAGCCCCCCCAGAACAAACAAAACAATAAGAATGTCACCCCCAACACTCCTATCCACCAGACCTCCCCGAAACCTAAAAGCTCAACCCCTACCCCCATCAAACTGAAGGAGGAAAGTCCATGTCTTTATGTAATGCTCATTCTCTTAGCCCATATTCCACTCCTATTATTCCAGGAAACGCCATGCACCCTTCTCTAAATGATTTGATGAATACTCCAAATAATATTGGCCATCCTGTGCAACTTTCCATGCCACTTTTTTTTCGACCACCCCTGATAAATGTCCTCTGCAACCCCTATCCAATGCTCAAACGAATGTACATGCACCCCACAAACCACACACGCCCCCCCCTCTGAAATTCCGTTTTCTATGGTTACCCCTCAAACAACCACAGCCCAAATGTCACAGGTACCCCTCCCATCCGCAGTTTCTATGCCCCACCCTGACACACAGAAAACGAACATACCCACACACACTAATACAAAGCACAGGCCAGGACCCCCCTAAACTGCAATCCCATCATTATCAGCCCTGCCATCATCCAAGACAAATGCCATATTCCCCCCCTCCATCAGAAATGGGTTAACCTTCGCCCCATTCCTCAAACCTCTATGATCTTGACCCCCACTAACACGTCAACCCCTCAGGACCGCTGCCTCATCCAGCCCGCAATCATTTCCTCCCAAACCAACAACATATTAATAGCCAATATCTCCGAAGAAGTACTCACTTTACCCAAGGGCCTCATTATCGGGGACCTAGAGACGTTTGATGACCTAACCGTAACCCTCACCACCACCCCCAATAGTTTGAAGTTACCCTCCCTTCCCGAGTCCCTTTCGGACCAACAAAAACAAAACATGTATTCCCTACTGCTGGAGTTTAGCAACGTTTTTGCTCAAACCCCCACCGAAATAGGACAGACCAACCTAGAACAACACGCCATCAATACCACCGGACCACCTTTGTGTCAGCCCTCCCGCAGGAAGAACCCCCTCCAGCGGCAAGAAGAAGAACAAGTGCAAGAGATGTTGGAGGCAGGCATTGCTACTCCATCCATTAGCCCTTGGTCTTCCCCAGTGGTGCTGGTGAAGAAGAAAGATGGGTTCACTCGATTCTGCGTGGACTATCGGCGATTAAACGATGCAACGATCAAAGACGCCACCCCCCTTCCACGTATCGACGACTCCCTCGACTCACTCCACAGCTCCAAATGGTTCACCACGTTGGATCTTCAAGCCGGGTACTGGCAAGTTCCAATAACACCAGAAGATCAGCAGAAGACAGCATTCTCCACCAGCGGCGGTCACTTGTACGAATTCAATGTACTACCATTTGGCCTCTGCAACGGCCCTGCCACCTTCTCCCGCCTGATGGAATCAGTACTCAAAGGACTAACTTGGGAAACCTGCTTCACCTATTTAGACGATGTAATAGTTTACTCTGGTACCTGGAAGGAACACCTACGCCGATTGAAACAAGTACTCCAACGAATAAGAGAAGCCGGATTAAAACTCAAACCCTCAAAATGCGAAGTAGCAAGGAACAACGTTGATTTTTTGGGTCACGTAATATCCGAGCAAGGGATTTCCCCCGACCCCCGGACGCTATCTGCCATCCATAACCAACAACCCCCCACCACCGTCAAAGGAGTCCGCTCATTTCTTGGGTTAGCCACCTACTACAGACATTTCGTCCCCCACTTCGCAGACATAGCCCGCCCACTACATCAACTTACCCATAAGGACACAGTATTTTCTTGGACATCTGAGAGAAACGCAGCATTCGAGAAGCTGAAAGAAAAGCTAGTGCAGGCCCCTACTGTATCATTTCCCGACTATCAGCAACCTTTTCGTCTCTACACCGACGTGTCATTATACGCCATTGGAGCCGTTCTCGCCCAAGTCCAAGAAGGACGGGAGCACGTCATTGCCTATGCTAGCTCTACTTTAAATCTAGCTCAACAAAATTATGCTGCCACCAAACGGGAATGCCTAGGAGTCATTTGGGCCCTCAACCACTTCCGGTCTTTCGTACTAAGAGCAAAACTGGACATCATTACCGACCACCAATCTTTGCAATGGCTACGGAAATGCGAAACCAATTCAGCCTTACTAGTACGATGGAGAGAAACACTCGAAGAGTAAGACTTCACGATACAGTATCGACCAGGGAAACTCCACACCAATGCTGACGCCCTCTCCCGTCTCCCTGTACCCCCCCACCAACCTGGCCGCCTTACGCCAAACAGATTTTTCCTACACTTCTGTAGTGCAGGACTTACCCAAACCCGCTGTCTCGCTCCTACAATCCTGGGAAAGCAGAATCAAGCCCCTTTGGATACCCAAGCCTATATTCTCAAAGTTGACACGTTGGGGAGATCAACTCGCCACAGAATCCGGCCACATAGTCATTGACCCCACCCTCGCCCAAACCTACATGATTGCAATCCATGAAGGGAACGGAATTCACCTCGGTCAAAAGAAGATGCTCAAGATCTTTCAGGACCAATATTGGACACCAAACCCATTCGGAATTGCCAAGCAAGTGACCGAAGCGTGCAAACCCTGTGCGTTGGGAAAGGACCGATGCCGTACAGCAGGGCCAGCTGGTACCATTTCCGCTCAAAAACCATTCCAGATCCTTTCCCTTGATGTGATGGGCCCTTTCCCTGCTCGCGCCGGCAACCACTATATTGTCACGTTTGTTGACATTTATTCCAAATTCCTAATAGCTTGCCCCGCCAAAGATCACACGGCCACCACCGTTGCTACCCTCCTCGCCACTGAAGTTTTTCCCATTTTCGGCCTACCTATTGCTATCTTATCCGACAATGCCCCAGAATTTAGTGGCCAAGTCTGGCAACAATTCGCAAAGCAATGCGGACTAAAGATCAAACACTCCTCCCCTTACTGGCCGCAAGGCAACGCCGTGTGCGAACGCAGTCACCGTACGATTAACAACCAATTACGTACCCGTATGCTTGCCTTGAACACCTCCGACTGGCCATCACAATTAAAAATGATTCAGTGGGGTATGAATACCTGCCCCAAAGAAGACGGAATTTCCCCCCACGAACGCGTGTACGGAGTGGCCCCCCTATTATTGCCATTCCATCACCACGCCCAACCCTCCACCACACCACTCCAAACTGACCCTTTGCAACAACTACAGAACACCCTGCGCACCGCCCAAAACTGCCAAAACACTAAAAACAACAACACCCTTGACCAGAACCCCTTCGCCATTCACGATACCATAATGGTGGCCAAGCTTCCGGTCATCAACAAATTAGGCCCGAGATATGTCGGACCTTATACCGTCACCCAGATCCCAAATGCCTACCAAACCACCATTAATTATCACGGCGAGACACGCACCTACAGAAAGAGATTTGTTAGAATCTTCAAACCCCTAACTAACGAAGATAGTATTCCCCCTACCACCCCCCGACTCCGAGCTAACCACCTCCTGCACTCAACCACCTATTTTGTCCAGACCCGCAGCCCCACCTGACATTCCAACAAAACCAAAACCTCCTACCCCACCTCTCCCCACTTTTCACCAACACACCCCCCGAACTCCTTCCCCCTCCGCACTGTCCCCAGAAGTAACACCCCCCCCTACCGTACCTGTATCTTCCACCTCGGACAACAAATTCCAACAAACAAAAAACATACCTCCCAAACACTCAAAAACCACCCACCGTTACAAACTACGTCCACGTGTGTCCTCCAAAACTCACCCTACAAAACCACATCTAACCAAACGCTTACGAAAACCAGCCCCCCTATCACCCCACTCCTCCTCACCCTCACCTTCTACCTCAAACCGAAAACCCCCACCTGGCCCTCGCCCTTTTCACAAGAAAGAGAACCCCAACCCTTCCCTCCTACAACTTCTGGTTTCCTCACAAACCCCATCCACCCCTAACTCCACCCCCAGTCTCCACCCGAACTCCTCCGAAACCACCTCCCCCCTGTCCACTATACCCGACCCACCAAACCCCCCCAACATCTTAGATCATGATTACGCCCTCAGAAATCCAACAACCGGCATCAACAACAAAAAAACCCGCTCCTCCACAATGACCACCCACTTGACTCCATTTTCCCTACCAAATCGGCTTGCTCCCCCCCAATTTTTTTTTTTTCATTTTTTATTTTTTAAGAGACAATGAACGGAGGAAGGAAAAACACAGATAAAACAAAAAGGTCCATGTGCCTAAAGGCATCCTCCATTCATAAAATGTTTGTAACAACTGGATTTAAACATTTGTAGATTGTAAGTTTGTGGAAAGCAATTCGAGGGAAGTGAATTCCAAAGAGTAGTAGCTCTGGGGATAAATGAATTCTGATAAGCAGAAGTTCTGCATTGTGGAGGAGAAAGTGTAAATTCATGGGCGCTCTCAGCTGCCCTAGTTCTACAGGGAAAGGTGTGGAGAGGCGGCACAATTGAAGCAAGTTCCTCGGAACAATTGCTGTGAAAATATCTGTAGAATAATGCAAGGGATGCAACGTTTCTTCGTAATGTAGGAAGGTCCTGTGTGATTGCAGGGTTATTGATTAATCTAATAGCTTTATTTTGAATTTTGTCCAACTGCCTCAATGCAACCACCCCACTTCCACCCCACAGAGGTGAACAGTAATCCATCTGAGAACGCACATGAATTTTATATATTACGGCCAACTGCTCGTCAGTGAAGAATTCTCGAATTCTGTACAGGAGTCCCAGTTTTTTAGAGACATTCTTAGCAATGCTTCTAACATAATGTGTCCAGCTCAAGTTAGTAGTTAATGTTACACCGAGAATGTCAATACTAGGGGAAGTGGGAATATTTACATCATTAAAAAATATGGGAGTCAGTGAGATTCTGTCGGTTAGAAAATTGAATGTACTTGGTTTTCTGTGCATTAAAGGAAACTAGATTCTCTTGTCCCCATTTATTAATTCTAGAAAGGTCCTGGTTCAGAGAAATTGCAGTGTTTATTTTTGAATTTATAAGATCGGGTTGGGTGAAAGAATTGGTAAATGTGAAGGAACTGTGGAGTGTTGAGTCATCTGCGTAGGAATGTATTGGATTATGAGTGGTAGATATGAGATCATTGATATGAATGAGGAACAGAGTTGGGGCCAAAACTGATCCCTGGGGAACACCAGCATTTATTGAGTGAAATTGAGAATAAAGGCCTGTTATGCCCTGTTTTTCTACAGGTTTAACTTGGGTAATGTGAGTTCTAATTGACTGGGTATATAAGGCTGCATGCACAATACAAGATATGAGGAATAGAGAACACAAAGAAACACATGGTAGCAAGTTACACGATCACGTTTATTTATATACCACTGCAGAATACTCGTGTAAGACAATATAATAGAATCGAACAACACTAGCATAAGTGGATCTGGATGGAGCCTAGTCTCCCACTTCCAACGTTCAGGTATTAATCTTCTGATCACTGGCTTTAATTCAACAGGTTTATATACCGAAGACCATCAATGTTACTTATAGAATCATATTCACTGTTGGATTTATTACTGGTAGCTCTGGTGCACAAGTAGTAGTTCACAGACTAGATTAGACACGCGTATTTTAGAGCACGAGAATTCTAGTAACCTCAGGGGGTACTGATCTAAGTTTTATATTCTTGTCTCAGAAATACATAGAACGCAAATCAGTGGGCGAACATTCAGATATCACTAGGGTTTCCTTCTAGGTAATAATATCTGGATATATGGTTGATTACGAGAGTTAGTATCGCCTGTTAATTATTGAACACTGATACGCTTATCTATCTATCTATCTATTGCCTGACGCCGTGATCCCCGAAGGGGTGGCCACGAACGAACCGCCCCCATGCACCTCTGTCCCCAGTCAGTCGACACCCCTCCCCCCAACCAGCACCGCCTTCGTTCATGTAGTTCCTCACTCCATCCTTCCACCTCATATTCGGTCTACCTCTCCCCCTCCACCTCGCTCTCGTACACCCTCTTAGTCATTCTCTCGCTTTCCATACGTTCCATATGGCCGAACCATCTCAAGTTGTTCCTTTTCACACTTTCCAGCACATCTACCTCCACACCACACCTCCTTCTTACTTCCTCATTAGTCTGTCTATCCCTCCATGTAACTCCGCACGCACTCCTTAAGTAATTCATTTCCACTGCTCTCACTCTTGGTCTGAGTCTCTCAACCAACGTCCATGCTTCGCTTCCGTAAGTCAGTGTCGGGATTACCACACTGTCATGCAAGGACTTCTTCACTTCCATACTGACCACCCTATTTCTTGTTACTGCTTTTAGCATTCCTACAACCCTCTTCCCCTGTTGTACCCTCTCCCGCACCTCTTCATCCATAGTCCCATCTTTACTCAACACACTGCCCAGATACTTAAAAGAGTTGACGATCTCCATAGCCTGACCGTTCAGCTTCACCTCACACTCTGTGACTTCACCCCTTTCGAAGACCATAACCTTGCTCTTCCCCGTATTTACCTTCAAATTCCGTTTTTCGCACACTGTTCCAAACTCATTTACCAGACCCTGCAACTCCCATTCATTATCACTCATCAGAACTGTATCATCCGCAAACAGCAGTATAGGTAGCTTCCACTCAATTCCCTCCCTTTTCAGCGATACACCAACATCCACTGCTCTTGATAGTATTTCTTTCATAACTCCATCCATATATACAGTAAACAACCACGGGGACATCACACACCCCTGTTTCAAACCAACATTCAGGTCAAAGAACTCGCTCTGCTCACTCTCCACACGTACTGCCGCCTTTGCACCCTCATACATGCTCTTCACTGCTTTCAGCAACTTGCCCT
Organism: Paralithodes platypus; assembly: GCA_032716605.1. Lineage (NCBI taxonomy): Eukaryota > Metazoa > Arthropoda > Malacostraca > Decapoda > Lithodidae > Paralithodes > Paralithodes platypus. Next base: position 54,277,597 of record CM064528.1, read on the forward strand.
CTACTCCGTATATTCTAAGTACTTTCCACAAACCTTCTCTATCCACTCTGTCATAGGCCTTCTCCAAGTCCATAAAGGCAACATACACCTTTTGTTTCTTTTCCAGATACTTCTCCACAACACAATTCAGGGTAAAAATCTGATCTACACATCCTCTTCCCTTCCTAAAACCTCCCTGCTCGTCGCCTATCCATTTCTCCGTTCTCACTCTCACTCTCTCAATCACTACCCGACTGTATACCTTCCCTACTACGCTTAGAAGACATATTCCTCGGTGGTTACCACACACTCCTCTTTCCCCTTTGCCCTTATATAGGGGGACTATTATGCCAGTCTTCCAGTCATCGGGTGCACTCCCCTTCTCCCATGCTAGTTTGCACATTTTCCATACCCATTCTATCACTATCTCACCACCATACCTCAACATTTCCCCACACACTCCATCTGTTCCTGGTGCTTTCCCCAACTTCACTCTTTCCATGGCTTCCGACACTTCTGACCTCCTGATCCCCACCTCCTCCTCCACTACTTCTCTTCTTCTCCCTCCCATACCATATCCAGCTATGTTTGCTGGCTCTTCATTCCTTTCATTTAGCAACTCACTGAAGTACTCCCTCCATCTTTCGACTCTCTCTTGCTTCTCGGCTAGCATTCTCCCATTCTTATCTTTCACACCCTTACTGTTTCCCTTGCTACCTTCCCTAACTTTCTTGACTTCTTTCCAGAACAGTTTCTTACTCTCCCTCCATTTTACACTCAGATTCCTTCCAAATTCCTCATCTACTCTTCTCTTACTTTCCTTCACTACTCTCTTCACCACCCTCTTACTCTCCACGTACCTCGCTCGTTTCTGTCTCTCGGAATCTTCTACTACCCAACCACTCTCTATATGCTTTCTTCTTTTCTTCCACAGCTATTCTTACCTCTTCTGTCCACCATGCTGTACCTTTCACTCCCCTCCCTCTTCTCCTCACTCCACACACCTCCTCACATGCTGCACAGATCTCATCCTTAAACACCTTGCTCATCTCTTCCACTTCCTCCATAACTTCCAGGTCGAACCCACCTAGTCGTCTTTCCACTGCTCTCCTGTACTCCTCCCTGACTTCCTCCTCCTGCAACCTCTCCACCCTCCTCACCATTCCACCCTCCTCTCGCCTCCCTCCCGCTCTCCTCACCCACTTCTTTTGTATCCTAACCTTAGCTACCACTACATAATGATCAGACAGACCCCCTCCAATACCCCTATACACCCTAGCATCCATCACAGATTTCTTCATTCGTTCATCCACACATACATAATCAATCAATGACTTTCGTTCCACCACTGTCTTATCCTTCATCGTCAACATCCGTTTCCACGTGTACCTGTGGATCATTCTGTGTCGGAAGAAGGTGTTGGCTATCCACAGCCTCCTCCCCACACATACGTCCACAAGTGCACTACCATTCCCATTCACCTCTGATGGTACCACCCACCCTCCCACCACTCCCTCAACTTTCCTATCACCCACCTTACCATTCATATCCCCAATCAGAAATATTCTTTCGTTCTTGTCAAACTTCTCCAGGCACGCCTCCACATTCATCCAGAACTCCTCTTTCTTTCTTTCAAGTATATCCTCTGTCGGGGCATACACGCATACAATCACCCACGTTTGTATTCCTACTTTCATTCTCACCCACACAATCCTTGAACCCACAGACCCATACTCTCTTACACATTCCTTCCATTTGCTACTTACAAACAAACATGCACCTTCTCTCGCTGTTCCTTCACTCACTCCAGCACACACACCCATTCCACACTCCCACTCTCTCACATCTGAACCTTTCCATTTGGTCTCTGTCATTCCACATACATCCAGCCTGGCATTCACTAACACTTCCAGAACCTCTCTCTCTTTTGTGCCATCATTCATGCCACTAACATTCCACGTAGCCATTCTCAGAATGTCCGAAGGCATGTCCTTAGTCGGTCGTGGTTCGTCAACGTTGGTTCCGTCCGCATCCGAGGCCGTTCGTTCGTTTTTCTTTGCTTAGATATTTTTTCCGGGTGGGGGTCGCAAGCCCACCGACCCAACATCTTTAGTCGCCTCTTACGACACGCAGAAGGCACGTGGGGTATATTCTATTCCCTAACCCCCAGGGGGATACGCTTAGCACTTCCTAATTGAATGGTTATATGAATTATACTGGGGCAAAGAGATAGCCACTTCGTAGAAATATTAATTAGTGAATCTCTAAACAGCACAGTAATATGTAGTACTGCTAAAGGGAATCTTGGGTAGTATCTGATGGGTCTGGTCCTGGTTATCTTGCGTCCATGATGTTGGGGGCTAACGGCTGGTTCCGCGGCCGTCCAGGGGGTCCATATGTGTGAAGTTCTCAAATACGTGGGCAGGTCCTTCTATCCAAATCTGCCACGGAGTCTGCCGGCTCTGGAATCTCACTCCGGAACAACACAAGGGCAGAGCTAGAAGTTAACTGCAGGGTAGTGACCCCTGGTTGGTGTCTAGCTTTCAATTGATTTGACTGGGGGCGGGAGCTAGATTTATAGGCTCGGTTCTGGACCCTGTAGACAGTAGGGATCTCGAGTCTTATGGACTTATTTGAGCTCTCAATAGATATGGGGACTAGGTAAGATGGTATTTACTGTTGTGGCACATGGCTATAGGAAGCCTTTATATTTTCATATAACTGAGCCTTAGTAAGAGGTACTATTTTGGCTATACTGGAAGTATTTAGGGGAGAGAGACTGGATCTACTTTGCGAGGAGGATGGGGACAGCTGTGATAGGAGCGTCTCTCTTAGATTGTTCAATCTATGGTATAGCTGAGGTGCTAATTTAGTGATCAGAGCATGCAAGAAAGGTAAATGGTTTATTGTGAGTTAATAGAGGTTAGTAAAGGTGTTAGTCATGCATGGTTAGTTCATTGATAGGAAGAATTCCTGTGCTACCTGGCAATGACTCGGAAGTCAAAACAGGGGCCAGGTATACCTCCGCGGGGGTGGGGGTCTCCCTCCTCGGGTGGGCAAAAAGGGGGAGCTGGGCGCCCTCTCTTTGTGATAGTCGTCCGGCGGCTGTGGCTAGGGGCTTGCCATATCATCAGTGTTCGTAATAACCCTCTGTGTATGAGACAGATGTGGGTGTCCTTAATACCAAAACCGAAGGTGCCTTGGCTAGCTGGTTTTACTCGGCTGGTTGTTAATTGTAGGGTTTGCTGGATGTGGTGGAGACTGGGTTGCTAACTCTGCCACATTTATCTGGAAGTATGGCAATAGAAGTTAGTTACTGACTTACTGGCGAAGCGGCTAGCCTCGCACCGACGACCATTGGGTGCAGGGTTGTGAATGGGTTGTAAGAGAATAGATGGCATACAAGGGGCTAGTAAAGTTCTAATGTTGTTCTGGCCTACTAAGTGAAGGTAGGCTGGATAGGAGTATATATATAAAAGGTTGGAGAGCGTTAGCAACGGACAATTCAAGGATCTTCAAGAGGTATGAGAGAGAGGCTAGGTCGGACAAGAGTAGAGAAGCGCGGGGTCTTATAATGAGAGGGGAGGAGTGCAGGGGGCTATAGGGGAATTTGACCCTAAGGTCTCTGGGCGTGGGGGTGGCATTAGGCTGCAGTTGATATGGGAGTTTGAAAAGGCAGTAGAATACGTTAGCCAAATGCTACCGGGGAATGCAACTATGGGGTGGTATATGAGTCTGGAAAAGATAGAGTTATGTGATCAGTCCGAGGGGTTATGGATACTATTAGTTGGCCCTGGGAACTGCGTTTTCTATGAAATATAAATATACCAACAACAGCGGCAGTTCGTAGGGGTACTTAGTTATTGTTTCGGGGTACTTATGACAGATACTGGTAACCAGGTTATCTTATACAATCTCTGGTTGGGGTAAGAGGTGTATGACACGAAGTAAATTGGCGTAGTGTGGACTGTGGATACGAAGGAGGCAAGGGGAAGACGTATGACAATTGTGGAAAAGTAAATGGAAAAAGGTGAACACAATGGCGGATAAAAATACTTAACCTAAGGATTGAATACATAGATTTATGGGGCGATGGGTCTTCAGAAGCTTAGTCTGGCAAGACAAGATGTTAGGGAATGTTAATATTAATACTTAAACTAAGGATTGCATACATCGATGAACGACGACATTATAGTCGTCGTCCTAATAAGGTGATGAAACCTGGTGGATCTGTACTTGGCACAATACGACACAAGGACAGTGCCGCTATGTCGTATCAATACTGGTGGCAGTTAATATTATAGAGACACTTAGTTACTAGAGGAACAATGCAAGGGGGCGACTCAGCACGGGTTACATATATCTATACTCGTCATGGGAAATGATATACAAGGTCTAGGGACAGGCGTGGGTGTTTTAACTTCTAAGATATATAACATCTACTTCTCGGATGTAAGAACATACATAGATATAATTATGGCTGTCTGATGTGTTGGCATTGGCTCAACGTCGGGACAGGGCATGGGTGTTTTTAATATGAATGTATATTCCTGTTCATCATCTTTGTAGTTAGGAGTGTAGGACACGAGGGGGTAGTGTACATGAGGTGTGGAAAAATGGTCAGTTTAGAAGGGGTATCTAGGTGCGGCCTGGAGCTGCTTAGCCCTGCGGGCTTGGGCCTGTCTGAATTGGCTGGCTCGGTCAGCTGGTCATTCCGTTCTGTGGACCTTTCCTTTGGGTGTTTCTGTGTGGTTTTCGTTCGTGGCTTCTGTGGTGGGCTTCTCGTTCTGGGGCATTTTACTTCCCTCTCCTTCATTATAGGCTCGTCCTCGAGCCTGAAGGGTGAAGTAAAAAGAAGCATAGTCAGAAAAGTGTAGGTTAACAAGAAAAGTAGTATGACTAAGGGAAAAAAATATAATATATAGTATATGGAAAACATGTACATTTAAGAAAGAACAGATAATTAAGAACACAGGAAATTAAGAAGAGGTAAAGTGTTTAACAATGTATAAAGCAAATTTAAAAGATAGTCAGAAAAGTGTAGGTTAACAAGAAAAGTAGTATGACTAAGGGAAAAATATATAATATATACAGTATATGGAAAACATGTAAATTTAAGAAAGAACAGATATTTAATAACACAGGAAATTAAGAAGAGGTAAAGTGTTTAACAATGTATAAAGCAAATTTAAAAGATAGTCAGAAAAGTGTAGGTTAACAAGAAAAGTAGTATGACTAAGGGACAAAAATAATATATACAGTATATGGAAAACATGTAAATTTATAGAATTATGCCCAATCGCTTAGGAATTGAAAACAATAAAAACAAATTAATTACAATAATATCCTCATCATCATCAGGGTCGCCGTTAGTCTGGGTGACGGTCTGGTAATAGGGGGTGGTGGTGGTTGTGGCTTTGACCTTGGGGTTTCACTTTCACTTTGGAAGGGTGGGGTGGATATACCGTTAGTTCTGTCGTTAGGAATGTGGGTCTGGGGGCGAGCTGGCCCGGGGCCAGTTTTGGAGGGGGGTCTAAGTGCTTTCGGTCGGGGGTAGTGATAGGGGGGTTTTAAAGATGAAACGGGCAGGTCGAGTCGGGGTTGTTGTTGCGGAAGAGGTTGGTGCTGGGGAGGGGTTGAATTGTGTAGAGAGTTGTGGTCGTGAGTGGGGTTTGGGGAAGGGTGAGTAAGGCTGAAGGTTGAGAGTTTACTATGATCGGGTGGTTTGGAGGTTTGGGGTGTGGGGATTTGATAGGGAGATGGTGGGGGGGGGGGTCTGGGCAGGCAGGGTTGTGGTTTGAGAGGGGTTGAATTTGGACTGATTTTATTTTCGGGAGAGACATGGATGGGATTTCGAGGAGTGGTTGAAGTTGAGAGGTTGATTATGTTGTTTGGGGCGAGAGAGAGAGAGTATTTTGGGTTTTAGCCAAGGTGGAAAAAGTTTTGTGGTTGGATTGGGATGGGAGTGGTATTTTGTCGAGCGGGATCTTTGGGGGTGGAATTTGGGGTGGGTGGGGTAACGGTGAAGAGGGGGGTAAGATAGGGGGGAAAAAAGGAGGTAGGGGTTATGTACGGGGGTGATTGTTCGTTCTGAATGTGGTCGTGAGAGGTTAGGCTGGCAGGGTGGGAATTGGTGGAGGTTGAAAGTTTAGCTGGGCTCATGATGGTGGGGGACCGACTGGTGAGCAGGTGTTCGGTACGCATGAGGGGGGGGAAATCACTTTGATGGGGGTCACGCGTGAGGGGGGGGGGTTAACGGCGCGTGTGGGAGGATCAGAGTGGTGGGGTGTGTCGGTGGCAGTGACGGTTTGTTTAGAGGTTATCTGGGGTTGGTGGGTTTGTCTGTCATGAGGGGGTGAGTCAAGTGTGGGGTTTTGAAGTTTATTAGGGGTGTGAATTGTGGGGGGGTGGAAGGAAGCTACTGACGGAAAACTGTCACAAGGGAAATTTTGTTGGTGGGGGGATAGCTGAGCATTTCTGGGGGAAGGGGGGGAACATGGTTGGGTCCCTAGGTCGTCACGCGTGAGGGGAGGATTAACGGCGCGTGTGGGAGGGTCAGGGTGGTGAGAGGTGAGCGAGTTAGAACACGGGATTTGTTGGGGGGACTGCGGCGGGTTGGTGGGGGAAGAGTTAGGTGTAGAACAGGGGTTATTGGTAGAGGACTGATGTATTGATTTGGGGTTGTTAACAGGACGAATTTGGGGAATTTTCTTGGGTGTCAGTCTCGGTCTGGTTAAAGGTTATGTGGGACTGGGGAGGATTAGTGGGGGCAGAGTTAGGCATAGGACATGGGTTATTGAGGGAGGAGTGATGTACTGATTTGGAGTTGTTAAAAGGACGAGTTTGGGGAATTTTCTTGGTGGCAGTCTCGGTCTGGTTAGAGGTTATCTGGGACTGGTGAGTTTGTTTGACATGAGAGGGCGAGTCAAGTGTGGGGTTTCGAAGTTTTCTAGGGGTGTGAATTGTGTGGGGGTGGAAGGGAGCTACTGACTGAAAACTGTCACAAGCTACTGACGGAAAACTGTCACAAGGGAAATTTTGTTGGTGGGGGAATAGCTGAACATTTCTGGGGTCATGGGGAAAATATGTTGTGGTAGGCCTACATAGGTAGGCATAGCTATAATACGGGGCTTGTTGGGGGGGCTGCGGAGGGTTGGTGGGGGAAGAGTTAGGTGTAGAACAGGGGTTATTGGTAGAGGACTGATGTATTGATTTGGGGTTATTAACAGGACGAATTTTGGGAATCTTCTTGGTGGCAGTCACGGTCTGGTTAGAGGTTATCTGGGGTTGGTGGGTTTGTTTTCTGGGGTCATGGGGAAAATATGTTGTGGTAGGCCTACATAGGTAGGCATAGCTAGAATACGGGGCTTGTTGGGGGGGCTGCGGAGGGTTGGTGGGGGAAGATTTAGGTGTAGAACAGGGGTTATTGGTAGAGGACTGATGTATTAATTTGGGTTTGTTAACAGGACGAATTTTGGGAATCTTCTTGGTGGCAGTCACGGTCTGGTTAGAGGTTATCTGGGGTTGGTGGGTTTGTTTGACATGCATAGAAAAAGGATGGGGTTTATGGGGTAACACAATTGATGGAAGATGATCGTTGGTGGATGGCTGGGCAGGGGAAAATTTAGGGATGGTCAGAGAGGATAGAGGCAAGGAAGAGTGCACTGGGGTTGGACTTTCACCGGAAGTCATTTTGGAAGGGTGCACGGAGTCTTGGATAGGGGCTGAAGGGTTGGATAGGGGATTCATCGAACTGAGTAGGCATTCTTCTCTGATGGAGAGCATATATTCTTCGAATAAGCCATACGGGTCGAGATGGGCGGTGATGTGGGGTGGGAGGATGTTTAACAATGCGGTGAATAAGAGTTAATTTTGTTGGTCGTAATCTTCATAGCTATACGTGGTCCTCACGTATCTGTAGAGTTGTATGAGGGTCACATTTATATCCCCTTCATACTTGATCTCGTCGACTTTTATTATTTTGGGGGCGACGGGGGAACCCAAAAGTGGATCTAAGGTCCGGATCACGAAGGATCGAAACTGGTTCCAGGTAAACTCTGGCGTACACTGTGTCACAGTTTGGCGAATGAATTCTTTAAAGGTAGGCTTATCAACAAGTTGGGAAACGGCTTCTCCCAACTGTATAATATGCGAAATTGCAACGGCGATTTTTTCGCGGTCATTATGAAGTACCACATCGTACACTGGCTTTATTATGTCTAAGTAAGTGGTGATATCATACGTGTTTACATCATACTTGGGAATGTGTGCGAGTGGCTGAAAATTTCGCGATGTTGCCATGCTTCTACTGTTCCAAACTTGCAGTGTAATGCAACCTTTTATCCGAATCAAGAACCACCGCTGCCGCCAATGTTATGCCCTGTTTTTCTACAGGTTTAACTTGGGTAATGTGAGTTCTAATTGACTGGGTATATAAGGCTGCATGCACAATACAAGATATGAGGAATAGAGAACACAAAGAAACACATGGTAGCAAGTTACACGATCACGTTTATTTATATACCACTGCAGAATACTCGTGTAAGACAATATAATAGAATCGAACAACACTAGCATAAGTGGATCTGGATGGAGCCTAGTCTTCCACTTCCAACGTTCAGGTATTAATCTTCTGATCACTGGCTTTAATTCAACAGGTTTATATACCGAAGACCATCAATGTTACTTATAGAATCATATTCACTGTTGGATTTATTACTGGTAGCTCTGGTGCACAAGTAGTAGTTCACAGACTAGATTAGACACGCGTATTTTAGAGCACGGGAATTCTAGTAACCTCAGGGGGTACTGATCTAAGATTTATATTCTTGTCTCAGAAATACATAGAACGCAAATCAGTGGGCGAACATTCAGATATCACTAGGGTTTCCTTCTAGGTAATAATATCTGGATATATGGTTGATTACGAGAGTTAGTATCGCCTGTTAATTATTGAACACTGATACGCTTAGCACTTCCTAATTGAATGGTTATATGAATTATACTGGGGCAAAGAGATAGCCACTTCGTAGAAATATTAATTAGTGAATCTCTAAACAGCACAGTAATATGTAGTACTGCTAAAGGGAATCTTGGGTAGTATCTGATGGGTCTGGTCCAGGTTATCTTGCGTCCATGATGTTGGGGGCTAACGACTGGTTCCGCGGCCGTCCAGGGGGTCCATATGTGTGAAGTTCTCAAATACGTGGGCAGGTCCTTCTATCCAAATCTGCCACGGAGTCTGCCGGCTCTGGAATCTCACTCCGGAACAACACAAGGGCAGAGCTAGAAGTTAACTGCAGGGTAGTGATCCCTGGTTGGTGTCTAGCTTTCAACTGATTTGACTGGGGGCGGGAGCTAGATTTATAGGCTCGGTTCTGGACCCTGTAGACAGTAGGGATCTCGAGTCTTATGGACTTATTTGAGCTCTCAATAGATATGGGGACTAGGTAAGATGGTATTTACTGTTGTGGCACATGGCTATAGGAAGCCTTTATATTTTCATATAACTGAGCCTTAGTAAGAGGTACTATTTTGGCTATACTGGAAGTATTTAGGAGAGAGAGACTGGATCTACTTTAAGAGGAGGATGGGGACAGCTGTGATAGGAGCATCTCTCTTAGATTGTTCAATCTTCATTCTATGGTATAGCTGAGGTGCTAATTTAGTGATCAGAGCATGCAAGAAAGGTAAATGGTTTATTGTGAGTTAATAGAGGTTAGTAAAGGTGTTAGTCATGCATGGTTAATTCATTGATAGGAAGAATTCCTGTGCTACCTGGCAATGACTCGGAAGTCAAAACAGGGGCCAGGTATACCTCCGCGGGGGTGGGGGTCTCCCTCCTCGGGTGGGCAAAAAGGGGGAGCTGGGCGCCCTCTCTTTGTGATAGTCATCCGGCGGCTGTGGCTAGGGGCTTGCCATATCACCAGTGTTCGTAATAACCCTCTGTGTATGAGACAGATGTGGGTGTCCTTAATACCAAAACCGAAGGTGCCTTGGCTAGCTGGTTTTACTCGGCTGGTTGTTAATTGTAGGGTTTGCTGGATGTGGTGGAGACTGGGTTGCAAACTCTGCCACATTTATCTGGAAGTATGGCAATAGAAGTTAGTTACTGGCGAGGCGGCTAGCCTCGCACCGACGACCATTGGGTGCAGGGTTGTGAATGGGTTGTAAGAGAATAGATGGCATTCAAGGGGCTAGTAAAGTTCTAATGTTGTTCTGGCCTACTAAGTGAAGGTAGGCTGGATAGGAGTATATATATAAAAGGTTGGAGAGCGTTAGCAACGGACAATTCAAGGATCTTCAAGAGGTATGAGAGAGAGGCTAGGTCGGACAAGAGTAGAGAAGCGCGGGGTCTTATAATGAGAGGGGAGGAGTGCAGGGGGCTATAGGGGAATTTGACCCTAAGGTCTCTGGGCGTGGGGGTGGCATTAGGCTGCAGTTGATATGGGAGTTTGAAAAGGCAGTAGAATACGTTAGCCAAATGCTACCGGGGAATGCAACTATGGGGTGGTATATGAGTCTGGAAAAGATAGAGTTATGTGATCAGTCCGAGGGGTTATGGATACTATTAGTTGGCCCTGGGAACTGTGTTTTCTATGAAATATAAATATACCAACAACAGCGGCAGTTCGTAGGGGTACTTAGTTATTGTTTCGGGGTACTTATGACAGATACTGGTAACCAGGTTATCTTATACAATCTCTGGTTGGGGTAAGAGGTGTATGACACAAAGTAAATTGGCGTAGTGTGGACTGTGGATACGAAGGAGGCAAGGGGAAGACGTATGACAATTGTGGAAAAGTAAATGGAAAAAGGTGAACACAATGGCGGATAAAAATACTTAACCTAAGGATTGAATACATAGATTTATGGGGCGATGGGTCTTCAGAAGCTTAGTCTGGCAAGACAAGATGTTAGGGAATGTTAATATTAATACTTAAACTAAGGATTGCATACATCGATGAACGACGACATTATAGTCGTCGTCCTAATAAGGTGATGAAACCTGGTGGATCTGTACTTGGCACAATACGACACAAGGACAGTGCCGCTATGTCGTATCAATACTGGTGGCAGTTAATATTATAGAGACACTTAGTTACTAGAGGAACAATGCAAAGGGGCGACTCAGCACGGGTTACATATATCTATACTCGTCATGGGAAATGATATACAAGGTCTAGGGACAGGCGTGGGTGTTTTAACTTCTAAGATATATAACATCTACTTCTCGGATGTAAGAACATACATAGATATAATTATGGCTGTCTGATGTGTTGGCATTGGCTCAACGTCGGGACAGGGCATGGGGTGTTTTTAATATGAATGTATATTCCTGTTCATCATCTTTGTAGTTAGGAGTGTAGGACACGAGGGGGTAGTGTACATGAGGTGTAGAAAAATGGTCAGTTTAGAAGGGGTATCTAGGTGCGGCCTGGAGCTGCTTAGCCCTGCGGGCTTGGGCCTGTCTGAATTGGCTGGCTCGGTCAGCTGGTCCTTTCGTTCTGTGGACCTTTCCTTTGGGTGTTTCTGTGTGGTTTTCGTTCGTGGCTTCTGTGGTGGGCTTCTCGTTCTGGGGCATTTTAAGGCTATCTACCATTACACGTATTTTTCTGTTATGAAGATAAGAAGAAATTAGTGGAACTAATGATGCAAGGCCGTAGTGTGACATCTTTGACAATAAGGATTGATGCCAGACTCTATCAAATGCCTTTGATATATCCAGTGCTATTGTATGTGTTTCACCATGTTGGTCTGTAGCTTGGTTGATTTGATGCGTAAGAAGGCAAAGAATGTCTGCAGTTGATCGACATCGTCTAAAACCATATTGCCTATCACTGATTAATTTATTATTCTCAAGATGCTTAATTATGTGATTATTTAATATAATTTCAAAGACTTTACCAAGAGTGGAAGTTATAGCTATTGGTCTGTAGTTTGATGGATCTGAAGAGGCACCTTTTTTAGGAACTGGATGGATGTTTGCTTCTTTCCAGGGTACTGGGAAGCATGAGGTATGAGTACACTGGCCCCTTTCCTTCCACCATTCCCCCCTCCACAAACAAACACCACAGCACACCTACCTCATCTACAACGAATACGGCAACCAACACCCCCCCCCACCATACCTCCTCTCAACCCCACCCCAATACCACCCCGATACAGAACATCATCCAGTGATTCAAGCCCCGAAATAAAAAACCGCCCCCCCATACGGACAGCCTCAGGATGTTTAATCACTAAACCTGTCTGGTTTTCTCCTATCCGCGAGATTAAAGCAGTAAAAACCACAACATCCCCCACAATCCACACAACACACACGCCCATATTAAGAATCGCCCCGATTTTTCCCCCACCACCCCCACAGACACAACACTCAGCCAAGACCTCCGCCACTCTACCTGACCAACCAGCCACCAAGATGTCCACGACGCCCTTCATAAAGCGGGTCAGAATGTACACGGACTCAGGACAAAATTTAATGGTCCGCGTGCAAACCCACCACAAAGCCTTCACAGCAGCCCTAATCAACACCACGACAACTTTCCTTCAGGTCACCATCGACCCCCACAAGACCCCAGAGACCCGTTCCATCAATTGGTGGGGACTCCTCCATACACTACCCATGATCCACCACCAAGGAGCCTCTCTTTTCTTCACCCTTGAGGCTCGAGGACGAGCCTACGACGAAGGAGAGGGAAGTAAAATATCCAAAAAAGGGAATTCCCCCACCAACCTCCCAACCAACAACCCAGTGGTAATTCCGCAAGAACCAGAGCAAAAACCAACCGGGACGAAAGGACCCAACAGCAAGAAGGGAAAGTGGGACGCTCCCGCAAGATCAAAGGAAGCCGCCAACCCTGTCAGTCAACAGAGGAGCGCACGACTGGACCAGGGAACCGACCCCAACATGGCCGGAAAGAAAAAGGCCCCAAAGGCACGTAGGCCAAAAATGGTGGATCCCCAACCTTTTTAACATTCACAACACTCACATACCAAACCCATGCTCAGCTGTCCTTTTTCTGTTGTAGTAACTAAGTATAGATAAGTGCCCCCGTGCTCAGTTGCCCCCCCTTGCCTTGTTCTTTTAGTAAGTGTATATATAATATTAACCGGAGTATGCCACCTGTATTGATGCGACATAGCGGCACTGTCCTTGTGTCGTATTGTTCCACATGCATACCAACCCGGGTTCATCATCTTATTAGGACAACGTCTATAATGCTGTCGTTTATGCATGTATTCACCCCTTAGGGTAACTATCTGTTATCCACGATGTTTCTCTTTTCCACTTAACTCCGCATGTTACACGCCTATTAAAAACCCAGTCTTCTAAAAATACAAACCACATGATTTTCCTCCTAGACATTCTTGATGTACCAACTAAGTATGTATTTCATGAGATAACCACCTTGTGGGTTATAGTACTTTCATTTGTGTAGGTGCAAAGGCGAGCTCAAAACACCTTCGATTTCCAGTCCACAACGAGCCCGATCATGATTATGTCACCCCTATAATTAATTATGTAACCCACATACCCCAGGCCCTTGCTCAGCTGTTCCTTTCTTCTGTAGTAACTAGATATATATAGATATGTGTCCCGTGCTCAGTTGCCCCCTTGCCTTGTTTTTAAGTAACTAAGTGTATATATAATATTAACCAGAGTATGCCACCTGTATTGATGCGACATAGCGGCACTGTCCTTGTGTCAAATCGTATTCCGTGCATTCCAACCAAGTCCCATTCACCTTAAGTTGACAACAACTAATACCGTCCTTCATGCATGTATTTCAGTCCTTAGGGAAATTATCTTGTATCCGCCATGTTATTCCTCTCTTCCATTTACTTTTCCACAATTGTTACACGTCTCCCAATCACCACCTCCTAATCCACAATCCACATTACTCTGTTTTGCTTCGTGACCCCATGCTCAGTGGTCACCTGTTTTGTGGGTCACCCTGTCTTTTGCTCCTTCACGCCCCGCTGCACACGCCACCCTACCTGTTCGATCATAGGGGAATGCCACCCCTATGTCCAGCGCATTAAGGGTCACGACCCTAGGTCACGAGCGGCGCGGCGCCTAGCCTCAAACCACCCCCTTTCCAATATCCAACCCCCCCCCCCTGTAAAGATGCCCAGACGAACGTTCTAACATGCCGATCCCGTTCATTTCCTCACCCCAATAAATAGCAGATAAAGACTCATTCTTGTAACCCCATTTACTACCCTCTAACTTACTAGCCCAACACACAACCTGAACCAGTAGGGCGGACGGCGCGAGGCTACAGCAGCCAACATCTCACCCCTAAGAAGTCGACGCTTCCGCCTGACTTGCATTTTCACGAAAACTACTATTTTGAGCCCCATGAGTAATCCTAGTAAGTAAAAACTAGAACCCAGGATCAACCCTCCCTAGGAGTATCACTCTTGACACCACCACATCATAAGAAAACCCCATTAGCGTAGAGAATCCCATATATACATATTTAAAGAGTGGCATGCCCCCCCACCCCAAAGGGATACCCCCAACCCCCGCGGACGTTCACCATGGCCCACACGTAGCCAACAACTTCTTGCCAGACACCAGGTGAATTTCCAACAGGTGATGAACTAACCCTCTAAATACCTATCCAAATACCATCCTATCCCATCCTTAACCAAAACCAAAATCTTCCTTATCCCATCCTAGATTAAGAATAGCATGTCAGCTAGACCAGAGAAGGATATTTAGGTGAATTGATGAATAATACCTCCCAGCCTATTCACGTAGTGCGCCAGTAAAGTAGTCCCTATGAACCTTCACCAAATCTGCCTAAATAACTCTACTAGTACCTCATACTAGAGTTAAGATATCCACGATCATAGTCACTTACCGCCACATTAAAATCCCCTCCCTAACCCCCTAAGTTCACCAGAATAAATTAACTACTTCATAGCATTGACATCCAATACTTCTAGAACATTCCTGAAGCTTCCTTGACCTGCCTATAAATATGACCCAGAGACAACAGTCGGGCAGTTGAATATTAGAGCTCAAAGCAACGGTTGACCGCATTGTGTTGTCATCTAGTGTCCCCCCCCCCCCCCTCAAGATTCGAGATAACTTCGGCGTTCCGTGATCTGTGCAACTCTGTGAGGAAGTGAATTTAAGTTTTATGAATATATTATTGCGTTCGAGACTGTCGGCAGTAATATTATATTGGTAAACAACCGATTCACCCATTTTTTATTGTTTCCTGAACGTCTGGTAGTGCCCTCTTTACTACTTAAGTTCATGAATAATCATAACTCATAACTGATCTAAGGCAGAAAGATCGTTATGTTAGAAGGGATTATGTGAGCAACCTAATAGAGGATTCTGCAAGCATAACTCCTTGGCAACAATTGACTGTAGGCCTTATCAGCATTGTTGACAAAAAGGCGAAAAGCCGCCCGCGTTCCTTGAACCTCTTCTACATATTGGGACGTCATCACGGCTACGCAAAAAAGCCCATCTGTAAACCTTCTCTACACTCCCGGACAAATTGGACGGCCCCGGAGCTGCTGTTAACCCCCGACAACACCGAGACAAGATAACCAGGAAAACTTGATCACAGTGTTAACTCGCAAAGTACCAAATTACGGTACCATTAACTCAACCAGCCAGTGTATGCGTTTATGTATCAATCTCTCTCTGATGTTAGGAAGAAAGTGATTTATTATGCTAGTATGTATTAACATATATCAGTGAAATTTAGTTTAGGCGAACTGACTCCCGTAATTATTCTTGCCATCAGGTTTTACCTCGCCAAAGAAATAAGTCCACATTAGGACTACGGCTCGAGCAAAAGCAATTTTGAAAGAAGTGATTGTGACTCCACCAGAAACCTGATTTGCCCCTCACTGATATTTTTCGGTCTAAAGTGTTACCTAAACAGCCAAATATACTGTACCAGTGCAACTAGCTACAGTTATCCCTTTACGTTAATTCTTGGGCTATAACCATATTACCTATACCTTCATCCTAGATTGAGAGTCATATTACCAGAGAGTTAATACAGCGAGATACCTAACCTGCGTGATTCGTGTACTCTAATATCTTACAAATAAGGTGATCAGAAGCATAATACCTGAAGGTTGGAAGTGGGAAGTGAACCTCCATCCAAATCCGCGAGGAGTGCTAGAGATTGTAAAAAGTCCAAAACTACGTATCTGACTTATTCAATTTACAATTGTTTCAAGTGCACATATAACCATTATTCTACCTAGTGTTTTTGGAGAATAAAGCTGCATTATAAACCATTACTGTGATGTTATTTATGTCATCGGTTGATTCCATTGTGTACTGTGCATGAAGTCCTATAACCCAGTCTTGCAGAAGTCCTATAACCCATTGTGTACTGTGCATGAAGTCCTATAACCCAGTCTTGCAGAACTCACCTATACCAAGTTAATCCTGTATAAAATCGACACCTAAATGGCACGAAATTTCTTAAAATTGACAGAAATGGGTCGAAAGTTCTTAAAATCGTCAAAATAATGGGGCGAAAGTCTTAAAATTAGAAAAGCAATGGGGCTAAACATAAGGAAGAAAGGAGTCAAGAAAAAAATCCCTCAAGTGGAAATCTCCCCTTAAGGGGGTAGTGCTTGTTTTTCTGGACCCCTTTCTCCCTCATGTTTAGCCCCATTAGTTTTGACATTTTAAGACGGTCGGCCCATTATTTTGGCGAATATAGCACCTTTCGCCCCATTTCGTTGTCAATTTTAAGACCATTCATGCAATTTAGGTGTCGATTTTTTCTTGGCGAGCGATAGCCAGCCTGCAATTCTAAGAGGAACCGGACTTCGGCCGGGACATTTTTCTATCGAAAAATGTACACATTTATCTTGAAAGGGGGTCTAGGGGGTGTTGTTCTAAGTTTGATGGAGTTCTAGCAAGGAAACTAAGAAATAAATGAATAAATGAATTAACTCCTTTAGTACCGAGTTGTCCTTGTCATTATAATCTGGACATTATTTGACGATTTTATCTAGCTTAGGGAGGACATGTAGCAATTAAACCTCTTCAAACAATCTCGATTATCCATTTTTACTACCACGGTTTCCTCCTAAGCTGTATAAACTTGTCTAAATATAGCTGGAATAACACAAAATACATCATCGGACCAAAACTCCAGCCATTGTCCCCTTACCCCTTCTATACCGATGACGTATTTTGTATTTGATTTCAGCTACATTAGGCGATATTAAGGTATCTTAGGAAGGATATATGGTAGATATATGGCCGCTAATGAACCTGTTTACCCCTTAGTGTGGGGCTAGTGATTTTTTTTTAGTGAAACATGGCTTGTGTTGATGAGATTGCTACCTCCTCCCATGTTCTCCAGCTTTGCAGGAAAGGCTGGACAATGTGGAGCAGGAGATTCAATGTCTAAAAGATGAAAACTTGGCCTTGAAACTAGCCATGGTGGAGAAGAAAAGTGAGGCTAGTTTTCCTAGGGATCGTGAAACTCCCTGGAAAGTGGTTGCGACAAGTGCAACGACCTGCAAGCTGAAAAGGGACCCACTCAAGACCAGCAACAAGTTCATCACCTTACCTGATGAGTGTGATGGAGAACAAGTGAAGGATAGCGAGGCTGGGAGTGATAGCGAGGCTGGGAGTGTTTCCAGGGGCGAGGAAAACACGAGTAAGGGAGGTAAGGAAATTACAAATAAAGATAAGTGTAAGCTTATCAATGTTGTTGGAGACTCTATGGTTAGGTATTTAGGTGACAATCTCTCCACCAAAGTTAGGAAGCTGGAGTGTCTCCCCGGGGCAGGTATAGGTAGAGTTTGTGAGAGATTGGAGGACGTCATTGACGACTTTGGAGATAAACCCATAGTCGTACTTAGTGCAGGTAGCAATGACGTGGGAAAGCTTACCAGTGTTGAACTGCGTAAGTTGTATAGGGTAGCCTTAGATAAGATTAGGATGAAGGGTGGGATTCCCATTGCTTGCTCTATCTTGCCAAGAAGAGGTGTCAGACGTGAATGGTTGTCCAGAGCAATTGGTTTTAATTGCTGGCTGGCAAAGCTGTGCAAAGAGTTGTCATTACCATTCATAGACAACTGGAGCCTCTACTACGGTAACGATAGCTTGTACGCAAGGGACGGGGTGCATTTAAGTAGGAAAGGGATAGGGATGCTAGGAAAGTTAGTTGATAGAGCAGTTGAGGTGGGGTTTTAAATTGGAAATGCCCCATCAAAAGAAAACAAAATAAATTAGGGGATAGAAAAAATAGTCAGGAAAGGAAATTAGATGTTATTAATAACAGTGAAACAATAGGTGACAATGCAGTAATAGAAGTTAGTCATATAAATAGTGGTACAATATCTACCTTAGTACATGATAATAACAACAGTCAAATAGATACTAATAGAAGAAAAGAAGGTCCACCAGACACCAGTAAAAGAAATACATTGAGATTATATTACACAAACTGTAGGAGTTTATGTAATAAAATGGACAAACTTAGAGCACTTGTTAGCAATGAAAATATAGACATAATAGCGCTTACTGAAACATGGATTAACCCGGGAGCTGCGGGGAGACTCTTAAGAGTTCCCCCGGCGCACTGCGGGTAGACTCTTAAGAGCAGAGACTTTGAACACGTACCAAAACCGCGCGTTTATAGCCAGGCGGCTGAAAATTGGTGTGGGTATAGTACTACATGTCAACTCTCGATACCACCCCGCCAAACGCTCGCCCCGCACTCGTGCAAGCACCACCGCGCCAGTAACCACGCACTAGTCATGGAGCCTACACGTCCCTCACGCTCGCTCCCTGATGACACAACCAGCCCTCCTTCTGGTGGTGTTAGCCGCCGTGGAAGGCAGAGGGTGGCTGCCAAAGACCCTAGCTACCAGTACGACACGCCCTACAGCTCAGAGGACGAATCACCAGCACCAAAAGCACGTAAAACACGTGCAAGCAGGGCAATGGCACAGAGGTCATTGGTCTTTCGGGACACTGCCACCACGACCCAGGCCACTGCAACAACCACTACCACCACCACTGCCACCACTGCCACCCCTGCCACCGGTACCAGCGACGCAGGAGGCCGCCCTAGGGCTGCATTACCTGCGGGGGCAGGAAAAATGAAAGGCACGGGCGTAGGGAAAAGAACCCGTACGCCAGCCACAGTGCCCCTACCACCACCAACACCACCAGCCGCCCCTGGCCCGGCTGCCCCTGCCGCCCCTGCTGCCCCTGCCGCCCCTGCCGCCCCTGCTGCCCCTGCCGCCCCTGCCGCCCCTGCCCAAGGAACAGGGAAGGGGAAGGGGAAAGGGAGAGGGAAAAGCGACTGCTGGCCCTGGTGTCCCTGCCGGCCCTGCTGCCCCTGCCGCCCCTGCCGCCCCTGCTGCCCCTGCCGCCCCTGCCGCCCCTGCCGCCCCTGCCCAAGGAACAGGGAAGGGGAAGGGGAAAGGGAGAGGGAAAGCGACTGGGAAAGCGACTGCTGGCCCTGGTGTCCCTGCCGGCCCTGCTGCCCCTGCCGCCCCTGCCGCCCCTGCTGCCCCTGCCGCCCCTGCCGCCCCTGCCCAAGGAACAGAGAGAAGGGCGACAGGCACCACCATCATCTTGCCATCAAGGCCACGCACCACTGCTGCCCCTGCCGCCGCCGCCGCCCCTGCCGCCGCCCCTGCCACCACCTCTGCTGTCCCTGTCCATAAGACTCCCGCACGTGCCAAAGTGACCCGGAAAACTCTTACACCATCTAAGTATGCCGCCCTGCTGTTTGATGGTGATTCGCAGGACATTGGCAGCCCGGGTTTCGACGACGAAGCCCTAGCACGGGACCAAGGGTGGGGGGATTTGGGAGTGGACAGTGGGAGTGAGTCCGACGTCGGTGACGAAAACGAGGAAGGGCATCGTCTGTCGAGTGAAGAGGAGGGTAATGATGATGAAGTGCTGTATCGCGACCATGGAAGCGATATTTCAGACGCAGAAGCAGACGCAGACGACATTCCGATCCCTGGCATGCCTTCGTTCGATTGGTCTGACGGGGTCAATTTTGTACCTGACGTGCCCCAGTTCAATCCTGGGACGTCAGGAACAACTGACGACTGGCCCTGTGATGATCAAGCGAACGAAAGCGACTTCTTCCTCGCTTTTTTCGACATGGAGGTAATGACGTACATCGTTGCCCAAACAAACGCCTACTACAGGTGGGTGTTTGGCAGATTGGACGTCCTTTCTCCAAAAGCGAGAATACGAGGCTGGGTGGATACGACTGTGGCAGAATTTCTGACGTTCTTTGCCTTGTTGTTCCTCATGCCTCTGATCAAGAAGCATGTGTTGCAACACTACTGGAAGCACGACCCTCTCATCGCCACCCCAACTTTCAATAAGTTCATGACTCGTGACAGATTTTTGTTGCTGCTAAGATTTATGCACTTTGCAGACAACGAAAATCCTAACAGGATTGACAGGATATGGAAAGTTCGGGATGTGTTCACCATGTTGTTGGAGAGGTATAGGAAATACTTTTACCCCTTCCTCAATTTGGTGATTGATGAGTCGCTCGTGCTCTTCAAAGGACGTCTTGTTTTCAAGCAGTATATCCCCTTGAAGAGGCATAGGTTCGGAATCAAGCTCTTCGTGTTGTGCGACTGTGAAACTGGAATAGTGCTTGACATGATCGTGTATACAGGAACTGACATTGACGTACCGAAAGCCGCTGCCAATGACCCCATGGGCATGTCAGGTGCCATCGTCAGGAAAATGTTGGCACCTTACCTGGGCAAAGGCCACATCATCTACACTGACAACTGGTATACTTCTCCTGCTCTCTGCCAGTTTCTTTATGACAACCAAACGGGGTCATGTGGGACTGTCAGAAAGACAAGAAAGTTTATGCCAAAGTTCACAGGTGATGTCATTCCTCTCACAGATGCCTCCTCCAGTGACACACCTTCAGAAGACGACCTGGCCCAGGAACACCGCGAGAGGCATGTGCGAAGAAGGCAACGAAAGGGGCAGAAATACAAGCAGCTCGAGAAGTGTGGGAAACTGATAGCCCTGAAGTGGAAGGATAAGCGAGACGTCCACCTGCTTTCCACCGTCCACACAGGTGCCCAGGTGGATTCTGGCAAAATCCACTACCGAACCAGGAAGACAATCTACAAGCCCGACATGGTAGTGGACTACACCAAAAACATGCGCCTGGTGGACAAGTCTGACTGTCAGCTGTCAGGTGTTGAGTGTCTGAGGAAGACTGTGAAGTGGTATCACAAGCTCTTCCTCCACCTAGTTGACATAACGATGCTGAACGCCTACAACTTGTGGTTGGTGAAGAAGGATATGGCCCCAAACCAGAAGCTGAAATTCCGGGAGTTCGTGTACAACGTCTCCTACCAACTCCTGGAGAAGTATGGCACCACCACTCACAGACGTACGGCATGGCGTGGGGATCACGTTCCTGACCGCATCCAGCTGGGTGTCGAAAGACACTACACAACCAACACCGAGCTGATTGGCACTCGTCACAGGCAGGTGCAGTGCACCGTCTGCAGCTCCAGTGTGAGGAAACCCCATGTGACCAAAAGAGTCACCTCAATGTGCGCCGAGTGCAAAGTTGCATTCTGCCTGGGTGACTGCTTCAGGGACTACCACACCTTCAAGAACTACTGAGTGTCGGCCCCTGCCCTGCCCTGCCCTGCCCTGGACTCGCCCCGTGCCCTGCCCTGGACTCGCCTCCTGCCCTGCCCTGCCCTGGACTCGCGCCCTACCTTACCTGACCTGACCTAATTGATCACGCTACCTCATAATGTAACATATATATTATATAATGTATAAGTTCCAAAGATGTCCCTGTGATATAGCTTTTACATTATATAATTGTATGTTTCATTATTTAGTTTATAAGTTTCAAAGATTTACATGTAATATGCCTTATTTTTTTAGTATATCAATATATATGTTTGTTATTAGCCTAAGTAATGTGTATATAATTATTTTCTTACCTCAAATGAATTGTACAAAAATAAATATGTTTCAATAAATCATGTCAAACCTACTATGATAATAAAATAAAACAATAAAAAAAGAAAAAAAGAAAACAAGGTCATGTCATTGTATTCTTACAATATAATATATTCTATGAATATTTCATATTGTTTGAATACAATGGCATGATCTTGTAAAAAAAAAAAATTATAAATTTTTTTCTAGACAATATAAAACCTTCCCCATAACCCCCTCCTGGATTCGATCCCACTACCCTACGACACTTTGAGTTTTCCAGTCCGTGACCTTACCAACCATGCCACAGGAGCTCATACCAAATATCACTCAAAACTTCGTGTCTACAATCGAAATGACAATATACAAAAAAAAATGAATTATCCCACCAATTTACGTTTGTAAATTGATGGGATTATCAATTATATCATGCCAAGGTTTATAATAGTTTGTCTCTGTCAAGAATTAGTAATTATATAACTTTATTCTGTCAAAAATTGCCCAAACACTCAGCAAAATTGCCCCTCTCAGTGTGACTCCACTCATTTTCACACGGTCAGGCGGTCACGAGGTGACCCTTGCCGCTCCTTGATTCTCCAGCTACAGCAGCTCTGTCTGGGAACAAAATTGGTATAAATACAATAATGGATAAAATACTCTTCACAAATACATTTGTATTGTATAATATTGTAAATAAAAATGAATAATAACTGTGTGGGTGTCGAAAATTGCTCAACCAGCTTTCTTATGTCTCGCCTACGCGCGTATATTGGATTATACATAGTCATGACTGTCATACAAATAATTGCAGTAGGTCTCGAATATACATTTAGATTGCATATTACTTCGAAATAAATAAGTAAACGTTTCTCTGGTGGCAATCTACCCTTTCGCAGGTGTAAGGAGACACCAGTCTATATTTAGCCCTCTATCACAACAGGCAATCTGCCTGTGTTGACTCAGCACCGTCGCTGGTGGTCTATAAATATAGTACTTTATTTACAGTCAATGGCCTACATGTTTCTGTGGTACTTCACATGTGTCTAAAATGCAATGTCTGCTTGCATAAAAATGCAATTCTGAAGTCCATTTATATGTACGACATACGCATGTCTCATTTCTCTCTCTCTCTCTCTCTCTCTCTCTCTCTCTCCATTCCTGACTCATGTTATTGTAGACCTGTTGATGGCAACGAACACCAGCCATCTGGTAGACATAAGGGTCAAAATACCAAACATCAATACGCCTGGGGCGCCTCCACAATTATCACTAAGCTGGTTATCTATCTAGAGATCTGCCTGACTTCCATCTCTCCACGACTCACTCACTCACTGCACCCCTGCATGCCTCCCTCCCACCCACCCA
Organism: Paralithodes platypus; assembly: GCA_032716605.1. Classification (NCBI taxonomy): domain Eukaryota; kingdom Metazoa; phylum Arthropoda; class Malacostraca; order Decapoda; family Lithodidae; genus Paralithodes; species Paralithodes platypus. The sequence goes on from CM064528.1 coordinate 54,300,923, forward strand.
CCCCCAACCCCCCCTTTCAGGCTTCCGTCTGCTAGAAACACATTCACAATTTGCGTAAATATCGCATCAATTGGGCTATATGCGGTATATTCCTTGTTATATGGGACGCCTACATATGTACACGTCTTTATTATAGCATGAGAGTGCTCTAAATACAAGATTGACGTGATATTTATGGCGTAACACACCCTCTCTCCCCCTTTCATTCCCACCACAACTCACTCACACCTTGGTTCACGCATAGAAACTCATTGATAATGTGCGTAAATATCGCATGAATTGGTTTATATGCGGTATATATTTTGATATATGGCACGTATACATACGTACAAGTCTGTATTATAGCGTGACAGTGCTCTACGTACAAGATATACGTGATATGTATGGCGTAAACCACACTCTCAGCTCATAAATTGCCGCCAAACCTCCAACACATCTTCATTCCCGCCTAAATATTCTCTTATAATTCCCTTATATATTGCAATTTTTGGTCACTATGAGGCATATTCATTGTTATATGGGTGCCCTACACATGTATACATACTCTAAATAGCCTAAAAGGGCTCGAAAAAGGAGATATACGTGATAATACGCGGTAACCCACCCCCTCCTCCCTCTCCTTCTATCCCCTGCGCGCGTAAATATTCGGCAGGGAAATCTCGCCGCTCGATGACAATCTAGCCGCGCGGTGCCATTCGCTCCACATTTTTCAACTACGGACCGTTCCCCTACCCCCCCCAGACATTTTTTGGGGGGTCAAATATATATGGGCCGATGCACGCAAACATTCCCTACACGATGATGTACTTTTTATCGAAATTGGCAATAGGTCCCAAAATCATCATAGGTGCGCACAGTCTTACCCTGTAGAAAACCCCCTGTGCGCCGCGGAGAGGTTAATACAGAATCCAAACATTTTTTAGCAGAATTTGATATACCAGATATAGTTTGTTTACATATGACCGAACAAGTAGGAGGGGCGGGGATATAGCAGTGTTTGTCAGGAGTTCATTAAAATGCTGTACTAAATCAGGTATTAGGCTAAATAATGATAACGAAAGTGTTTGGGTAGAGGTTAGCGAAGGTAGCGAGACCATAGTTATTGGAGTAATTTATAGACCACCAAATATGAGTAGAAATGAAGGTAAATCTTTATGGCAGGAAGTGAAAATAGCATCAAGGTTTAGCAATGTGTGCATTATGGGGGGTTTTAATTTTCTGAAGATAGATTGGCAGCATCAGATCGGCGACTCAGATTCTGAGGAGTTTATTGAGGCGGTACAAGATAGTTTTTTATTTCAATTCATTGACTCGCCGACTAGAGGTAATAATATCCTTGATTTAGTTCTCAGTAATAATGAACATATGATAAATAATGTTGAGATAGGGGACCAACTAGGAAATAGTGATCACAAATCTATTTATTTTAATATACAATGGACAGGAAATGCTAAAGAGAATCCGTCACTTATCCCAGATTTCAGAAAAGCCGATTATGGTGGGATAAGAAGAGCCTTAAGGGTGGACCCTATTGTTAAACAATTAAGTCAGGATAAGCCAGAGTTAAGCTTGACAGCTACATATGAACAGTTTATTTCTTCACTTCACAATGCGCAAAATAAATATATCCCCAAAAGAAGATTTAGATCGATACAGAACCAACCAAAATGGATGAATAATAAACTAATAGATCTTATAGGAAACATAACATAACATTAATAAAGTTCTAGCACCAGGCAACAAAGGCTATATGGCACTAAAGCAGGAAACGGATAGAGTTAGAAGGAAAGGAAGTTAAATATCGTTAAGGAGTCTGAGAGAGGAAAGGAAAGCCATTACGCGATCAACGGAAAAGAAAGGGGACTATGAGAGGAGATCGGCAAGACAAGGACGACGACCAAGGGAAAAGAGAAAGCGAAAAGAACGGCGACGGGCCGAAGAAAAGAGAGGACAGTCAAGGAAAATGTGAGAAATAGAAACCTGAACACCACACCGGGAGCAAAGAGGTGGAGGTGAGCGGGACATGAGGAAGGAGTGGGTAAGTCTGGTATGGCCTAGCCGAAGCCGGGCCAACGCAGTCTCCCAACGGCGAACACGGTGAGAGGGGTCAGCCCAGGCAGAAACGGAGGCCTTAACAGTGCGGAGCTTATTAGAGGAAAGAGAAGACCACATTGTTTGCCAGCGAGACAGGAGGAAGGCAGAGATAGCTGGATAATAGTCAGAGGCGGGAATAGAGAGAGAAGTTGATCGGACCGCCGCAGCGTCGCGAGCGAGAACATCAACCTGCTCATTTCCACGGACACCAACATGGCTAGGCACCCAACAAAATTGGACAACCTTTTTCCGAGCAGAGAGACTGACAAGCCAATCGTGGATGGCAAGAACCAACGGATGGACAGCAGGGAAAGACTGCAAGAGAAGAAGGGCACTGTAAGAGTCAGAAAAAAGAGTAAAGGAGGAAGAAGGAAAGAAGCACATGAGACGGACGGCAAAGAAGATAGCGTAAAGTTCGGCAGTCAGAACACCAGCTGGAGAAGGGAGAAAATACTGATAAGAACGAGAAGGAAAAAGGATGGCAAACCCGACGCCAGAAGACGAACGGGAGCCATCAGTGTAAACCGGGGTAGAAGAAGAATGCTGTGTAAGGTGTACAAGGAAACGAGAACAAAGAACTGAGGGTGGGGTAGAGGACTTAGAACAAGGAAAAATAGAGGGACACAAGGAAATACGAGGAAGGAGCCAAGGAGGACACTTACTGAGCCGGAGCGGAAGAACATGAAAGGGGGAAAACGAAGAATGAGAAAGTAAGGAATCCATACGAGAAAGGAAAGGGGGCCGAAGGCGAGAATGAGACGGAACAGGAACAGTAGGAAGAAGAGAGGTCTGCAAGGAAGGAAACTGAAGCGACCGGGCGTAGTAGCAGAGAGAGAGAAGGGCCCGACGTCGGTACAAAGAAGGGACGCCGGATTCAGCATAGAGGCTTTCAACAGGGGAAGAGCGAAAAGCACCCAAGGCAAGACGTAAACCGAAATGGTGAACAGAGTCAAGTTTATGGAGGACAGCGTCGGAGGCTGATGAGTAAACCTGACAACCATAATCGAGTTTAGAAAGAACAAGGGCAACGTGAAGGCGAAGAAGAAGAGCACGGTCCGCACCCCAAGTGAGGTGGGACAGGGTCTGGAGGAGACGAAGACGGTGCAAAGCAGCAACCTTAACAGAGGAAACATGAGCTGCCCAGTTAAGACGGGAATCAAAGACAAGACCCAAGAAGGTAGTCGAAGAGCGATAAGGTAAAACGGAACCATACAGTTCAAGGGAAGGACGCGGGATAACGTGGCGACGAGAGAAAGACATAGCACAAGATTTAGTCGTAGAAAAACGAAACCCGTGAGCAGTGTCCCATGACGAGGCAGCCACAATCGCTGATTGGATAAGGGAGCGTAACGCAACAATATCCGAACCAGCCGCATAGATCGCAAAGTCGTCGACATATAAGGAGGACCTGACCGTAGCCGGAAGGGAAGAGATAATGCCATTAATGGCTATGAGAAAGAGGATAGTACTTAAAACGGAACCCTGAGGTACACCTTCTATCTGAGGGAATAACCGAGAAAACGAGGAATTCACCCGGACACGAAAAGAACGAGAAGAAAGGAAATTACGGATAAAGACGCCCATATTACCATGGACATGAAAAGAACGGAGTTGGCATAAAATATGATGTTTCCACGCGGAGTCGTACGCCTTCTCGAGATCGAAGAAAACAGCAAGAACTGACTCATGGCGAGCAAAAGCAGACCGAACGTAGGTCTCCAAACTAAGTAAAGGGTCGATAGCGAACCGAGCACGCCGAAAACCAAACTGGGTCGAAGACAAAAGCTGACGTGACTCGAGAAGCCACATCAGGCGGACATTAACCATTCGTTCAAACAGCTTGCATAAACAACTCGTCAAGACAATAGGGCGATAGTCTTGGGGCGAGAAACCCGACTTTCCAGGCTTAAGAAAAGGAATAGTAAGAGCAGAACTCCATGCAGGAGGGAAAACACCAGACGACCAAACCTTATTAAAAATAGCCAATAAAAATACCAAAGCCTCAGTGGAAAGATGCTTAAGCATTAAATTATGGACGCCATCAAGACCCTCAGAAGTAGCCTTACAGGCACGAAGAGCGGAGAGCAACTCACGGGAAGAAAACGGGGCGTTGTACGACTCTGCCGAAGACAGAGTGAAAACAACTGGAGAAGTCTCTGCGACGGCTTTAAGTGAATGAAATTCCGGGGGGAGATGAGAGCCACTACTGACCGAGCTAAAGTAAAGACCCAAACGATCGGCGACTGCCTCCGAGTCAGCAACAGACTCCCCATCAACATGAAGCACAGGAGAATGAGGAGGTAAACGCTTGCCCGAAATCTTGCGAATGCGCTTCCAGACGGACTGAACAGGAGTAAAGGACGTAATGGAGGAAACATAGGACACCCAACTCTGACGTTTAGCAGACCTGACTGTGCAACGGAGGAAGGCAGACGCCTGACAAAAAAGTATAAAAGAACGATCATGAGCGGGAGTAAAACGTTTACGATGAAAGCTCTTCCAAGAAGCCCGTTTGACGCGAAGAGCATTGGAGCAGTTCGGGGACCACCAAGGAACACATTTAGACGTAAAAGGACGGGAAGTCCGAGGAATAGAGACTAAGGCAGCACTCAAAACTGTGACTAGAAAAAAGGCTAGTAAATCATGGACAGATGAAAAATCAGACGGAGGTAAGGAAGGGATAGATAGTGAAGCAAAAGTAGACCAGTCCGCACGCTGGAAGCGCCAATGAGGAGGACCAGGGACAGGAGAATAGGAGGTAGGAGAGAGCAGAACAGGGAAATGGTCGCTATAGAGAGAATCCTCCAAAACAGACCAATGAAAAAGAAGAGACAGGGAAGGGGAACACAAAGAAAGATCAAGACAAGAAAAAAAACGTGTTCTAGCATCAAAATGAGTCAGGGAACCAGAATTAAGGAGAAAGAGGTTATTATTAGTAATGAAAGACTCTAATGCACGACCACGTGAGGTAATGACAGAATCACCCCACAGGGTGTGCCTACAATTATAATCACCAAGCAATAAAAACGGAGGAGGCAGCCGAGCTAAAAACATGGTAAAAGAGCCAAAATCGACGGAAACAGAAGGAGAGAAATAAAGAGAAACAACCGTAATCCATCGACCAAGAAAAACCCTAACAAAGGTGCAAGGGAGGGAAGTAGGGCAGGAAAACTCTTCATAAGGAACAGAGTGGTGAAGGAGAATACAAGTGTCGGAAAGAGAATGAGGAGAACTGATAAAACGGTAGCCAGGAACAGGAATCGGAGGAGAAAGAAGACGAGTTTCCTGGAGACAGACAACCTTAGGGGAATGGGAAGAGAGTAAAAAACGCAAATCGTCTCTCTGAAGAGAAAAACTGCGAAGGTTCCATTGCAAAATGGACATACTAAAAACACTAAAAAGAAAGTACGAGAAAATAAGCTGTAAAAGAGAGAATAAAAACGATATATACAAACACATATCAGAGAGGCGGAACAAAAACACGCCGAACTAAAGAGGAACAAGGGAGGAAAAAGAAAAAAACAAAAAACAAAAAGAGAAGAAAGGAACGGAAAAATCGAAGAAAACAAAGAAAGGACAAAAAAGAGAAAACATCAACAAAAGTAACACACAAGTGGGAAGAAAACAGATACACTATAGACAACACAGACACACAAAATACAGCAAACAGCAGGAAAGACGCATACATACAAGAGGAAAGAAAGAGGGACAAAGAACAAGAAAAATAAGAACACACAGACTTATGTACAACGAAGAAAAGACTGATGAGGTTAACGGTGAGTAATAATGGAAGGAATGGGGGACGAGGAAGAACAAGGAGGGAAAGAAGATTGATAACCAGGTGGCATAGGGAGGCTTAATAGGGAAGGAGAAGAAGAGATAGGAGGGCTAGAGGGAGAGGGAGGGAGAGGGAGGGAGGGGGAAGGACGGGAGGATGAGGGACGGGAGGATGAGGGTCGGGAGGATGAGGAACGAGAAGGAGAGGCCCGGGAGGGGGAAGGCCAGAGGAGGGAGGGAGAGTGGTAGGGGAAGGCGGGAGAGGGGTAGGGGGGAGCGTATTAGGGATGGGATGAACGTCGGCAGAAACGGAAATAGGCGGCGGATGAGAAGAAAGAATATACTCCTCAATCTTGGGCAAAGATGCAAAGGATAACTCTAAGGAAACGGGGGGTTGGACACAGGACGAAGAAAGAGGAGAAGGGGGGGAGGAAGGAGGGAGTTTTTTCTTCTGCCCACTGGGACTCGGGCTCCGCACACCGTGGAAGCGGTCCCTGCGTTTAGAAGAGGAGGCGGGAGAGGAAGAAAGGGAGGAACGGGGCAAATGTTTCGAAACTAGTTTGGCAGAGGAGGCAGGAAGCCGGGAGGGAATCTTGGAACTACGAGACGAGGACGGAGGAAGAGAACGAGGAGGAGGCGGCGGACGAGAACGCTGGCGGATGGGGCGTTGAGACAAACCGGAAGAAGTGGAGCGAGGAAGAGTAGTGGAAGGATGGGGGGCGGAAGTAGGAGTAGAAGAGGTAAGAACAGAAAAAGAGTTAGATAAAGGGAGAGAACACGATGAGACAGCCAAGGGGACGGGGGAGACAGAAGAAACTGAAGGAGGAGAGGAAGAAGGATGAGAAGAAGGGACAGACGACGGAACCGGAGAAGTAGAGGGAGAGGAGGACGAGGATGATGGACGCGCAACGGGGGAGGGGAGGGGGCGGAAGAAGTGGAGGAGACGGGAGGGTGAGATAGAACAGTTGAAAACGGATGAGGGGAGAAGCCCAGAAGGTGAGCTGCCTGACGAGCCGTAGAATGAGTAAGGCCGTGCAATGTCTTAAGGATTGTAACTTCAGACTCGAATTTGAAAACGGGACAATCTCGGGAATCAGCAGAATGGGAGCCCTGACAGTTTAGGCAGCATCGTATCGGAGACCGGCAGTCACCGACGAGATGGCCAGATTGTGCACAGTGTGGGCACCTAGGACAGTCGGGAGCGGAAGAGCGACAGTACTTAAGAGGATGCCCAAAGCGCCAGCAACCGCGACACTGCTGAGGACGAGGTAGGGACTCAGTGACGGGCAGGCGAGTACCGCCGACAATAACGTGAGAAGGGAGAGACCGACCATCGAACGTGATTTTGGCGATATTGGCGGGATGGCGGCGATTGGTGCGAGGTGGGATGGTGTAGCAGACAAGACTAACCACAACAAGGTCTTGAGCAACAACAATAGACTTAATAAGGTCGGCACAGTCTGCGAACTGCCGACCACCGAGACGGATGGAAGGAGGGATCAGGACGGTACCCGTACAAGAGTTCAGTCTTTGGTCTTTAAGGGCTGGGATGGAAGTTCCAGAGAAGTCAACAATAGTCGACATAGCAGCAGCCTGACGTTCGTTCTGGACCGTAACGAGACGGGAGTCATCATGGCGGGAGTGGAAGGTGACATCCCTGCCCACCTGCTGAAGGAGACGCAGGTGGAACAGGAGGTCATCTCCAGCGAGAGGAGCTGAGGCGGGGACTGAGAAGAACTTAATAAAGTTAGCAGGGGCAAAGAGTGAGGATAAAGGGAGAACAGAAGAACGAGGGCGAGGAGCGGAAGTAACAGGAGGAGAAGGAAAAGAAGAAGAATGTGGGACGGGTGGGAGATACGGTTCGAAAGTGACTGTACGAGAGGAAGGGGAAGAAACCGAGGAAGTGGAGGAGGACGAGGGAAGAAGAGTGGAAGAGGAAGCAGAGGAGAGAGCGAACGGACGAATGGAAGAGGGCTGATCAGGTAGAACGGAGTGGGACACGGAAGAGGACAAAGGGGCAGGAACTGAGTGAGCGGCTAGGGAGGAAGCGAATGTAGAGGAGGTAGACGTGCCAAGAGAACTCGACACGACTAGGCTCGGAACTGTATGAGGAGCAGAGGTCGAATGGACGGTCACAGACAGTGCATGGGTCGGTAAAGGACCCGGTATAGTGGTAGGCAAAGAACTACCACCAACTGAGGAGAGGACGGGCAAGGAAGGAGAGACAAACACATCAGCCATATCATCGCCAGCGCCGGTGATCGAAGATCCAGAAGAAGGCTCCATAAGACGAAGGTAACATGATTCATCCGGGAGAAGCTCCACACCCACCACGGAGCCACAAATTAGAGGACAAGGTACATGCCCCAGGAGTCAAACCCGGATATACACCCCGACCCCCTGTGCCTAATGGGCGGTCAACTCGTCAGTTTCGGGTCCAGCACAGAGGGCGAGATTTGACGATAAAAGATTCCCCTCGTGCGGGCACGTCAGGTACTAAAGTTCTACGGGTGGAAGGGAACGCCGTCCACATCCACCCTCCACCAAAGCATAAAGAATAGACCAGCCGGCAATGATAGAAGAAGGTGAAGTAAAGAAAAGGAAAAAGGTAGAGGGGGGAAAAAAGACAGAAAAGAGGTACCTCGCAGGCTTCTGGAAACCAACGAGGAGGGAGGTCTTAGCGCACGAGGCCGGCGGGGCCCCAATCCTAAGAAGGTCTGTGGCCCCCCCGAGGAACAGAGACCACCGGCCACGCTTCAAGCCCCGCCACCATGACAAGGTGGCTCCCTAATGGCGGGGATCTTATAGGAAAAAGGAAAGGAATATATAGAAAAATTAAGAAAGGCGAAACTCACCTACTTATTTACTATCAGACTCTATCAAGACAGGTCAAAAAGGAAATTAGGACAGCAAAAAGAAATTATGAAATAAGGATAGCCAACGACTCAAAAAATAACCCTAAAGCTTTTTACCAACTATATAAATCTAAAGTTAGAAATGTAATAGGCCCCCATAAAACTTCGATAGTAGAAATGACAGAAAATTATTTAGAAATGTGCAGTACATTAAATAGTCAGTTTCTATCCGTTTTCACTAATGAAAATTTGGCATAGATTCCAGAAGTCAGCAAGGTATATAGCGATAGTATAGAAAATAGGTTAAGTACGGTTACTATAAGTAGAAATGATGTGCTTAATAGACTAAAAAAAACGGCCCATGTCCCCTTAACCCGGCAAGTGCGGATCTACTAATAAGAGTTTTACCGCTGCGCTGCGAACTCCTCATATAATCCAAGGCCTAAAAAAAAAACATTTAAATCAGCCCCGTATATTTTTTTTTATTGCCCCTTGGCTATGCCAAATATCACTCCTCCACATCCCCCCCCCCCCTTCAATTATCACCTTTTCTCCCTGTTATTCCCTTATTCTTAGGTATATTTTCGTGCTAACATTGGCTAGTTGCTAACAGGGCGTGGTCATCTGTGTTACCAAGCGTGGGAAAGAGCGAGAGAGAGACTACCACGCAACAGTGTCTCTCCAGCCGTCTTCACGGCTGGCTGGCTGGCTGGCAGGCTGCCTCAGCCATATGTTATGTAACTCCCGGCCTCTATCGCCGATTTTGACCATCCAAATCCTGTTTCCACTTGTTTTATTGTTGTAACAGGTTAATACCTTTATAATCAACGTAAAATAGGCACATATGGATAAGTATTAATGATATTTATGGTACGATGACGATTTGAGTTTAGGACACAGTCTAAATACCTCCGCACAGGGAGGGGTGGCCAATACCCTACCTATGCAGCGGAGAGGTTAATTGGCTATCTTTGTTCAACATAGGGTTAGGAAAGCACTCAAATCTTAGAAGATACGATCACTCATTTATTTTCTGTTTTACGGCTATTGTTAGACGATTTTATTCATATTAGGGAGGGTAAATGTAAGTCAGAGGGTTGAGTGAGACAGTCTTCACCCTTATAATTCCTACAGATCCTTCGTAAACTGTATAACCTCGCTTAACCCGTACTAAGATCCCGAGAAAAAGAAAAGATATCCCTCAAACGCGAAAGGAGAACGTTCAAGTCGACAACGGAAATACGAGTCAATATAAAATCAAGTCGTCTCCAAAACCACCACGCCCAAATGAATCACCAACAAGAGAAGCCAGGGTTGCAACCATTAGGTTGGAATGTCCTCCTACACCAGGAAAGACGATTCCACGGAAACATTCCCCTACATAATCTATGTATGTACCACAAGTTAGGAGTACATGATTGTTAGTTAGTAAGATGTACAAATGTAATATTAAGAATATACCATGTAACAAGACGATTGTTTTCACATACTCATGCATTACATTATCAATACTATTATAATATATGTCACAAACACAAACTTCAAGTCACTCAAAATAAAATGGTTAGGTTCATGCTGAACCTAGGACCCAGATCGCATATTGGCCAGGAACAGCTTCAGTCACTAGGTATGCTCAATGTCTCTGACAGGGCCAAACAAATCAGACTCATAAATGCCTTCAAGATATTTTATGATAGGGCTCCAGAGTATTTAAAGAGTAATTTTGTTAAAGCAAATGAGAGGATTGGACACAATACAAGGAATAGGATGTATAATTTTACGGTCCCAAGAATCCAAGGACAGGGTAAGCTAACATTCTTCTTCACTGCCATCAAAGACTGGAACAACCTACCCCAGCCAGTCCGTGAAAAGAGGACACTGTATTCCTTCAGACGTAGCATAAAGGAGCACCTGAACCGGACAGCTGCGAGAAGGGAGCACCAAGCTTATGTCTACTACTAAATACGACATAAGAGATAGGCAAAACAAACTGAAATTATTACTGAAATTTTTTGACCAGTCCAACTATAGAATGTAAGGTATCTTGATATAAACCCCTAGAAATACTTTCTCTAAAGCATCTACTTTTTTTATCCTCCCCTATTTTCCCCAGCTAACCTAATCCCACAAGGACCCCTATGGAAATACGCACGCCTAACGGCCTTATTGGGCTATTTTGGTTCCGTGCTGACTCCCTGCCTAGGCAAACTCTTTCGTCTCTGTCTATCCTCTAACGTCTTCCCTTCATGCTGGAAGTTTGCTCACATTCAACCTGTCCCAAAGAAGGGTGACCGCTCTCAACCCTCCAACTATCGTCCAATTGCTCTTATCTCTTGTCTTTCTAAAGTTTTTGAAACTATTCTTGCTTCCAAATTTCTTAAGCATTTCTCTTCTCATAATCTGCTCTCAGATCGCCAGTATGGCTTCCTTAAGGGTCGCTCTACTGGTGATCTTCTTTCATATCTTACTAACTCTTGGTCATCCTCCTTTCGGGACTTCGGTGAGACTTTTTCTATTGCACTAGACATATCGAAAGCCTTCGATAGAGTCTGGCATAAATCTTTAATTTCTAAACTACCCTCCTTCGGTTTCTATCCCTCCATCTGTGCCTTTGTCTCTAATTTCCTTTCCGGCCGTTCCATAGCCGCGGTTGTGGACGGCCATTGTTCACTTCCTCACTCTATAAACTCCGGTGTTCCTCAGGGCTCTGTCCTATCTCCTATTCTCTTTCTAATTTTTATAAATGATCTCCTTAACTGTACCTTAATTCCCATCCATTCATACGCAGACGACTCAACCTTGCACTACTCCATTAGTTTTTCAGAACGCCCCAGCCAGCAATCCCTCAACGACAAACGTAATGAAGCCATAGAACTCTTAAATTCTGATCTAAATACTATTTCCAATTGGGGCAGAGAAAACCTTGTTAACTTTAATGCTTCCAAAACCCAATTTCTCCATCTATCTACCCGTCAGGATCTCCCAGCGGACTATCCCTTATTCTTCAACAATACAAAAATCAACCCTTCATCTTCTCTCAATATTCTTGGTGTCTCTTTTTCTTCTGCTCTCATTTGGAAGGACCATATTACCAGTCTTGCTAAGGCAGCATCCCAGAAGCTGGGTGTGCTCAACCGCCTTAGGGGGTTCTTTTCCCCTGCACAGCTTCTTGCTCTGTACAGGGGCATAGTGCGCCCTTGTATTGAGTATTGTTCACATGTGTGGGGAGGTTCCTCTCACACTGCTCTCCTAGACAAAGTTGAAAGGAAGGCCTTTCGTATCATTAACTCCCGTCCACTCACCAACTCTCTGCAATCTCTCTCTCTCCGCCGCAATGTTGCATCTCTCTCGCTATTCTATCGCTACTATAATAATCAGTGTTCCTCAGAGCTATCCCAGTGCATACCACCTCCTTTACGTAGGGCACGTGGTACCCGTCTTGCAACTCAATCCCACCCCTACTCTGTGCAACTCTCCAACCCAAGAGTGAAACGTTACTCTCAAACTTTCTTCTACTCAACAGCTGACCTCTGGAACTCTCTCCCAGAATCAGTCTTTCCCTCTTCCTATGACTTAAATTGCTTCAAACTCCGTGTGTCCAGGCATTTTGGCTCGAACGTCCCTTGATTTTGGCCCTGTCACTCTTTCAACTATGGGGGAGGCACTCGCTATAGGCAGTTATGCCTTTTGCCTCCCTCAATCACATAAAAAAAAAAAAAAAAAAAAAAAAATCCTTAGTTGGAATTATGCAAAGCTGGTACATGTCATATTTGTAACATATTATGTGGTACCAACATTGTAAAATGCTAACTGAATAAATATTATTATTATTATTAATACTCTTATGTTAATAATACTGAATAATACAACCAATTATGCTATGATGTCTTTAATGTTTTAACTATGCAAAAGTAATACAATATAAAATAGATAAACCCTTTTACTTATTTTTCTCAACAACATATACTCACATGCCTTCTTTTGACTAAGCTATTCTAATAATAAACAAACCACATTACCTTCCTTCATGTATTCAACCTTTCCTAAATATACTTCTTTATTCTTTTCGTCGTGCGCATCGATACCTTCACGCTTAACGTATGTCAACATACGCCGCCCGAAATACCAACCTTTACTCGCCAGGACTACCAACCTGTCAGAATCCTTACTCGCATATATATACAATTTATGATCCAAGTAAACATCTCTATTACCTTTTTCCAAGATATTAAGATAGCCACTTGTTAAAGTACTACCACATATAAATCATAGCGACCTTCACTTGTTATTTCCTCCCCTTCGCCTGGGTCTTCCCACCTAGAGTTTAAAGCTCAGAAACTTGAAATCTTGAACAAAAGTTATATTATCCCGAGAACCTCATGACCCTGCCTTTTGATATAACCACCCAAAGAAACCTTGACTCAAAACCTTGTTATTTAAAATACTACCTTTATGTAATAGGCCTACTCACTTATCATTGAGTTATGTAATAAAGTAAAATAAGTGAACCTCACCATAGAGCAAGAAGGACTCTCTAACTTCACAGAGAGTGCGCGCTAGCGCCCTTGCTCTCCTCAAAGGGGGAACGGGTACCCCTCAGTAATCGTGAACACTATGCCAGGAAAATCTGAGAGGAGTAAGCAATTCTGAGGCTTCGTATAACTGGCATACCACGGAAGAAACCTCAAGATTACCCTCCCACTCAGTTGGATAGACGGCATACCGAACATCTACTTGTCTGAGGAGTTAAAAATCCTATTAAGGGATCGTTGTTAATTGTGGCATACCATCAGTTAACATCGACGCCTCTAATGGGCCGTACTTTCAGTGGTAAAAGGTGAAGTTGTGAGACGTACCTACGCTTAATAATAATAATAATAATAATAATAATAATAATAATAATAATAATAATAATATTTATTCAGTTAGCATTTTACAATGTTGGTACCACATAATATGTTACCAATATGACATGTATCAGCTTTGCATAATTCCAACTAAGGATAGCCCAATAAGGCCGTTAGGCGTATTTCCATTGGGCTCCTTTATTACTGCAGATACAGTAACTGTATCCTATTAAAAGAATCTGTGTTATTACTGGCATACCAGTGATAATATAGAGACCTTTTCTAGGTTACGTGTCCTATTGGAAGGATCATTGTTCTTACTGGCATACCAGTAACTAACATAGAGACCTTTAATAGGTTCGACTCTTAATGTTGGAGAGTTGAGGGACTCAGGCATACCCACCCCTCAATCTTCTAGTGTTAAAAGTTAACACACCCAAAGTATCCTCTTACCAGGATCTTTGTCATCACTGGCATACCAGTGACTGACATTGAGACCTTGTATAGGATATTAGTGTCCTACTGGAAGGATCCTTGTTATTACTGGCATACCAGAAACTAACATAGACACCTTTCAATAGGTTCTACTCTTAATAGTAGAGAGTTGAAGGACTCAGGCATACCTACCCTTCGATCTTCAACTAATAAAAGTTAACACTAACTCCTCGCAAGAGATCTGGCATACCACGATCTACTGTGAGGGTAAGGGCTTGCGAGATACCCTCACGGGCACTCTGCACAAAAGTCCTAGGTGTACTTAGTCTTTTTTTTTTTTTTTTTTTTTTTAAAGAGACAATGAACGGAGGAAGGAAAAACACAGATAAAACAAAATGGTCCATGTGCCTAAAGGCATCCTCCATTCATAAAATGTTTGTAACAACTGGATTTAAACATTTGTAAATTGTAAGTTTGTGGAAAGCAATTCGAGGGAAGTGAATTCCAAAGAGTAGTAGCTCTGGGGATAAATGAATTCTGATAAGCAGAAGTTCTGCATTGTGGAGGAGAAAGTGTAAATTCATGGGCGCTCTCAGCTGCCCTAGTTCTACGGGGAAAGATGTGGAGAGGCGGCACAATTGAAGCAAGTTCCTCGGAACAATTGCTGTGAAAATATCTGTAGAATAATGCAAGGGATGCAACGTTTCTTCGTATGGATAATGTAGGAAGGTCCTGTGTGATTGCAGGGTTATTGATTAATCTAATAGCTTTATTTTGAATTTTGTCCAACTGCCTCAATGCAACCACTCCACTTCCACCCCATAGAGGTGAACAGTAATCCATCTGAGAACGCACATGACTTTTATATATTACGGCCAACTGCTCGTCAGTGAAGAATTCTCGAACTCTGTACAGGAGTCCCAGTTTTTTAGAGGCATTCTTAGCAATGCTTCTAACATAATGTACCCAGCTCAAGTTAGTAGTTAATGTTACACCGAGAATGTCAATACTAGGGGAAGTGGGAATATTTACATCATTAAAAAATATATGGGAGTCAGTGAGATTCTGTCGGTTAGAAAATTGAATGTACTTGGTTTTCTGTGCATTAAAGGAAACTAGATTCTTTTGTCCCCATCCATCTAAGGTCCTGGTTCAGAGAAATAGCAGTGTTTATTTTTGAATTTATAAGATCGGGTTGGGTGAAAGAATTGGTAAATGTGAAGGAACTGTGGAGTGTTGAGTCATCTGCGTAGGAATGTATTGGATTATGAGTGGTAGATATGAGATCATTGATATGAATGAGGAACAGAATTGGGGCCAAAACTGATCCCTGGGAACACCAGCATTTATTGAGTGAAATTGAGAATAAAGGCCATCTACCATTACACATATTTTTTCTGTTATGAAGATAAGAAGAAATTAGTGGAACTAATGATGCAAGGCCGTAGTGTGACATCTTCGACAATAAGGATTGATGCCAGACTCTATCAAATGCCTTTGATATATCCAGTGCTATTGTATGTGTTTCACCATGTTGGTCTGTAGCTTGGTTGATTTGATGCGTAAGAAGGCAAAGAATGTCTGCAGTTGATCGACATCGTCTAAAACCATATTGCCTATCACTGATTAATTTATTATTCTCAAGATGCTTAATTATGTGATTATTTAATATAATTTCAAAGACTTTACCAAGAGTGGAAGTTATAGCTATTGGTCTGTAGTTTGATGGATCTGAAGAGGCACCTTTTTTAGGAACTGGATGAATGTTTGCTTCTTTCCAGGGTACTGGGAAGCATGAGGTATGAGTACACAGACGGATTTTTTTTGCCAATACAGGAGCGAGCACCAAGGAGCAATTCTTAAGTACTATTGGAGGAATTTCATCTGGACCAGGAGCCTTATCTACTGAGAGATGCCAGAGTCTACTGGCATACCATTAGACTAGTGCAACTGAAAGGTTTAAACACCACACTCCACCTTTTCACAAAGGACCTTGGCATACCACGGTCACTTGTGGAAATAAGGGCTTGGCGAGATACCTTCACAGGCACTCTGCTTATACAAGTCCTAGGTGCATTTTGTCTGTGGCATACCATTAGACTTTGCAACTAAAAGGTTTAAACACCGCCCCGGATTCCTTGAACCTCTTATAAGAGTAAGAGGCAGACGAGATAGATACTTCCACAGTCTTCTCACGTTAGCCCGATATAGTGCTACTTCTTCATAACCGAGGCACTATATTTAAGATCTCACTTCAAGAGTACCTGAACGGAATTCCATCACCGGTTAATATAACGGTCAGGATAGACGAGTATTCTACACTAAAGCTATAGGCTGAGAATACTTGCGTTAGTCCGATGGGGTGACCAACTATTTCACTATAGTTACAGAACCACATTTAAGACCTCAAGCCCATTAACCCATCTGTAACTTACTTCACACGACCGGGCACCCTAGACGGCCTACGGACACTCAGAAGACAACAAGCAGTTAAACTATCCAGCACCTGTGAATATCGCCATTGATAAAGTGAATATAAATCAATGCCAAGTGACAAAGGAGAAAGTGAATTAAAGTTCTTCAGTATTAACTTATTGAAGACCACCAGTGCGCACGGTGACTCTATTAATACGGCAGAGTCTAAAAGTTCCTTATGCGAAGATAAATCATTTAAAGTGTTATCTAATGCTCGGTTCACACATGCACGAATTAACGTCCTGTCAGTCCCCGACCCCTTAATTCGCCGTGCCTAGGCGGCGTCCTTTTTATGCATGCATAAAATGGTCCGAGTGGGTCGGGGCAACTGCCAGAAAACGTGTTATGTCGGGACACCCACGGGACACACATACATACAAACATAAAATTTTAAGACTGAGCGCTCCACACACACGTGCAGTTTCAGTCTCTTGGCCTAATGGCGGCGTTCCAGGCATCCCTGTTAAGGGCTGTTTCACTTGTCAAGTTCTTGGATTTGAGATCGGCACGTATAGTCTGATTCCAGGTCTTCCTCGGTCCACCCCTTGGTGCAGCTCCCTCCACAATCACAGACCTGCATTTTTTCACCCAATTTTGTTCATCCATTCTCTCCATATGTCCATACCATCCCAGTCTACTTGTACGCATCACCTCGCTAATACTCTTTATACCTAAACGTCTCCTCAGCTCAACATTTGTTATTCTATCCTGTAGCCTGGCCCCACACATCCATCTCACCATTCTCATCTCATTACGTTCCATTCTGTTGACATCCTCTACTTTAACGGCCCATGTTTCTGAGGCATACGTCATTGCACTTCTAACACATGAGGCATACACCTTTCCCTTCAGGGGAAGAGGCATTCTTTTCATGGTCAGGATTGGCAGCAGTTCTCTGAACTTCCCCCAGCCACACCTAATTCTAGCAACAGTGGCAGCCTCGGCCCCACCACCAGCAGAGATGGTATCTCCTAGGTAACAAAACTTGTTCACCAGCTCCAATGACTCATTTCAAAAATTCACAGCCACAGGATCATCACTTAACACAAGCTCGCCTTTGCACACTACGCACTCAAATTTCTCTATTTCTGACTTATCCTTCGGCAGGGGCCCTTTATTCTACTACAGCGCTTATTCCCATGGTGCACCCAGCGTCGACAGATGCTACATTGAATTGCGTTAACGCTCACACCCTTTCCACACACTGCACATGGGTATGCACCGCTCTTTCCCACATTGCCTGGTCTCAATCTACAATATGTAACCTTGGTTTTGTAAATATTGACTCTTAACACTTAAAGAGCGGGGCCCGACTTAAGTCTGTATCTAAAAAGCAGCAAGTTAGGAGCATTATTAAGGCTTTTAAAGGGTTAAAATCGAGTGCAAATGGCCGGGAGCGCAGCCGGCCACACGTCCGACACCCAGGGCTTACCGCCGCCCACTGACTCATGCTCCCTCTGTTCTCGAGAGGCCGGCAGTGTAGCCAGTAGTGAGCGTAGCTGGAAAAAATATGCAGCTATACGCTAAACTCCCATTTTAGTGGTACCACTGCATGAAAACGATGAGTGCTACGTAGCTCGTTCTGGTCTCATTTTGAAGCGTGTAGCACCTAGTTTTTTGCTGAATACATTTCTTTTCATGCAGATACTTGATTGATCATTCAGGAGGGCCTGAATATGCCCAAAATAGCCCAAAACCCCCCGCTAGACGAGGGTTAAACCCTTGCTCGCCATGCCCTCTCTCCATTCTCTGAATTTGGCCTCAGCATCTTGCATACTGTCAGCTATTAGGACTAAATCGTCTGCATAAAACAGTTCCAACGGGAGTCCGCCTCTAAAAACTCTAGACAGTGCCTCCAAGACCATAATAAAGAGGAGGGGGCTTAACACTGAACCCTGATGGACTCCAACACGGACTGCGAACTCATCACTCAGTACACCATTCACCCTCACCGCACTTCGCGAATCCTCATACATCTTTATTATCACACGCACCAGCCACTCTTCCACACCAAGTTTCCTCATAGCCCACTGCACAACATCTCTAGGCACCCTAACAAAGCCCTTCTCCAGGTCTACAAACACAAAGTAAAGGTCCCTGCCTTTTAGTAAGTATCTTTCCTGTATCTGCCTGACTATGAAGATAGCATCGGTTGTACCCCGTCCTGGCATAAAACCAAACTGCATATCATCAATGGAGAGGCTTTGCCTGATCAAGCCCTCAAAGACTCTCTCACAGACCTTCATGATTTGGTCAAGCATTTTTAGGCCCCTATAATTTCCTCTATCTAGCGCATCCCCTTTTCCTTTGTGTATATTTACTATTACACTTTTGAGCCAATCCTCTGGGATTTTCTCATCTTTAATAATGGTGTTTATCAACTCAGTGACTAAGTTGACACCAGTCTCCCCTGAGGCTTTTATCATCTCAACAACAATGTCAGAGCACCCTGGAGCTTTGCCGTCCTTCATTTTATTGATTGCGTCGCTCACTACAGCTGGTGCTATCAAAGGAGGGGGTCCAGATATTGTTTTTTCGATACTAAGCTGTTCCTTATCCCATTCAAACGCTACATTTAGCAATCGTTCATAGTGTGCCTTCCATGCTTCTCTGATTTCATTTTCTGCATACACAATCTTCCCATTATCATTTCTAACACACTGTTCACCTATAATATCCCTACTGTCATTTTTAACTCGCCTAGCTAGGTTGAAGATCCCATTGGGATTGTCAGTGTTACACACTTGTTCGAGGACCAGGTCCTAAATGCCTTTTTTAGCATTGTAAATAACTCTTTTGGCAGTTCGTTTAGCTGCCTGGTATTCCTCCTTGCTGCCTCCCTTCTTCCATGCTTTGAAGCATCTCCTTTTCTCTTTCACAGCATGTTCTACCTCATCGTTCCACCACCAGGAGGTCTTATTCCTGGGGTGACCCTTTGTTTTCCCACAGACTTTGTCAGTGGCAGCGATAAGGCTATGCTTAAGAAAGTTCCATTGACTATTTACATTGTTAGGCCTAGCTTCCTTATTTCTATTCATTTCCTCCAGTTCACTATGAAACCTATCCCTAACTTCCTTGTTCTTCAGCAGCCACACTTTCCTTTTGGGTATACCTTGTTGCGCTTAGGATCTCTGTATAAGCTTATATTTAATAGGGCCCCTTCATCATTGACAACTTCGCCTATTAGTAATAATAGTCTCCATTCAACATCCTGCGCCAGCATTTTGAATAGCCCGTTCGGAAGTATCATGGAGTACTCATCATAAGTGCACGCTTATATCCCTCATGGGATCGTCATTTTGATCGGGTACCCTACAGAAAAAAACTCTGTAAAAAAAAAAAAAAAAAAAAGATAACTTAATGTCTGTTATCATATGACTTGCCATATTCGTGGATTTCTCATGCTTTGCTTCCCCGACACCAGGCCCCCTAGCGGCCATCTTCGTCCTTCCTACTTCCGCGTCCCTCCTGTCAACAGGGCTCGCGCCGTGTCCGCTTCATTCGACGTTCGCAGAGCTTCTAGTGAGTCCTTACTCACTTGTATACATCTGTGTTGTAGTAACAGGGTTTAGATTAGCTAGCACGGCTGCCAGATTGGTAGGTCCGCAGGAAGTGTGTGTTAAATTAGGGTACCATTGTTACAGGCTTCTACGAGTCCCGGATTGTCGTACCGCGTGTGTTGTTTTTGTGATACTCCTTTAACTGTTGTGTTTACTTAGCTAGAAGGCGACCACTCTACGAGGCATGATACAGACTGTCAATATTGAGGAAAGTACATGCCATTATCTTCAGATATCAGCAAAAGCTCTGGTTTAAGGGTGTCTGCACGTGGTGCTCCACCTTCCAGGGTTCGCGTTTTGTTTGGGCCCCTTAGGTGGGCCTCCCTCTTCATGGTGCTGCTGCTGGGGTGCCGGAGCGTCGCCTGCCGGGATGTTCTTCGGACCACGTGGTCGACCTAGTTAGGGGTCTCCGGCGTAGGCTTCAGGTAATTTAGGTTTCTAAATTTTCTGTCATTATTTTATGCCTATGTATGCCCCCTTTTTGGTTCATGCATGCGGGCTTGTTCTTTTGGGGTAAGGGAGACGTCCCTATATGTCACTATGTATTTTATATATATATATATGTGTGGGACTGCGGGAAAAGGGCTGTGCCAACCCTGTTTCCCGGCAATTTTTGTCTGTTCCGGCGGCCCCGTGCGGTGGGTCCAAGTTATCTGTCTCTAACGGGTAGGAACATTCAAAAGATCCCGGCGTGGTTTAGCTGAACCACACTCTCCCGGCGGAATTGCATTCCAAGCAGGGCTACAAACTTGGCCCGCCGGGTTAACTCGCCCTGACTGACCCCGTGACACGTTAAGACTTTCTCGCCTGCGGCGCCACCAGTCGAGTGTACACGAAGCATAGACTCCTCTACATAAGGACTGGCGTCGGCCAAACTCGGGTCCATTGTCAGGCCCACAAACTGAGGTCTTATTTTAGTTTTACTGGATATGAGACTTTGTGTTTTTACTCTACAACATCTTATTAACTAGAGCAACCAAGTAAAGGAAAATAAAACATTTGTTTTTGGTTGATTGACTCATAAGTCTCTTTCGTGATTGAACATAATAGGAAAATATACAGTTATAATGAGATAGTTTATAAGAACATGTATTATACAAGCAAAGCATCATACCATGACTTAAATTAATTAAATATTAGAAGAAATTAAAGTAAAACCTTTGCAAAATATTACTTTACACATAATTTTACATATATCAAAAGTCACATAACACAATAATTAACTTAAACATTAGAAAGTTTCTCTTGTCGCCTTAAGCAGCCTAGTGTACACTCCCGATCGCTTGCATTAAATACAAAGGCCTTAAACAACACATTACACAATGTCTGGCATGCTCCTGAATGGCTAGCTAAAGGAGCATCTACATAAGACAAGCATTGTTTCAAGTAATTGCGACAACACTTTTTCGAGTCTTGAAGAGACATTTGAAGGGTGATGCCACTATGTACAAAGAAGACAGTAGCCAGTGTAGGCATACTCATCCCACCTCGATTGAGCGCAGTCAAAAACTCTGATGACAAGCATTCCCCAGAATCTACTTCCTGTTGTCCATGTTTATGAGCTAAAAATCCCCCAATGTAGACAATTTTATGTTTTAACCCGTGGAGCCCCGGCTAGTTTTGTAATGTTTGTTCACCAGAACCCGGCCGGTTTTCAAAAAATTGTTTTATTCCAGAAACAATAGCGAATGGGTTAGGAATGAAGGAAAAACCACGAAAAACCGCTCAAAAAGCTTAAAAGATGGTCCTACAGAGCCCCCGAAAACGTATTTTACATGAGTAAAAAATTGAAGGCAATTACCCCAAAAAACCAGGTTATTGCGCGCTCACGTGCACGCACGTGGACTTTGAGAGTTTTCAACCATCGGCACGGTTGCGTGGGATACGTACACAGTTCGCATACAAATCTGAGCCCTCTTGAGTGGCTACACCTGAGGTTACGGTCGGCGCAATTAGGGTGACGCGTCAGGCGCGTCGCTGGGGCTGTGCGTTACATACATCGCCGACGCGTCAGACGCGTCGCTGGGGCTGTACGGGTTAAAGTATCATCTGAATTTAGAAGTAGTTGAGTGTCTTGTAATGTCAGCTCTTCCAGAAGTTGTAAATCACCATCATCTATTGCTGCTGTACTAAATTCACAGCTTACTTCTTTGGCTCGGTCAGGAACGATGTCACGTTTCAACAGCTGATGCAACTGCTGTACTTTGGATGCTGCTTGAACATCCCCAATGTCAATGTAAAAATTTCCTCCACTACGTTGTCTTGCTTGACCAAAAAACTTTTCTAGGGGATCTTGTGAAAAAACAGCAGGTAGGATGTAAGCAAAATCATGGGTTTCAAAAAGATATTGTGCTGCTTCTATGTTATACCTTGTTGTGATGACAAAGGCATCTGCTGTTGACTGTGTTAGTTTCTTCTCTCTGCCATGCCCACCAGTCCACCGACAGCTGGATACAACTGTACACATTTCCTGCAGAGCTTTGAAGTTTGTACAGTTTAATGTCCAAGGTTCACGATATTGGTCTCGTAAATGAACTGCGCTGTACTTGCTTTTAACATTCATAATTTTAAACCAATTGGTTACCAGTGTTATGTATATCACTGTTTCATCCTGAAATTTAACAGTTCCTTTAAGACCTTCAAATGCAGCAATCGTTTTCTCATTGAACACTTGGCAAACTAAGGGCACACTCTGACGTTGCAATGGTTTAGGAAATACTGATGAGCGTGTGAGTTTTGTCAGACGAAGTGGTGTCTTCTGATCTTCATTGTAAAGAGCTTTAACATCACTCCAACACGCCAAATATTCTGTACCGTCCTTGCTAAAATGTAATTCTTGACATTTCTCTGTGATCCAGTTGTTTCTCATATTCTTGAGGATGTGAACATAATCATAGACAAGGAAAACATTTATGCCATCTGGTGCTAGTGTTACTTTTCCAGGACCCCCAAGCATTCTGTAAACAGCTTGATTCAGTGGACAGTTGTCACAGACGAACGATACTGGATGGCCACCACTAGCTTTAACAACATATACAGCCTCAAGTAATATTTCCTTCAGTTGAATAGCATTCAGTTTTGATACAGGATGAATTCGTATGATGTACCGTGGTCCTCCATAGTGACAAACAACTTCAATAGCAAGAGCAGATGTTGCTAGATTTTCTGGTCCGTTTGTTGCATAGCCTACTATATGCTCTCCTGTAAATCTAAGGGCCTGCTTAAGCTTGACTTCATCAAACAAAATGTTAACTAACCGCTGTTGTGGCTTCAACTGATCAAAAAGGATTGGGAGACACTTGTCAGCATAAGTGCGAGATAACAATTGGCGAATCTGTTTCTCACAAGGAAGACTAATTGCTTTGGAGTTTCTAAGCATTCTATATGCTGCGGGTGATATACAAAACAGTTCTGCTGCAAGAATTAACATATGCTTTGTATATCGGCGTTTTTTAGGAGGAATAAGAAGGAGTTGTAACTGTGCTTGAATGAACTGAAAACCTTCAATTTCATGAAATTCTGTGATAGAGTCAAGTTCTGAATTTATTCTTTTTAAGCGGTCAGTATTAGTCGCTTCATGAGTGTTCATAATTTTCACTATTTCTTCAATTTGAGACCACTTACTTACCAAGCTATTTTTTGAAGATTCAGTTTACTTTTTGGTATCTCCAAGCCACTTTTCTCTGCTACTACCAGCTGCAGAAAACCAAAAGGAGACTGTACCTCTTCAAAATGAAGAAACTTATCAACTGCTCTACCATTACCATCTGTCTTAAACATTGTCAGTTCTCTACCATTTTGCATTATATAAAACTCAGGGAAGTGTTTTCCAATCTCTCCTGCAAATTTGTCATAACTATGCATTTTGTTTTGTTTTGTTCATTTTCAAATTCAGTTTGTTTTTTAAGTCTTGCTTCACTTGTCACTGTTTTAGTTAACCTAGGAGCTGACGTAAGTTGTTTGAGGCAAGACTTGGGTACATCTTTAAAAACTGTAGGAGGCCCAGCTGGTCGTTTTCCTCCCCGAACTGTGACCCAATCGCAGTCGAAGTGTGATGCACAAATCCATAGTTTCGACCTGTCTCTCAAACTTTCTGGGCTATTTGGCATAGCACTAATCCATGCATGTCGTTCTTGTTCTTCATTTGGGAAACACACCATAGGACTGTATGGCTCTCCCCTGTAGTTTCCACGACAATTGAATGCAGCACATCTTTTCGGCATTGTTCCTGTAAAGCAAAAAAACAAGAATAGTTGTAAAATGGTTATCAGTACATATCAAAGCAACCCGTTGACATCAGCTCAATTCTAATATTTATCAGCTAAATAAGTTGTTAACACAGATCCTTTTGTGACTGGTAAGTATTTATAAGAAAATTACTTACAATAAGCTGAGAGATAACGAACAACAGAACAAAAATGTGTTGCCTCTAACGTGTCTCGTGGGTGACTGGCGTCTGGCATCGTCCTGGGCTGTTCGTTTTCTGGCGAGACATTATGTCGCCAATATGGCGGGGATATGGACGATTGCGTGTGAAATTACATGCATTTATATGTAAAGTTGTGTTTGTGTACATATTTTTGTGTTTAAGAAAGTCGGAGAGACCACTGCTTTCATGATACTGCTTTTAAGCAATGGACCCAAGTTTCAAACTCCGAGAGTGCTCGTTTCCAGTCCTTATGTAAAGGGGTCTATGACACGAAGTGATAAGATTAGTTTTGCAAACTTGTTCAGTATGATCAGACACTAAAAGGGTCAAGGGACCTGTAGCTCTTGTCACAGGTAAGTTATTGAAAGTCAGCTAGACAGATCCGGCAGAAGGTTAGAGTAGTAGTGTGCTATAGCTAACTTTCCGGCGGATTTGGGTTAGGATGTGTAATACCTCGCAGGTTATCCTTATGAGCATTGATTCCTGGATTTTTTTCTTTCCAGGCCCCAGAGACTGCTTCTCCGGCGGAGTTGGCCACCTATCCCGGCGGAGGGGGGGATCCTCTCATTACGGCAACATGCCTAAGTTTGAACTTTGCGTCACGCCCACTTGCTCCCTTTTACCCAGTTTTTGCTCACAAACTTTGCATCAAGTGTGCCAAGTGTTTAGATCGCTCTCGAGGCGTGTGGTTATCTAAAATATGCGCCATCTGCTCTGAATTAAAAACCGCCTTGCTGGCGAAGAAAGATTTATCTTGTTTAGCAGCCTTACATGAGATCAAAGCCGCGTTTAATTCATATGCAAAGGACACGGCCCATAAGGCGCTTCAGTGTGATGACGAAGTCCTTTGGGAAAATCTCATTATTAAGTCACCCTTAGTGAAACCCGGCTCCTCCAAATCTGTCAGACCCAAAGTCAAAACAAAAGCCCTCAGCAAAGAGACAATGAGTAGTAGCAGTGAGAGCGAAGTCACCGAGGTTCCCCCCTCTGACCATTCCAAGAGGAGACGCTCGCCCTCCCCGCGGCGGAAGTCGAGGTATAGGTCGAAGTCTCCCCGGAAATACTCTCACCACGCTACCTCGGACTCTTCCCGGTCTCACAAGCGCCGGAGAGAGGAATATGAGGACACGTCTAGCAGCCGGCAGGACACTCCTCAACCACCTCCCCCCCACACCTCCTTCTGACACGCCTATACGTGATTCAGAGGAGTCGGAAGTAGGATCTGAGATATTGGAATCCACACCTAATCATGAACAATCCTTGCATGTGCCTCCTAATGTGACTTTTGCCATACCAAAATTGAATGTTGTTCCCCGTAGTGTTAGGTCGACAGGCCTGAAGAGGATGCTAGCCGACCAATATAGAGGTTTTCCGGCGGGGGCCCATTTAAGCTCACAAGTGACTCATGACTCCCAGCCCTTAGCGGCAGGGGGCTATTGGCGTCACTCAGAACCATCTCTCTCTTTCCTAAACGTCATTCCAGAACGGTCTGAGGACGGTAACATAAACGTGTTACCGTCGTCAGTGCCAGATTTGTCTTGGCCCCCGGCGGATAATGAGGTAGAATCACAAGAGACCTTGGAGCAGAGTGAGGAGCCGGCGGACGGAGTGTTCTCCCCGGCTCCTCAGTCTATTCCTAGTAATTATTCTGAGGCTAGTTCACATTCATCCAAAGATCCCCATAGGAAATGGATGACTTCTGATCAGGTAAATGAGTTGTTACATAAAGTGATACAGCATTATCAAGTCCCTGCCTCGCCGGATCCCCGGTTACTCCCTTAGCTGCGCCCCCCCAGTACCTCTATTATCAGACCTCTAGAAACCCCAGCAATCACTCCTTCTTGTCCGACCCCGGAGGTAGCAGCTGCCCCAGGCCCTACAGTGCGGGCGACGCTAGCTATGTCCACCCTCAGGGTTGTTACTGACATCCTTTAGATAAGGCGCCTCTGAGGAAGGGCCCCATGCCCCTCCTCTATGGTACTGACTGCTCTTGGGTAATAATAATAATAATAATAATAATACTTTATTTCAGACTCACACAGTACAGAGGGGACCATACTGGGGTCCATATATACCTTACAGTAACATAAATATATATAAATATATATAAGCTACTGTACATAGGCTACATAAAATAAAAAGAAATTAAATAATACCCAGCTTGCTATCATGTAGTTCACAGCACTGCCTCAACCAAAAACAGTGGTCATCAAACTACTGTGTTACCAAAACCACTGTCCTAATTGTGTACAGTACCATGCCTCACACCATTTAGCTTCCGGTACAGTATGTTGCTACAGTACAGTATAGGAATATCGGTACTGTACTGCACTATGAGGATCAGTACCGGTATGCTAATTCTGTAGAGTAGCAGACCTGAAATCATTACTTAAGGTTAAATATAGAGCAACTTCCTCCAGTGTGCCTGGATCCTGGAGGTGTACACTATGCTTGGAGTTTGTAGCATTTTAATGATCCTGTTCTCAGAAGTGTTAAGGCGCTGAATGAATTTATATGTTAGCTTTCTAATGAGTGATTTGTAACAGTGTAAGTTCATATAGGCACATAGCGTACTTGTACTCTCATATTTTGAGAGCCCCAGAAACATTTTCATGATATTGTGATATGAGATACTTAGTCTATTCACTGTCATTTTCTTATAGTTCCACCATAGTTGTGCTGTATACATTGGTGAGCAGTAGGAGTTGAACAATGTTATTTTTGTATCCCATGTGCACATATGAAATTTTCTTAATATTGAATTTCCCTGCATGTAAAGTTGCCTTCGCTGACGACCCATATCCTCATCATCTGAGCGATCACATGAAATATAGTGTCCTAGATACTTTACTTTACTTACTTCTTCTATAATTTCTTCATACAAATGGAATTTAGGTAGCTTTGATTTCAATAGAAGGTTAGATTTAAATATTATGATATTGCTCTTTATAGGATTAAATTTGACTGAATGTTCGATTCCAAATTTTTCACATACTCTTAATAATTTATCCAGTCCTGCTCCAGAGGGCGCGATTAAGGCTAGGTCATCAGCATACATGAGATGATTTACAATGGTGCTGCCAATACAGCACCCAGTGCGAGTCTTGTTCAGCTCCAGACTAAGATCATCCATGTAGATGTTGAAAAGATACGGAGACAATATCCCCCCCTGCCTAACACCATTGGTTACGGCGAAAGAGCCTGACAGGATGTTGCCCCATCTTACACACATTTTTTGATTAGCATACCAGAAAATAAGTATCCTAACAATATAGCTAGGCACTCCCCTGTTAACTAATTTTTCAAATAAGGTTTTGTGACACACCCTATCAAAAGCCTTACTTGCATCAAGAAAACAAGAGAAAATTGAGCTATTTAGTTTGTTGTATGTATCAATCACTTCTTTCAGCACATATATGCATTGGTCTGTGCCGTGATTTTTCTTAAAGCCAAACTGATTGCTGCTGGTGACAATATATGCAGACATTCTTTCTAGCATTATCATTTCAACTACCTTACTCACCACACTAGCAAGTGCTACTGGGCGGTAGTTGTCTTTTGCTGTAATTTTACCTGATTTATCTTTAATGACAGGAACAAGTATTACGGATATCATAGACTCCGGCAGGACACCATGCGTAAATAGACTGGTGATGCAAGAACTAAGTTTATCTATTAACAACTTATCTGCATATTTAAGATGTTCTGCATATATACCATCCAGCCCACAAGCTTTATTTAGGTTAAGTTTTCTTATGGCATTCTCAAGATCACTTTCAGTCACTTTAATGTCTTCATAATTACTATCTTTCACATATTGAATTGCACCATTAGTAGACCTTTGGTTTACACTGTTAAGTAGTTCCTTAAAATGAGTTTTCCATAAGTCAGCAATGTTCTCTTCACCCGTAACCCCCTCAACACTGACAGGTAATGGTGTGTTACAATTTTGCATGGATCTGATGTCCTTCCAAAAACAGTTAGTATCCTTTTCTGCCAGACTCTTTGCAAGGGCTTCCTTCCTTAATTGGTTTTCATTTTGCTTAATAAATCTAATGGCATATTTGGTCCTAGCCTTTGCTCTTTTGTGAAGTTCAAATATAGGCCCCTGTCTAGGCTGACCTACTTCAAGCCAATGAGACCTAGCATCTCTGGAGGCCTGATACAGGTCAGCCACATAGTCTTGCCAACCTGGCTTATTGAATGAGGACTTATATTTACGGCTATTAAAAATACTTTCCCCCGCTTTTGATAAAGAATCTATTATACTATTGTAAAATGTAATAATGTCCTTTCTGTGTTGTACATCACTACATTTTGGATCCCTGCATTGTGCTACACCATTACCATCATATTGCACCCTATTTAATAAGTCCTTGGTTTTATCACAGTACATTTGGCACTCTTCATTTGAGATTACATTCCATGGAACTTTTGCCTTGATGCTATTGCTAGTTTCTGTTATTTCCGGTGCTTTATTAATTTGGATTGTTAATTCTATAGGTATGTGGTCGTCATCCGTAATGTCGTATCTTATGGCCATTTCTGAGATAGAGTCATGAAAGTCAGAGCTAGAGATTGCATGATCAAGCCACGACCTGGTCTCCCATGCTTCACTAACATATGTATAGCTATTTTCTGGAAGCAGGTTTTTGGAGGACAAAATTAAACCTTGCTCCTCACAAAACCTTAACATATGTTTAGCAAACATGGAACCACCCAACTCGTGAGGGGTAGCATTCCAATCACCTACCACTGAGTAACACGTTATCTCTAATTCAGAAATTAGGCCACCAAGCTCCCCTAACTTTTCAAAATAAAGTTCTTCATTTTCTGCACACTGATACGGTACCTGTGGTACCAGAGAATCCCCTTTCGGCTCAACCTTCGGTGTCAGGGGACCCCCCAGTTCCCGGCGAGTGGTCAATTGAGATCAATAAGAACCGTAAATTTAGGGCCAAAGACGAGGCAGGGAGGGTTTTGGATGTACTGATTAAGGGTGTACCAAGTTCACTTAACCCGGCGTACTTTGTTTATTCAGTCGCGCCGGCAGTTCCTCCCACCGCATCTGCAAGACTATTTGCTGACTGGTCGAAGGCTGATGGCATCAATGATGTCAAAGCCTTGAATGCTCTTACGCCGGAGTTGGCTACAACTCCGGCCCTGGACCAAGCTCAGACTCCGGTACTGCAGATGGGGCAGGTGGGAGTAGGCCCTTGGGTAGATTGGGAGTTGGAAGCTCAGGTTTTTGCCACTACTATCACCTCCAAATCTTCTCACCAGATTCCTCCGGATAACCATACTTACTTTTCCCTGCCGGTATCCAAAGCAGAAGGGGTGTCACCAGCATTACTAGCATTTCTGGCAGCCCCTAAAGTGTCATTACATGCCCTTGATGAACCTTTTTCTCCCCCCCCCCTGGCTGTTCACTTGGAGCGGGATTTTAAGTTACGCAATAAAGCCTACCGGATGTTCTCTCAGTACTTAGTGAGTCATCGAATAGCCGCCTCTCTTGCACGCACTATCTCGGCCTTAGCTGAACCCCAAATTAGAAAAGCTACTGAGCTGTCTCGTAGACTATTGCTACAAAATGCCATTCAGTCACTAGGGGACATTAGAATTGCAATTTTGGAAGCGGTTCGAGCCCGTCAAGATCTGAGAGTCCATCTGGTGAGGAAGTTGCCGGCGGACATAGGTCGCCGGGTAACTCTCTCCCCGGTTCTTACTGCCACCCTGCTTAACTCTGAGACTTGGAGTCTAGTTTTTAATATGGTGAGTGGGTGGAAGCAGGTTACCTCCCAAGCTAGGAAGGACCCACCTAAGAAACCCTTTCATAAATCAAAGGGCGGTAACAAACCGTCTGAATCCCAACCTAAGCAGTCACCAAGAGACCCCAGACCACCTCCTCAGCAGGGAGGTAATCAGCACAAACCCAAACAAGGTAAACAGCACGGGTATAAGGGTAAGGTCCCATACAAAGGTCATCAGGGCACTACACCAGCCAAAACTAGTCAAGCGTCCGATGCCAACCCACCTCCCCCTCCAAAAAACTAGCCACTCAGACTCTCCACATCCCAGGGCCGAGCTTAAAGGACCAGGATTGGCGAGTTGCCTTGAAGGACGAACCCCGGTTGCACCTGGGTTCGTTCCGTTCATTCCGCTCAGCCTGGCCCAAGCATACTTGGGCCAGGAAGGTAGTGAGCAAAGGAATCACCTGGCGGTGGCGCCGGCGGCCTCGACTGCGTCGGCCGCAGGAATATACCCCGGTGTCTCAGGAGGAGGAGGTCATATTACAGGAAATGATTGCCAAACAGGTCCTTATTCAAGTCAATGCCTATCAGCCAGTATTCACGTCAAAACTCTTCTTAGTGCCAAAAAGGGACAGTGTGCAGATGCGACCAGTTCTAGATCTCTCGCACTTAAACACCTTTATAGAGAATTCACCCTTCAGGATGTTGACTGTACAGCAACTCAGACTCGCACTTCCGCCGCAAGGTTGGATGTGCTCGATCGATCTCAAAGAGGCCTATTGGCATGTCCCTATAAACAAGAGGTTCCAAAATTTTCTCGCTCTGAGAATCCGGCACGAGACTTATGTCTTTCAAAGGATGCCGTTCGGGTTGAACCTAGCACCGAGAGTATTTACCAAACTCGTCCGGCAAGCTCTTTTACCCCTGTTAGTTCGAGGCATACAGGTGTTTTGGTATCTGGACGATTGGCTAGTAGTGGCGAACTCTTTAGAATTATGTCAAGACCATGTAAATCAAATGTTAGCTCATGTACAAACCCTAGGGTTCAAGGTGAACTTGGCAAAGTCGCACCTTGTCCCCTCAAGGACTATTCAGTGGTTAGGACTGGTCTGGGACACCTACGCTCTGACTCTTACTCAGAGTGTGGACAACCGCAACAGGTTTCGCAGGAAACTGTGCCGGTTCCTCCACAGTCTGGATACGACCAGGAAAACATGGGATTCCCTGATTGGTTCTCTCAACTGGGTACAATTAACTGTCAAGTTGGGCCGATTGAAAGCCAAGAGATTAATCCTGGAAGGCAACAAAATGTTCCCTCTCTTGCCGGAGAAGAAATTATGGCCAATTCCTCCATTAATCCACAACTTACTATCGGCCTGGACCAAGCACAAAGTCCTCTACTCGGTCGTAACATGGGTTTCTCCCCCTCCTACGGAATGGGTAGACACAGACGCCTCGGGGACCCTAGGTTGGGGGTATCAGTCAAGCCTAGGCCACCAGGGTCAGGGCATCTAGGTGGCAGACAGCCAATCACATATCAACAAGCAAGAGCTCTTAGTTCCCCTGTTCTTTCTCCAAACTCACGGCAGGACATTGAAGAACAAATAAATAGCGTTCAGAATGGACAATCAAACTGCAGTTTTTTGCATTCAGAAACAAGGCTCAGTGAGGTCACGAGAGTTGTTGAACGTTTCAGAACAAATTTTTACCCTAGCCGACTCGCTAGGGATTTCCCTGCGTGCCACCTACCTCCCCGGCGTGGCGAACGTTTGGGAAGACGCTCTCTCTCGCCGGCTGAGCACTCTAGTAGAATGGACAATCAAATAGGCTATCTTCAACAAGATGATTGCAAAGCCGGCTCATCCACAGGTGGACTTGTTTGCGTCAGTAGAGAACCACAGACTCCCACTCTTTCTTACACGTCACGGGGTAACCCCGGCGGGGGGACCCGATGAATTACTGGTGGACTGGAACAGGTGGACCTCAAACTATCTGTTTCCACCGCCAGACTCTGTGTTAATGTGCAAAGTCATTCACAAACTGAGGGATTACCGGGGCCGGGTAGCTTTGATCGCGCCGCTTTGGCCGGCCCAGGTTTGGTACCACCAATTGCAACAGTGGTGCAGGACCCCGGTGTCCCTCCCAGTCTCCGTTTTCCA
Source organism: Paralithodes platypus (assembly GCA_032716605.1). Taxonomy (NCBI): domain Eukaryota; kingdom Metazoa; phylum Arthropoda; class Malacostraca; order Decapoda; family Lithodidae; genus Paralithodes; species Paralithodes platypus. Next base: position 54,333,304 of record CM064528.1, read on the forward strand.
CTTGGAAACGATTGGCAACCTTCGGACCTCGCTCAGTTTTACCTTACGGATATTTACTATGCCAAATGGTTAAATCAATTTGGGCCAAGTGTCACTAAGAAGCTAATGAATCAGTACACACTGTCTACCAAGAGACAATATCAATCTCATTGGAAAACTTTAACAACCTGGATTGTTGAATCAGGGCAAACGACTGCCTCGGGAGCCTTAATTTTCAAGTACAGTAAAAGTCCGTTAATCCGACGACCGATGATTCGAATCTCCCAATAGTCCGAATTTTTCAATTTGAGGCCAAATCCGAATTCACCCGATGGTCCGAATTTCAAGAAGTCCCAAAGTCCCCTTTTTGAGGCATTAGGCCACTCAAATGACACATAATGGAGCACACACATATCATATGTTCATGAATTCACTTTAAAAGTTTACCATTGTCATTGTAGCCTATTATCTACTTCAAAACATTCAGATTAATGGTCAAAGGAAGCTACTGATATAATCGTAAACACCTTCGTCATCTTCTTCTTCCACATCGTCTGCTAGAGAGTTTGTTTTGCTCTTGAACGCATCCTTGGGACGCTCCGATGCGCTACTGGCTTGCACCGCATTTTCTGCAAGCGCATTCAGTCTTGAGCTTGAAAACGCACCTTTCAAGAAGTCCCAAAGTCCCCTTTTTGAGGCATTAGGCCACTCAAATGACACATAATGGAGCACACACATATCATATGTTCATGAATTCACTTTAAAAGTTTACCATTGTCATTGTAGCCTATTATCTACTTCAAAACATTCAGATTAATGGTCAAAGGAAGCTACTGATATAATCGTAAACACCTTCGTCTTCTTCTTCTTCCACATCGTCTGCTAGAGAGTTTGTTTTGCTCTTGAACGCATCCTTGGGACGCTCCGATGCGCTACTGGCTTGCACCGCATTTTCTGCAAGCGCATTCAGTCTTGAGCTTGAAAACGCACCTTTGGACGTATTAGTCTTGAGCTTGAAAACGCACCTTTGGATGTTCCGATACGCTACTATTTATAGTTCAGTGATCGGAGCATCCCAAGGGTGCTTTCAAGACAACAATACAAGGGTGCTTTCAATACAATATAATATAACAGAGCACGTCACAAAAGGAAAATCACAAAAGGAAAATTACAAGAACCTCTCAGGGAAGTGCCGTTGTTAAGGCATTACTTCCCGAACCACATCTGATCTTCAAGAGCAAGAAAAACTCGCTAGTAGACGGAAGAAGAAGAAGACGTTTATATCAGCAGATTCCTTTGACCATTAATCTGAATGTTTTGAAGTAGTTAATAGGCTACAATGACAATGGTAAACTTTTGAAGTGATTTCATGAACATATGATATGTGTGTGTGCACCATTGTGTCATTTGGGTGGCCTAATGTCTCAATGTTTTCGTCATACACAAGTTCATAGGGGTAAAGTCCGATAATCCGAAAAATCCACTAATCCGAACGAGAGCCGGTCCGCTGCCCTTCGGATTAACGGAAGTTTACTGTACTTAGACTATCTATTTGAGCAGAAGCATTTTTCGGCCATAACGTTAAAAAATCATCTGTCTGCCATTAGGACCCCCTTCCTTGATCTCACCGGCCTTTCCATACCGCAGGCGGAGGAGAAAGGTTTTATGAGGGCGTGTTTCAAGCTTCGTCCACCTCCCCGTCAGCTCATGCCCACCTGGTCCCTTGATAAAGCCTTAGAATTGCTTCAATCGCGGAAGTATAATAATGCGCCGGATTTTGATTCACTTTTAAAAAAAGGCGGTCTTTCTCATGGCACTTGCCACCGGAAACCAGGTGTCGGAGCTGGCGGCGATGAGCAACGAACCAAACTGTCTCAGGTTTGGGAGACTGCACGACCATGTTCAAATCGCGCCGTCTCCCTCCTTTATTGCTGAGAACGAACATTCGGACCATGTTTTTTCTGAATTTTCCGTCCCGGCCTTGAAGAGAGGCCTCATTCATCACATTTTATGTCCTGTGCAAGCACTCACAAAGTTTATGAGGGCTGCGCAACCTCTCCAACCAGGTGCTTTATGGGTTAACCGGACAGGTAAACGTGTTACAAAATGGAAGTTAGCTTCCTTGCTTGTCGACGTTATCAGGGAAAGCAATCCGGGCGTGATAGGCAGGGCTCACGATATTAGGAAATGGGCAGTATCCCTCAGATTTTTGCATTTTTTTTTTATTGATGATATTGCTAAAACCCAACTTTGGGCTTCCAATCATACTTTCCTTACACGCTACCTGTCTGGTGCTCTAGATCAGTGCTCTTCATACCTTTTTTTATGTCGTCCACCCCTAGTGGTGATTTGGTAAAAGCTGTCCACCCCAAGTATTTGTTTTCTCTCTCAAAAATATCACGGTTCAAACATTGAAAATCTAACTTTTATATATATCAATTCTACAATTATGTAAATAGATAAAAGCAGTTTCACTCTCATTTTTAATTTATAGTACACATATACTTCCGTATAATTACACATGCAGTCTAAAACTGTAATATTCAAAATATACAAGAACAAAATAAGCATGTCTTTGATATTCATGAGCAAATGCACTTTTCTTCATGACACAAAAGTAAAATTGAAGATAATATTAGCTATATTTGGTATTCCATAAAACAAACTATGTTCCTTCAAGAAACCGAAATCAGTGGCTTGGCTGCTGTTGCAATTTGTCTGCCATCAGCTTAAATCGAGGCATCAGACGATTTTCAAGTGCAACTCGCATGAGAGGATTCAAATTCAGAATGGCATTCCTATTCTTTGTCTTTATTAAAACTAAGCTTGAGAAACCTTGCTCACACAAATATGATGTTGGCATCTGCAAAAACATGGTTGTTGCCTGCTCAGCTAACTCCTTGTACTCCGGAATATCAAGCAGGGCAACCCAGAAATACATGGGATGGACAAAGGTCTTGAAAGCTACTTTTTTGTGAAAAATCCACTCGAAGCTCCAATAGGACATCACAATGATCAGTTCCATCATCTGAAAATGGATAAAGCATCCACATGTGGTCATTCTCACTATCTGGGAAATAAAAGTCAAGGTTTACTGTCTCTCACTTCACTCACTCAACCCCGTAATTTGCCGGAGGATAACAGGTTTTTCACAATACGTAGACGGGTCTTTTTAAATAAACAAAATATATTAATAGGTTTACCTGCATCAAACTAAGGTGTCTGATAATCAAGTGGAACATTCCAGTGTCTATTCTGCTGCCTGCATACCGTGTTCCCAGCCACATTATCTCATATAGGTATCAAATACTTCAAAATCAGAAAACACCTCTTTTCTACATTGCTTTCATTTTTTCACCTTCAATTTGAATCCATTTATTTTCCCTATATTTGCAAACATATCCCCACCTTTGCCTTGCTGACTGATGCTTAGCTTATTCAGATGATCAAAGATCAGCTCTCGCAGAGGCCACTGAAGGATGGCCGAAACAACTCTAGCTCCAGACAGCTTTGCCAGCCAGAGTGTCCTGACACTTAACTGCCATGGGGTTTGCTTCCTCGTTAAAGAAACCACAGAGCTGCTCTCTCACTGCCAACACTCTATTGAAAACCTTCCCACGAGATAGCCATATAAATATAAAACCCATATGTAAAAGACTAATTTATAATTATTGTATGTATTTTGAGATCAATCTGACTTAATCAGGGTTAAGTGCTCGTGAGCCACACAAAATCATCCTGCAGGCCATCTTTCACCTGCGGGCCTGTAGTTTCACCACCCTGTTTTATACCATTTAGTTTTTCTCCCTTATCTATACCGAGACGTGGGCAGGATCTCGTCCACCCACCTGTCCACCCCAAGACTGCCATCCACCCCTTACTTAATCTCGTTCACCCTAAGGTGGACTGTCCACCCAGGTTGAATAGCACTGCTCTAGATAAACCAAAGCGTACCTGTGTAGCTTTAGGGCAACGGGTACAGTAGGTATTGTTATATTATATGTTGTGTTGTTTTATAGGGGGGGGGGGGGAGGGGGGTGCGGAATAGTCCATATCCCCCCTGTACCCTTGGAGATTGTGATGCATCACGAGCTGTGATAGGACGGATTCTACAGTCCAGTATGAGTTTTATTTGTTTTAATTTTAAGAAGATATATTGCATAGTTGCAACTATGTCTGTTTTACCAAAGTGTACACAAATATTACTGTACAATTAGTTTAAGGAGAGAACGAATAACTACTGCTGAGTTATAGTTCTACAGGACACATGCGTGTCAACCTTTCTTTCATGCATACGATCGATTGCAACGATCTGACCATGAAGCAAGCAGTTTCTTAATGCCACGCACTGCTAGCAAATCTTTTATACCTTTTTTCTATTTTTGTATTGCATACAATAACACTTAAGAAAATGTTATCCGGATTCTTCTTCCCTAAGGTTAGGATATTTTGAGAATGTCCCGCTTCCAGTCTTGATATTCAGGCGAAGTCGTCAATGATGAAGGGGCCCCATTAAATTATAGGTTTGATTCCCGAAGGGAAGTAGTGAAAACCTAATATTTAGTAGGGCCCCGTAATCATTGACGACTCGGGCCCTCCCAACCATCCCACTTCCCATTCGCTGATTTCTATAGTTTATTCTTGGTATATCAGTGAAGGACGAAGATGGCCACTAGGGGGCCTGGTGTAGGGGAAGCAAAGCATGAGAAATCCACGAATATGGCAAATCATATGATAACAGACATTAAATTATCTTTTCTTTTTTATTTTTTAAGGAGTTTTTTTCTGTAGGGTACCCGATCAAAATGACGATCCCATGAGGGAATTAAGCATGCACTTATGATGAGTACTCCATGATACTTCCGCGCGGGCTATTCAAAATGCTGGCGCAGTATGTTGAATGGAGACTATTATTACTAATAGGCGAAGTCGTCAATGATTACGGGGCCCTACTAAATATTAGGTTTTCACTACTTCCCTTCGGAAATCAAACCTATAGTCGCACACAAGTAGCTTATGCTGGGGGATACATTCTTCGCTCGGGATGACCTTTACATCTCGAACCAGTTTCCAGTCTTTCCTGTTAACCAAGAAGTAATCTATCTGGCTACTGGAGACCCCAGAGTTATATGTGATCAGATGGCTCTGTCTTTTCTTGAACTTCGTGTTACACACAACCATGTTGAATGCAACGCAGGACTCCAGTATATATTTGCCTTCCAGATTCCTCCTTCCGTAACCATTTCCTCCATGTACCCCCTCGTATCCATCTGCAGATGCTCCCACGTGACCATTCAGGTCGCCCCCCCACGATTGTTATTTCATTCTCCGAGAGGCCAGAAGTCCTCTTTTATCTCATTCTGTAGACCAGCCTGTGGGGCATATGCAGATATCACATTGAGAATTCTTTCACCAACTTTCAACTTCAAAACAATCAGCCTTTCACTAACTCTCGTAATCTGAAGCACACTTTCCGCCAGCTCTTCAGGCACCAGAACACCCACTCCTCCTTTCGCTTTATCAGTCTCCACCCCCATCCAGTAGATCCTATATCTTTTCTTTCTTCCGACAATCCACTGTTCCCCATGCCTCTTCCAGAGTGTTTCCTGGGCACAGCAGACGTCCACTCGCCTGCTCTCACACATCTCAGCCACTTCATTTGCACGCAGATTCAAACTACCAACATTCACATTAGCAAGTCTGAGATTGTGGGGGGTATTTGTCCTTGTCCTGTGCGGTTTTGATTCATCGGATTTACATTGTTTCTTTTTAGGTTGTTTAGTCATATTTAGGTAATTTGGCTGGCAAATGGGCATCACCCCCCCCCCCCCCCAGAACTCCGGTTCCAGTCTACCACGGGACCATTACCAGTACCTTCCCCCAAAAGATTACAAGGGGGTAGGATCCAGTGGCCTCGGTACGCCCCACCAGAACCAGCCGCAGGGACGCACCCCGTGCGCGTACACGGCACTACGACTGGCCTGGTATTTTTCGCCCAATGACAGGGCAGCCTCCTGGAGCGGTACCACCAGGTTCGGACCCCTATACTATTGGGCGGAAAGTGCCAGTCCGGGGAAACACTACGTACTGTACCCTCTGGATCCATTTCGACCAGGTTGGGCCCAGGGCGCCAGATCCGGGTCCAGAGGGAGCGACACCCACCGCCAGTGTGCCGCCATTAGGCAACTTGGAGCAAGAACAATGAAGCCCTGTCACAGCACTGTCATAATGGAGACTATGCCAGCGCCAATAACAAGGCTTCATTGTATAGTGATGGCTACTTGGTCCGCAAGTCTAACACCATACCCCCTATTAGTCGCCTTGTACGACATGCAGTAGGATGCGTGAGGCATATTCTTTTTTTCCTACACCATAGGTGAAGGCCCCCTTACCCCCTGGGGAGCAGTCGTCGTCTCAGCCTGGCGTCTAGACGCCGATTAACGGGATGAGAACGGCGACAAAAAAACGTTAGAACGGCCATCGTGGCCACATGGGGCCTCCAGATTGATGCCGTCCTGCCTATTTTCTTGGTCGGGACGGACCGGACGTTAATTTGTGCATGTGTGAACCGAGCTTAACTCGAGTCTATAGATACAGACTCTATATATAAGTGTACCAGTGTAAGAATCAATGTTAGTACACCTGGCTGACGTATATAAGGAATTAAATCCAATTAAGCCAAATTCGAGCATGTATTAACTGTGCCATAATTCCGCTCTGTGAGAAATATATCGGAGCCGAAAGTTCCTTATTTAATAGTGGCCCCTCCATCATTGACGATTTGCCTATTAATATAATAGTCTCCATTCAACACCCGCGCCAGCCGTTTTGAATCTACCGCCACGGGGATGAACAGAGTATTCCTCATAAGTGTAACGCAACTTCTCTTATGGCGTCGTCTATAGATCGGGTACCCACTACGAAAAAACTTTCGTAAAAAATAAGAGAAGAAAAAGAAAACATTTAACTTAAACATTGTTATAACACGCTTTCCTCTTTCGGTGGATTTCTTGCGTTGTGGCACCCAGCCGCTCCTCACCAGGCGGCCATTCGTTCTTCTCTTCCCCGCGGGCACCAGTGTAGGACGTGTCTCGCCCGTGCTCTGCTTCATTCGTCGTTCACTCAATTCTCGTGAGTCCTTACTAATTTGTATATATCTGAGTTGTATTGAACAAGGTTTAGACTAGCTAGCACAGGCTACCCGTCTGGTTGCCCGCAGGAAGTGTTGTTGTTGTTGTTGTTGTTCCCTAAGCTGCCTGGCCGAACAGCCCCGAGTCCCTGAGGAAGGCCATGGCCACAATCGGGCTTTCCCACAGAGCTTTCATTGAGTGTAGATTGTGTTGTTGGCGTAAGTGGTTGTGTGAAATGCAGTCTTCTATGATGTGTTTAATGGTATAGGGTGCTGTGTTACATCCCGGGCAGGCGTCGACAACGGAGTCATCCAGTCTCTTCTGATAGCTCAGGAGAGCTGGATGGTGTCCGCATCTCAGCCTGGCCAGGTGGACTCTGTCCTCGCGAGGAAGGGAGGATTCGGAAGGATGGATTTCGGGAGGTCGTGCATGCAGCTGCGTGTTGTCTGTGAGTGAGTGGATGGATCGGCGAGAGATATGAGTATGGATGTGCTTCTGAAAGTTGGTTCGGGGTGGGCAGGGAGGGAGAGAGGACAATAATTGTGTGTGATACCGTGTGCTGGGTGTTGTTTTGATATTTCTTGGTGTCTGTGGGTGTGTTGCCATGTAGTTTAGTGGGTGGTCTTGGTTCATGGAGGCTGCTGCCAGGAATTGAGTGCCTCTCATGTCCAGATGGTCTTTGACTTTGAGGATTTTGGTTTCTTGATGTAGGTGATCTGTGGGTGCAGTAGCTGTGCAGCCTGTAATGATCTTCAGGGCTTTGTTTTGAATAGTCTGTAAGGTCTTATGATGTGTTTCAGCTAGGTTAGAAGCCCAGGCTGGGCTTGCGTATTCCATCACTGATCTTATGTATTGTTTATATACTGTGGTGGTAGTTTCTTTGTTGTGTCCACATTTTGTGTGAGCAAGTGACCTGAGGGCGTTAAGTCTGGGTGTCAGTTTCTTTTTAATGTTTGTGGTGTGCTGTTTGAATGTCATATGAGTATCATATGTTACTCCTAGGATTTTGGGTGTGTGTGTATGTGTTAGGGGTGTGTTGTTTATGGTGACTTGAGGGATGTATTCGTGTTCTCCTGTCCAGCTTGTGAGCAGGGTTGCGGTGGATTTGGCTGGGGCTAGATTAAGTCTGTTTGTAGTGCACCAGCCATGTAGTGTGTTGAGATAGGGTTGAAGGAGATCTGTTGCTCTTTTTGGGTCATGGTGTGTGCATGTGAGTGTTATGTCATCTGCATAGGAGGCTAAGTTTATTTGGGGCGTATTGGGTGTAGTTATATCGTGCATGTACAGATTGAAGAGTGCGGGCGATAGGACGGATCCTTGTGGGACTCCGTTTGGAAAGTTTCTGATTTTATATGACTGACCGGCAAAAGATACGTGTGCACATCTGCCTATTAGAAAGTTGGCCAGCCACCTTTTTGTGTTGTTGTGCATGTTTGTGTTGTAGATTTTGTTAGTTAGGTTGTGGCGGGGGATGGCATCGAAGGCTTTACTAATGTCGAGTGTGGCTAATAGTGATCTGTGTGGTGGTCTAGCTGAGTTGATGCCATCAAAAGCTCTTTGTGTAAGGTCTGTGAGAAGAGTGTTTGTGGAGTGCAGTGGCCTAAAGCCATGTTGTGTTGGAGCTAGGGGTAGGTCAGGTGTAATTAGTTGTAATACTAGGCGTTCCATGACATTGGAGGGGGAGCAAAGGAGTGTGATGGGGTGGTGCGAGGAGGGTAGCAGGAAGTGTTAAATTAGGGTACTTTACAGGCGCTTACGTGTTCTCCAGGACAGTCGCTAAATGTGTTTTTTCTTTATTCTGCGCGCTTTAGCTGTTGATTATTTATAGTTAGGAGGCTACTTTCATCGCAGTAGGTCTTCAGTCCAGCGTGTTTGGCCTAGGGGCCGTGTATTTCTTCATCTTAGCAGACGCTCCAGTTTAAGGATTGTCACACGTGGCGTGGGATCTTCTGGTGTTCGAGCCTGCTCCCGGGCCCCTCTCGGGGGCCCCTTCTCCTCGTGCTGTGGCCGTGTGTCTCCAGGATTAGTTTTCTTCCTAAGGTAAGGATTACTTATGCCTCATGGCCAGCCACATTAGGGTCTCCTTAGGGTTTAGGGGTGCATTGTTATTCTATGATATTGATATTATGCCCTCCTTCCTCCCCTTTTTTCCTGGGTTCTTTGGTTCGAGTTTCATCTCTATCCTGGATCTCTAGGAGACGTTCTTATTTTGTGGGGTTTTTTCGGTTCAGGATTAGTGGTCTTGTGCTCATGACTGTTTTTTCCTAGTTCCGTGGCCCGCCGGTCTTTTGTCTGCGTACTAGGCCCGGCTACTGCTGCGCTGGCATGCTTGGGCTATGCTTTCCCCTTTTTTGATTAGTAGTGTACCACTACCCTCCTTGCCGGCGGTCGTGCACGGACCGGCGGAAGGAGGACGGTTTCGCCCCGTTGATTATCAGACTCGCCCTGTGACTTACCAGTTTACCCCGCCAGCCCGGCGGCACAGTTGGGGTGACTTGCCAGTTTCCCCCGCCAGCCCGGCGGCACAGTTGGGTAATAGGTGTAGCAGTGTCTAGCTAGCAAGCAGCTCCACGACGACGCTCGCTAGAAGTCCGGTTAGGGACAGTGACACATGTCATAGGTAAGCAGTCACGCGTGACTTCCCCCCGATTGAAAATGGCGAGGGGTTGTTCACGACAACTCCCGGGAGGCAAAAAAATGGTTGGGCTGTGGCTCACTAGTTTTTTCGGCGCTGGGGATTAGGTAGGATGTTATTATCACCTCTCAGGTTATCCTTATGAGCATTGATTCCTGGAAATTTTCTATTTCGAGACTCCTTCACATACGGAGCAGCACGGCTGAGGAACTACCCCCGGCGGGGAGGGGAGTCGGTAACCATGCCTAACTTCTGGATTTGCTCTACTCCTACTTGTTTGTCTGTCCCAGTAGCGGCGCACAGGTTGTGTATACGCTGTATAAAATGTTTGGACAAAACTACCTTTTCATGGACAGCCAGTAAATGTCCGGTTTGCTCGGACCTTTTTGATAAATAGTTAACCAGTCAAGATATGTCATGCTTGTTAACTTTGATTGACATCAAGAATAAGTTACCTTCATACGCTGCAAGGGTAGCGGATGCTGAATTGTTCTGCGACACTGCAGAGTTACTTAGAATCATACGCCTGTACTCTTTTCAAGATCCCTTAGTCCATCAGGCGATTGTTCCTTCAGTCCCAAATTCAAATCTTGCTTCCCCCCATTCATCCGAGTCATCTGAAAGTCGCTTCCCTCCCCACACTAAGAGAGCTCGCTCTGAGTCGCCAGAGGTTGTACTTCCTACTCAACCGGACTCATCCCAGCGACTTCGTCAGAGGGCGTCCAGTTTAAAACGCTTGCCGGCGAAGATACAAAAGTTGTCCAGTCCGCAGCAGATCCAAGATGCAACGGACATCCAGGATAGCCCCCTCACCCAGATGTGTAAGTCAGCTTCGCCACCGGTGGCTTCGACATCCGCTTCGACGACGCCGGTGGTTTTCCCCGGTCTCGGCGGGACGGATGCCGAGCAACCTCTACCGGCGATGAGGGTTAGACCAAGAGTTAGAGTAAGACTACAAGGTTTTAAGCTAGTGCTATCTCAAACTAATTTACCGGAAGGCAAAATAGGGCTCCATTTGTCTCCGGCGCCTGACACGGACCAAGGTCATGATACACCGGTGGGGGTACACACGCCTGTGATAGACGACCCAGGTTTGTCCACTAGGCCGGAAGCCAGCAACACAGGTTTAGTAGTCCCTATCTGTAGGTCAGAGTCTGTCCCTGCCGGTCGAACAATGATGGAAACTGAGTTGAGTAATGTCCCACGGGATAGGGTTCACCAACCCTCTCGACGAGATAGTCAGGCGTCAGGGACACGCATTAAAAGGTCACCGGTAAAAGTTCCACACCCAATAACTCTGCAGAATGAAGGTAAGGAACTAAAGGAACCAGGTCCAAAGGTACAGAGAGGAGAACCTGCTTCGGCGAAAAAGGTAAAATCTAAGTCCCTCAAGCAACAAAGATCCCAATGTGTCACGGCGAAACAGTTAGATGAATTATTAAACAGAGTCCTTCAACAATGTGCTATTTCCAAACGCCCTAGAGATCATACTGAGGCAACGGTAACTCCACCGCAAGGATCTGTGCCTGTCTCCTCTGCGGACGATGAGGTTATAATTTTACAGTCGGTTCCCCCCTTCCCCCTGTCATCAGCCACTAACGTAATAATGCCGGAACACGGTCCAGTCCGTCCCCTGTCATCAACCACAATCAATGTGATCACGGACCCGGATATGCCACTGGCTCCGGCAGTGTCTCAAATACCACTCCCCGACACTAGTCACCGTGCGACGGACTTACAGACCGGGTCCGGCGTCGCACCACGGGGGGTTATGTGGACCCATCCGGGGGTCGATGGTTCCGATAGATTGTCACACACTAGCTCTCTGGTGGTTAACGCGGCAGAAACAAAGACAGCTTCTGACGCGCAACCTAAGGCCAGTACTTCCAAATTTACTGTAGAAAGTCACTCGGCGGCGGAACCCTTGAGGCCTCCGCCGGCTCACGTAATATTGTCTGGCTCTAACCCCATTGCTATACTCCTCCCATCTCAATCACAAACGGAAGGTCAGCTTCAGGGTCGTAAAGACCCGGGCAGGCTTTGGCTCCCTGTTACCTCGTCTAAGGCAGGAGACAGGCACAGATCCATACATGGTGAGGTCCCAGTACCATGGGAATGGACCATTGAAGTAAATAGACATAAAGTTTTCTGAGCCAAAGACTCCCAGGGTAAGGTCATAGGGGCCCCTCTTATAGCAATGCCTAACTCTACCAGTTATCAGTACTTTGTCTATGAACCAGGGCTACTTGCCCCTCCTCCCCCAGATGTTCCTAGTTGCTCCGCTAGCCCTCACCCGGACGCCAACAATGGTGGTTGGTTTTTTCCAGGGTTGATTGAACCAAGTCTAGCCTTTACTCCGACTCATTCACAACTAGAGCAAAGGGAATTAAATCTGGGAGAGGTGGGACACAGCCCATGGGTGAACTGGGATCAAGAGGTCCAACAGTTTGCTATTGACGTGACGTCCAATGTTTCCCTACCAGTCCCACCACCGCACCATATGGAGTTTGACTTGCTGAGGCCACGGCCCGGCGGGGTCCCACAAGCTATATTTGAGTTCCTCATTGCCCCTCAATTAGAAGCTAGACACTTCCCAGCTCCTTTCCTAACTCCAGATTCGATTGAACTCCAACGGGAGTTCCTGGTGCGTGATAACGCTCACCGGAAGTTTATTGGTTTTCTGCTTACTAGGGACACAGCTCAAGCGATTGCCAAACCGGTGCCCAATCCGCCGAGACGTCAGGAGGAAACTGTTAAATCTTTTCAGCAATACCTCCTGCCGAACCCGGTGAGATCACTCAGGGACATCCGAACAGCCTTGTTTGAGGCAGTTCGAGCCAGACAGCTTCTCAGACTCAATATGGTGCAAGGGTTACCCGAGAATGTGTATTATAGGGTTATTTTTTCCCTAATCCTAACGGCACCCATGATGGATTCACAGACTCAATGAGATGTAAATACAATGCTTAGGGTCAGTCGGTTGGCATCACAATAAATTTTTCTCAGGCTGCAAACACAACGATGGCCAACGACGAGCGACGACAGGTTGTTATCACTTTAATACCCGCTGGTTGGTGTTGTTCTATGTTTTTTCTCCCGACTCTTGGAAGATTCCCCCGTCCCGTTCCCCCATTGTTAGGCCTCTCTCCCTACACCGCGCTCTGGTACGGGGTCCCGAGGTCTATACGGTTCTTAAAGAAACACCCGGGCCGTGCCAAGGGTCACTGCGATGTGTACGGGCCGCGTCCCGGCGCATCAGGCTTAACTGTTTTACACATATGTTTCCGCGAGAACCTACCGTGGACCTGACAGGTGTCGGATTTCTTCCTGCACCAAGTCCACGATAAATAGGCCACAAGGGGGCACTGGTCAGCGGCACAGGCTGTTTTTTTCTCTACCGCAAACGAAAAGGTTTCGGCATCAATAGCCTGCCTGAGTCCACGTCACCAGTATAGGGCCCGCTTACCATGCGACGGATACGGCGGAAATCATTCCACGAGCTTGAGGGGGCTCTCACAGACTCAGATAGGCTTCCGCCGGTGTTACGACCGGGGCTACGAATAAAACAAGGGCACTTAATGATTGGACTAGTAATAGGGCACTATGCAACAACGGTACGCTAGATCCAAACCCTCGAACTTATATGCCGGCGAACAAAAACACCTATACCCTCTAGAGTTAATCTGCGATAACGGGGTATCCTTAACTGGGCATAAATGTACTCTACTTCAGGCTAACCCACACTGGTATAGCCTGATAACAAACAAGATGCAAGTTACGTTAAAATGCATAAAAGGGAAGCTATGGAAAGATCAATTAAATCACTGCAAGATTTAATACAATAAAAAGATGCTTCAATACAGTTACTCTAAACAACAATAAACTCTTCACTCCTATCTGAAAGAAAGTGAAGTATAGTCCTACAGCATAGACCTGGAAACTTCTGAAGAAAGTCTGATGCTCATAAGATGCTCGTATCTTAAATTATATAAAGGCAGGAGGCAGGACACCACACGTGTAGACTGAATACACTAAAAGATAGGACATATAATGTTAACTGACACGAGAATACTATAAATGCGCAACGGTAGTAATGCTCGACACTAAAAGAAGTACTTCCTCATCAACGAAACAGTCTGCTATGGTTGTGCGGCTCAGCAACAACCTAGACTAATAAATGCTGTGAATAATAATGCGTACATATCAAAGAGCTTATATTAAATACTAACAAGTGTCTACTCAATTAATAATGTCTAGCTGGGACACTCTAGGTAAGGAACTGGGGTTGAGCAAGACAGGCTCGTAGCCTAGCGATGTCCTTAAGACTGCATCCTTTAAGTTACGTTAATTGACTGGGGTGCTCTCTTGAAAGATCCAGATCTGGTTCTGGTTCTATCCTGGCGACCCTCACAAGACAAGCAAAGAGGCAGCAAAGTGTGGAACTGGAACAGGCCAAAGCCCTCAGTCAACACAATGCTGCACTCGCAAAAAGACGCAGCCGAAAAGACAACCTAGGCTACCACAGGACCGGTCGAAGTCGTGTAGGTATAAACAAACCATACACGCATCGAAGACAACGACTACAGTTACCTTATCCCAGTCTAGCATTAAATAAAAGAGCAGAACACTAAATCAATAATGGAGACACCCACAGAGTTTTAACCTCTACTAACTAAGAACCCTCAAACCTATTCTAAGTACATGTAAATATCTCAGAGCTGGTGCTGGTAATACGACTGGCCGACTATGGAAGTCGTATGCAGAACCAGAAGGGATAAGTAGTTGAATAAAGAGAGAAGTATGAAAACGAAGAAGTTCAGAGAGAGAGATAGTAGTATAGAGGGTTATATGGGGGACAGATTTCTAGGGACGTCTAGTACCACGCACGCTGTGCCAAGCTCTGCCAGAGACACGTGGGAAGGAGCCCCCCCTAGCACCAACAAAGGCAATGGCACCCAATCACAGACCACTACGTCATGAAATGCTAGCATCCTTGGGCCGCGTCAGGATCCACCAGCCAATCAAGGGCGTGAGAAAGCCCGCGCGAGGGAGGGAAAACTCCTCCAAGCGAGGGAGGCAACACTCACTACCCCCTCGCTGCCCGCCCGCTCTCTCTCTCTCTCTCAACTTCACACTACAATGCATCTTATATTCTATCAATGATATAAAATACTTCCCGTTGTCACAGACGAAAGCAAAGACCACCACTGGACTGTCTGTGACAATGCGGTTATTAAGAAAGAAAGAACAACATTCTCTGACAACTGTAGCCCATTTCACTGCCCTGGCGAGCGCTAGTGGCTAACGAGAGGCGATTCTGCCAACGCTGGTAGACGTCACACCGGTCGCTGGCCAACGCCGTTCAACCTCTCCACTGTCTAGAGTACGGTAACTCACTTAGTGAACCATGTTTCGACCAAAGGGTATATCGCTGGTACTATGAACGTGTATCAGGACGCCGGGTCGATTGGTACAGATAGCAAAGAGATAAGGGCAACTATTCTGGGACTATCATCACAAGCATAGTGGGGTCTTATATCCCTAACATAAGGAGAGTTGTTTTAGTTTAACTATTACATGGGGCATAGCAGGAGCACATCAGCTCTCGGGTATACTAAAGGTCTTAGTCACGGGTAGCACGGTATTAGATACAGTTCTCACCTCGTGGTACCTGTTTTTAAAATTGGTACCTTTTTTTGTTTAACGATACAGGCTGATACAGTAATAAGCTGCGGTCGTCTAGGACCACCAGCAATATCAGATAACATGCCGGCCTCCCTTTTTTCCCTCCTTATGGTTCCCCGGGGGATCTATGTGCTCGTGCGGTACCTCCAGTTTATTCTTTTTTGGTCCTCCCGCCGGTGAGGGGGGTCCAAGTGTTTTCTGACCCCTCCCGCCGGTGGCATGAGTAGCTTGGGCTCTGGAAGCCATTGGGGGAGTGATACCGTTTATAATGATGTTACATCATACGTCTCAGTCACACTTGCCAATGCTTCACCCTCATGGTTAGCAAATTATTTCATTTACCCATTCCTGTGGTTCCGTAGGACCCCACTTATGTAGCACTAGCAGCAACCGGGAAAGATTGCAGGCCTAGTAGGACTCAAAGGTCAGATACACATTCCCTCAGGTTCCCCGAGGTAAGCATTCACGCTGGTCAAAATACTTAAGGCAGAACAGGAGAGTGAAGGTCATCGGAATGTCCGTTTTATGTCCGTACCGTTTATGGACTAACGGTCTAATTAGTAGACGAAGGGTCTTTCATACACTGCACTCATTCTAGCCATGTTCATCCCAATCAGCTCGGCCAAATTGGTCTTGGCCTCCCTTGGGCGATAGGTTTTTTCCTTGTAGGTCTGTCCCGGTAGGTGCAGTCCTCCAACTCACTAAATGTAGCTTCCGGTAAGGCTAAAAGCTAGCCTGTCGGAATTCAGATATAAGCGGGACCGGAGCCGCAGGAACGCCAGAATTAGGTCTACAAGACTCAAATCACCTGTATTCATTATTTGGACCACACTATCGTGGTTCACGCTAGCAAAGAGTCACTCATCCTCGGCTCTTACTTAGCCTAGGCTGCTCATGCATCGACAAGCAGAATGTTTTAGTTGTAAGAAATCATACCAATCTTTAGGCAAACTCAGCTCAAGGGGAGCGGATTAATAATCGCCCCCTATACCATATTTTGTCCTCTACGTCCCGGCGGGAAGAAAGTCTTCCGCCGCCCAGACTCCAAAAGGACAGGCTAATACAACCAAAGAGCTGCCCGAACAGACAATAGCATTCAGTGCCTCACGCTTATTACGGATTCACTGTTTTAAACAATGTACTAGTCACTACCTGATCATGGACGGGCATGCGGATCTTTGGGTGCTATATGAAAATAGTCGGGAGCCTAACACGGCTACCTCGAATCCCCCACTCTTGAACCCCGCTTAGGATT
The DNA here is from genome assembly GCA_032716605.1 of Paralithodes platypus. NCBI lineage: Eukaryota > Metazoa > Arthropoda > Malacostraca > Decapoda > Lithodidae > Paralithodes > Paralithodes platypus. The sequence continues at coordinate 54,349,988 of CM064528.1, forward strand.
AACCTACAGTAGTGGTTTTCGTCACGCAACAAGTACCCCTCTACCCTCATTTGTATAAGATATAAATGCTTCAGTGGGTTCTTCCCTTCTGTTTGTGCTCAAAATAGTTGTCGGGTTTTCTCTTTCGTGACGTTATCCACTAGCAGGCGCTTTTAGGAGGTTTTTTGTGGATGAGGAGCAGATGGTCATTGTGATAGTAAAGTTAAGTCCCTCGAGGGACGAGAAAAAGGGGGGAGGGGTTGAGAATATCCCAATATACCCTTAAGCCCCTCCGCCGGAAACCGACTCCTCCGCTGGAGAAGGCCTCTGGCGTTGCTGACATGAGAGAGCTAAGTGAAAGCTTACATGTTGATTTTAATTTTTAAGAAGAATCTATCATTATTTAACACCTTACGAGCGGCTAGGTCGGTAACTTCTACTACCTGCCAAGCGGGGGTTTTACCCTAAACGAGCTTATTTCCGTGCTCTTTTTCATGCATAAACAAGAGCCAGAGCGTAATACAATTATGTATCCCTGAAAGGGCGATAATTGAGCTTTCCAATGACACCAGAACCATCCTTCTACGACCACGCGTTCTCTTGCATCGATCGTGCAAGACGAAGGAAAAATCCCTAAAATACGGTAATTTCCTTACATAATTCCCTGTGTATAATAATAATAATAATAATAATTCTTTATTCCAGACACATAAGATAGATACAGTATAAATACAGTACGACCTAATGGTCCATATCACATACACTTCTCGTCAGAGCACAGATAATAATTATACACAAAGATATATTAATAAAGACACAATAAAATAAAAAATACAGTAGGCCTATTTACAGAATAGAGCACATATCACATTTTGTCACAATATAACACAGATAGGCTAACTAAGGCTATTGCTCAATGTTGGTTAACACCTATTGCACAGATCATTGCTCATAGTTCAATTAGACCTATATATTACATTACAGTACATACTATGTGTGCAGCAGCTTCTGCCAGTGAGATATAATACGGGATTCATAGATATGATCACTAGACCAAAGAGCTACAATCAGCGTGTTACTGGAGGATTGCAGTCGCTGCGAAAAGCTGTACACCAGTCTCCTGATGACAGCCCGACAGCACTGCACATCCAACAGTGTGCACACCATACTAGTGCTTTCATATTTAGAGAGACCAATGAACATCTTGAGTATATTATGATAGGATGTACACAGACCATTTATGGTGGCTCTCTTATACTTCCACCACAAATGGGCCGTGTACATAGAGGAACAATATGTCCGGAACAAAGTGACTTTAGTTTCCCAATTACACCTGTGGAATTTTCTCAAGATGGTGTTACCACGTAAATATAGCTGTCTGCGCTGACGGCCGATATCTGCATCATCTGAGCAATCGTTTGAGATAATGTGTCCCAGGTATTTTATTTTGTTTACTTCTTGAATAATTTGATTATTGAGTGAGAAATTTGGCAGTTTACTTTTATACAGTAATTTTGATCTAAATATAAGAACAGCACTTTTCAGTGGGTTGAATTTAACACAATGTTTACTACCAAAAGATTCACATATATCAAGAAGTTTGCTCAGACCCGCAGAAGACGGTGCAATAATGACCAGATCATCAGCATACATGAGATGGTTGATGATTTTATTCCCACCATAACATCCAATCTGCTCTTTATTCAATTTATCACTTAATTCATCCATATATACATTGAATAAGTAAGGTGAGAGAATACTACCCTGTCTCACTCCATTGGTTACTGTAAAGGAATCCGAAATAATGTTACCCCATCTTACATTAAATGTTTGATTGGCGTACCAGTACTTCAAGATTCTCAGTATATAGGATGGCACTCCCCTTGTTGCTAATTTATCAAACAGGATATTGTGGCAGACTCTGTCAAATGCCTTACTAGCATCAAGAAAGCATGCAAAAATAGAGCTGTTCATTTTGATGTACCCATCCACTAGCTCCTTCAGAGTGTAGATGCACTGGTCCGTACCATGATTCTTTTTAAAACCAAATTGATTACTATTAGTTGAGATATACACTGAGATTCTGTCTAAAATGATTAACTCTAGTATCTTACTTACAATACTGGCAAGGGCAATAGGTCTATAGTTGTCTTTTGATGTAATTTTGCCAGCTTTGTCTTTGTCCCGTTGGATCATATATACTTTAATTAATTTCACTGGGGGTGTGGTGGTGAGATTAATAAAAATAATATTATTAGTAGGTTTAGGGATATTTCTTCGAGAGGCCGGTCTATATGATCTGTGCCCCATGAATATTCTTTCCTCTCACTTAAACAGTAGGCTACCATAGTGCGGTTGGGAATATGAACATGATTAGATTAATATCCATTATTCGAGAATGGATAATAAGTCGTAGGCGTGTGCATAAACCTTTAACCGTCCTGGTGGTGTAATGGTTAAGGTGGCAAAAATATGTGTGATAACCCGGGTTCGAATCCCGTCGGATCATATACTTTAATTAATTTCACTGGGGTGTGGTGGTGAGATTAATAAAATAATATTATTAGTAGGTTTAGGGATATTTCTTCGAGAGGCCGGTCTATATGATCTGTGCCCCATGAATATTCTTTCCTCTCACTTAAACAGTAGGCTACCATAGTGCGGTTGGGAATATGAACATGATTAGATTAATATCCATTATTCGAGAATGGATAATAAGTCGTAGGCGTGTGCATAAACCTTTAACCGTCCTGGTGGTGTAATGGTTAAGGTGGCAAAAATATGTGTGTGATAACCCGGGTTCGAATCCCGTTGGATCATATATACTTTAATTAATTTCACTGGGGGTGTGGTGGTGAGATTAATAAAAATAATATTATTAGTAGGTTTAGGGATATTTCTTCGAGAGGCCGGTCTATATGATCTGTGCCCCATGAATATTCTTTCCTCTCACTTAAACAGTAGGCTACCATAGTGCGGTTGGGAATATGAACATGATTAGATTAATATCCATTATTCGAGAATGGATAATAAGTCGTAGGCGTGTGCATAAACCTTTAATCGTCCTGGTGGTGTAATGGTTAAGGTGGCAAAAATATGTGTGTGATAACCCGGGTTCGAATCCCGTTGGATCATATATACTTTAATTAATTTCACTGGGGGTGTGGTGGTGAGATTAATAAAAATAATATTATTAGTAGGTTTAGGGATATTTCTTCGAGAGGCCGGTCTATATGATCTGTGCCCCATGAATATTCTTTCCTCTCACTTAAACAGTAGGCTACCATAGTGCGGTTGGGAATATGAACATGATTAGATTAATATCCATTATTCGAGAATGGATAATAAGTCGTAGGCGTGTGCATAAACCTTTAACCGTCCTGGTGGTGTAATGGTTAAGGTGGCAAAAATATGTGTGTGATAACCCGGGTTCGAATCCCGTTGGATCATATATACTTTAATTAATTTCACTGGGGGTGTGGTGGTGAGATTAATAAAAATAATATTATTAGTAGGTTTAGGGATATTTCTTCGAGAGGCCGGTCTATATGATCTGTGCCCCATGAATATTCTTTCCTCTCACTTAAACAGTAGGCTACCATAGTGCGGTTGGGAATATGAACATGATTAGATTAATATCCATTATTCGAGAATGGATAATAAGTCGTAGGCGTGTGCATAAACCTTTAACCGTCCTGGTGGTGTAATGGTTAAGGTGGCAAAAATATGTGTGTGATAACCCGGGTTCGAATCCCGTTGGATCATATATACTTTAATTAATTTCACTGGGGTGTGGTGGTGAGATTAATAAAAATAATATTATTAGTAGGTTTAGGGATATTTCTTCGAGAGGCCGGTCTATATGATCTGTGCCCCATGAATATTCTTTCCTCTCACTTAAACAGTAGGCTACCATAGTGCGGTTGGGAATATGAACATGATTAGATTAATATCCATTATTCGAGAATGGATAATAAGTCGTAGGCGTGTGCATAAACCTTTAACCGTCCTGGTGGTGTAATGGTTAAGGTGGCAAAAATATGTGTGTGATAACCCGGGTTCGAATCCCGTTGGATCATATATACTTTAATTAATTTCACTGGGGGTGTGGTGGTGAGATTAATAAAAATAATATTACTGGTATCAAGGTAACGGACATCATAGATTCTGGTAGGAAACCATGGATTAGAAAGCTGGTAAAGCAACTGCTGAGTTTCTCCAAGAGGAGAGTGGAGGAGTACTTCAAATGTTCAGCATATATACCATCAAAACCACAGGATTTGTTAGCATCTAGCCTACTTATTGCAGCCTTGATTTTTTCACTTGTAACTTTAATTGTGTCATATTTTTCTTCTTTGTTACACTCTGTTGTAGCAGCAATGGTATTTCCTTGGTGCCCAACAGAGTTAAACAAAGTTTGGTAATGTGTTTTCCAAAGATTGGCTATGTTATTAGTACCAGAGATCCCATCTACACTAACGGGTAGAGGTGTGCAGCTATTATGCATTTTTTAATATCCTTCCAGAAGGCCAATGTGTCTTTGCTAGCAAAGTTTTTGGCCAATGCTTCTCTTCTTAATACATTTTCATTGTTTTTTATATATCTGATTGCATACTTGCATCTAGCCTTTAGTCTGGTGAACATGTCAAAAATGGGTCCCTGTTTCGGTTTGTTATGATCCAGCCATACACTACGAGCATCTCGGGATGCCTGGTATAGTTCTGAAACATGGTCATTCCACCCAGGTTTGTTAAAAGAGTAATTTTTGTTATGCTTGTGAAATACTATGTCACTAGCCTTAGTAAGACAAGATATAATATTATTGTACAGCTTGCTGACTTCTTCTCGATGACTAGCATTAACACAATTGGGGTCTTCACAGGTAATGGCATCCTCACTGCCAGGATCAAGCTCAGAAAGGAGAGTGTGTGTTAAAGTGCAAAATTGCTCACACTCCTCCTCGTCAAGCCCGCCCCATGGCAGTTTTGGATTTACACTATTGTTTGACTGGGTTAATTCTGGCGCTCTTTCCAAACTAGCTGTTAAGGTCAATGGGATATGATCTTCATCTGTATATGTATACTGAATTTCCATATTTGTTATCATATCATGGAAATCAGCACTAGCTACGGTATGATCTAGCCAAGACGTTGAGCCCCATGCTGCACTGACACATGTGTAACTACTATGAGGGAGCATGAGCTGAGAAGAGATAATTAGATCATGCTCACCACAGAAGTTAGTCATATGACTAGCAAACAGAGAGTTACTCATGTCCTTCAGATTAGCATTCCAGTCCCCTATTACAGAGCAGCAGGTGGTATTTAGTTCTTGTAAAAGAGCACTTAGCTCTCCAAGGCATTCCAGGTATTGTTCTTCATTTTCATTACATTGGTAGGGCAAGTACACACTAAGAATAACTACTTTCCGTTGGATATCTTCTATTTCTATACCTGTACACCATGGTAAATTTGTTACAAGTGGTTTAACCCGGCTGTCTAAAGAGTCCCTCCACAAAATAGCTACTCCTCCCGGTGGGTGACCTGCTACTAGACCATCCATAGCATCGGTTGTCGAGACCCCAAACCCATGAAAATTATCACAGATAGTACTGAGGTTACCCAAATCCTGTTTAAAATACCAAGTCTCCTGCAGGCACACAATATCACTGGTATTAAATACGTCTACTACATCAGGGCGTAGGAGAAGCCCTCTGTTGGTTTTAGGGAGCCCCCTACAGTTATAAGTAGCAATACGCAAATTGTTGGGAGATGTGTAGTGAGTATGGATGAGTGTGGAGGGGGCCTCAGTTGTCGCGCGGGACCCGTGCCGACCGGTCAGAGCCGACCTACGCTCCTCCCACCGCTCGGCTCTCTCTCAGAGCACATTATGTGCTCAAAATTGCATGCGACTATAGCCGGGCCCCGCTCTTTAGGTTGGGGTTCTCTTGTCCGACTATAGCCGGGTGCCGCCAAAGAGGGGTTAAAAAGAAGGGCTATGTAAAAGCCCGTTGAATGGTTTTAGTTGTAATTTTAAGAAAGTTTTTCTACCATAGTTGCAACTATGTAGTTTTGGTTGAGTGTGAATCTGGTCAAACAAATATCAGTTTCATGCCGGATAATAAACTGTAAATAGTATACAGTCTGGTATAGTGATAAGGAAGCCATGAATGTCTTGTCAAATCGCTATCAAATAGAATCTCAAGTTGAGGTCCTGTATTCTTGGGAGCAGATCTTCTTCGAAGTAACGCACTGCTCCCACCCCTTTTATATTTTTTATATATTGTATGCTAACAATAAAGACTTATTCTGTTATACAAATTCTTGACTTTACCTTACGGTTCTGAGGTTTTTAGGATATTATTACGAATGTCCCCCTCCAGTCTTGGGAATTCAGGCAAATCATCAATGATGGAGGGGCCACTATTAAATTATAGGTTTGATTCCCGGAGGGAAGTAATGAAAACCTAATATTTAGTAGGGGTCCCGTAATCATTGACGATGTAGGGCTCTCCCATCCATCCCCTTTCCATTCGCTTAAATATCTTGGTTGTTATCTTGATATACTGTACCTGTGAAGAACGAATGGCCGCCTGGTGAGGAGCGGCTGGGTGCCACAACACAAGAAATCCACCGAAAGAGGAAAGTGTGTTATAACAATGTTTAAGTTAAAAAAAAAAAAAATCTTCTCATATTTTTTACGAGTTTTTTCGTAATGGGTACCCGATCTATAGACGACGCCATAAAAGAAGTTGCGTTACACTTATGAGGAATACTCTGTTCATCCCCGCGGCGGTAGATTCAAAACGGCTGGCGCGGGTGTTGAATGGTGACTATTATATTAATAGGTAAATCGTCAATGATTACGGGGCCCCTACTAAATATTAGGTTTTCATTACTTCCCTCCGGGAATCAAACCTATAATTTTGAAACAATTCATAAGAAGTGTTACTTAACCTGAGTAAATAGATACAGATTCAATATATAAAGTGTACACGTGTTAAAACTAGTATGATCTCACATCTCTGAAAAATATAAGGAATTAAATTCAAATAAGCCGAAATTCCTCACCATCGACTCTGTATGAATTTCTATAATAGTGAAATAAGGTAGAGTCCACAATTCTCAATGTTCAACTTCTAACTTAATACACTAGTGCGCAAGGTGATTTAAAGTGTATGATAGCCTACCTTATCAACCTCACATATCCTCTTCAATAATGTCTAGATCCGCGATCGTGCTGGGAGATAATAAGTGGTTGTATTATTTATGTTCTCATGTTTGGTACAGTTCTAATTCAGATATATATACAGTCCTCCCTCGGGTAGCGCGGCTTTGGACAGTGCGGTTTTGGTGTAACGCGGGTACCCCTAGTGTGCCGAGTCAGCATCTAACACGGTTTTATTTATGTAGCGCGCTCTGTGGTCGGCTGGGGGCTCGGCATCTCTCACCATATCTCGGCCGTGACGTCAGACTCGGCTAGGCTTGGCTCGGCTCGGCCTCCCCCACGCTTGGGTAGGCCTAGTCCTACGCCGCGTCTCTCCGTGATAACATAGTGCCCGCCCAAATCGTGTTCTACCAAGTATCACCGCAACCATGCCCCCACCACTCAAGTACCGCAAGTTCACTTATGCAGAGAAGCTAGAGGTGGTGAAGAAGGTGGAATCTGGTACCAAGAAGGCACATATTGCCCATACTTATGGGGTGAATGAATCGACAATACAAACAATCTTCAAGAATAGAGACAAGATACGAAAAGTTCTCAAGGGTAACCCAGGCGTAGCGAGTCAACATGCCTTTAAGGTAGCCAACCCTGTTCTCAAGACGACTGAGAAACTTGTTGGTCGTTATATTGATCGCCAAAGCAGGATGGAAAAGCTATTTGTCAGAAGGCCAAAAAACTTTATCTAGAAGTTGCTGTCAAGTTGAGCGTGCCTAACCCGCCACCATTTCAAGCGTCACACGGATGGCTCTGGTCTTTTCTTAATCGGCAGAAGGTTAAGAATGTGCGAATAACTGGAGAAGCCGCAAGTGCCAATGTTGCAGCTGCCCGAGAATTTCCTGCCTACCTACGCCAGATTATAGAGAGGGTCAATGCTCGCCAACAGAGAAGGATCACAGAGTTTTTCCGTGACCACCAGGAACAGCAGGAACGGCAGCAGGGTGACGATTCGGAGGAGGAAGAACGCCAGCTGGGTGACGATTCGGACTCCCTCCCTTCTGACGTTGACATTGACGACAACATGTCATTGTTCTCAGGGTTCGGCGATGACGACCAGAACCTGGGAAGGCCTTCAAGCTCCTCTCAGTGACGCCCATCTTGGTGTCGTGGGGGAGGGGAGGGGAGGGGGCAGGCGGGCGGGCGGGAGAGAGAGGGAGGCGACGCACCACATCCACAGCACCACTCGACAAGGTAATGAACAGTAACTTACCTGTGTGTCTCATTTCATAGATATGATCTGTAAAATAGGGTTAGGTTGTCTGTTACTAATGTTTGATCCATATTTGGTAAGGTTATTGGGTGGTAAATGGTCAAAAAGGTGACTTTGGGGAAGTCGTCAGAACCAATAGAATTAATCCCATAAGTTCTTTGCTTTGTGTAGCGCGTATTTGCGTAGCGTGGCGCGGTCCCAGTACGATATACCCGCGCTACCCGAGGGAGGAGTGTATGTACTTAGAGCTTAAGTGAATAAACTGTTCCCTAAACTATATTTTGGTATTATATATATCCTTTATTGTATTCTTTGCATGTAACTGTATGAATTCTGATATTCCAGTCTTGAAAGAACTCACCTCACCCAATAGCTAAACCTGAATAAAATCAGGGCATAACATTGGTGGCTAGAGGTGGTTCTTGATTCAGATAGAAGAAATCATAACATTACAAAAATTTGAAACAATAGAGTATTGTATAACATTATAAATATGGCAGTTGCACACTCTCACATTCCCATTCCTAAATATGATGGGGAGACATATGATACAGACACCTAAATGAACATAGTAAAACCAGTACTCGACTTAGCGTACAACACCGACCGTGAGAAAATCGCCGTCCTTTTAATGCACTTGGGGAAAGCCGTTTCCCTTGTAGCATCACAGGTAACCCCTGAACTAACATGGGACCAATTTAAGCCCATAGTAATTGAAGCTATTAAGCCCTCTCTAGGTACTTTTGCCGCACACACAAAATTAAAGGACATTAAGTACGAAGGCGATTTAGACGCCACGTTAGCCATCATCACCCAAAAGACGAAAGAGCTAGGCGGTTCCTGAATTTACCATGGAACAGAAACGCCAGATCTTCGTTCAACTTGTGCAAGTGTTACCCACAGCCATCCAGGAACATTTTGCAGTACATGACCCTGTTGGATTTCAAAGAGATTTAGTCACCATCAGGAAAATCCCCGCGGTTTGCTCTACTGTACAGCAAAAAACCCTAGCAGCCATTAACCCATCAGACCCGGCTACGTATTCCATAGCGAAACCCGGGGGTTTTGGCCGAAAAATGTCTACGCCTAGGCTACCGTATCTTTGTTATTTTGACTGCTTCCGCATTCCCGCGCATCCCCAAGCGTAGATGTGTTTCGTACCTGTAAAATAGCGTTAAGTAGAGCTTTCTAAGTCAACTTACAGTTTCTTACAGTTTCTTACAGTAGATCCTCTGGAAAAAGGCAAACTAGGCCTGTGTATACAGCTCAGTACCAGTACTTGCAGTGCTGCGGTCGTTCACGGTATTGGCGGCGGCGGTAGCAGACGCAACATTTTTACTAAAATGCCACAGGAACGAAAGGACCGGCGTCACAGGCCAGGATAGCTATAAGGATCACCACACCAACTTCATTGTCTCCCTTTCACATAACTCCACATATGTATACGTCTCTCCAATCACAGCCTTCTCGTATACAACCCACATTACTTTATTCCTTAACATTTGTATGTACCAACTAAGTATGTATTTAAATAAGGTACCAACCATGCATGCAGACTATAATATTTTCATTGTGTAGGTACGACGGCGATCTGAAGACACCTCAGTAAACCTATGCCCCTCCCCCTGTTCTGGAGTCCACCACGACTGTCCGGTAATACGAACCTCAGCCGTGTGACTCGCCTAGTCATTCTGGGCAATTATTTGTTTCAATACTCCCCAGGTCTCTCAATTTGAGATATTAATTGTTTCTTTGTTGTTAATCCGTCACTTAAGACACTCGACTCATATCGATTGTTATTAGTACTGGCGATTAATACTATGTTCATGTTTCACATTTGTTGCCAGTAATTCACTGAGATTCTTAACCACATTTGTGTAGGATTTATCCTCAACCTATTATGTACCCTATCCCTTGTGTGTTACTATTACTATTGCTTCAGATGAGAAAACATCCCCGACTACGAATCTATATTCGAGAGTTGGAGATCGAAATGATTATGTTGAGACGATTCTATAACTCCTCAAGATAGACGTTACCTGAATTAATATACCATCTACATGTCTATCTGATTACGTCAGCCCTGTACTTAGTTATGTAACAATTATATGTTCCCAACCTTCCTAATGCAACCTCCATTTCACTAGACAAGATACCTAGGAGTAGTTCCGAGATTTAATTAGGCAATTACTCATTGATTTGGAAAGCCCCCAGACCATCCCCAATTTCGTATGCGGGTCTGTGCTTAGGAAATTGTCGTGCCGGACAATATCGTCGTATTAATTTCGCGTGAGTTTGGCTACGGGTCAAAACTCGGTACAACCGCCTCAAAATTGTTACCCCATGAAAACCCGTTTTTCTATGTATGCCACCGATCCATAGAAAACTAACCTAACCCTGTGCTTGTACTAATCCATATCTGTTGATTTCTATAATTAATAATATCCAATTTGCATACGATCATCTCCAGAGAAGTGCAGGAAAACTACCTAGTCTCTCTCTCTCCATTATGAGATAGATCGATGTCACTCATGCATGTACCCATTCCTAAGTTAAAGAAAAAGTTTTATCCACAATACTCTGCTTAGTGACCGTGTGCCCAGTGGTAAACTTTTGAGCCACCCTGTCCTTTTGTCCTCTCCCCGTAGGCCTACCAACCCAACTTCACAAACCTTCCCCTCGCATGACGCCCATCAGGATGTTTTTATATTCCGTGCCGAGTCAGTTCCGACTCGAACCCCAGTATACAGAGTGCAAACCTATTCTGGTATCTCTTTCACGATCCTCTAACCTAAGTGTTATGCCCGGTCCAAATTGGAACGCGAGATATTCTTTGTACAATGAGCAGCTCTCTAACTGGATAGGTATACCTTAAACTTTAAATAAAGAGACAACACGGCAGGATAGTAAGCACACAGGTAACAAGTTAACATGGGTTTTATTCAGTTTAACACCTGGTTCATGGAGGAGCAAGACATATATTTTATACCTGTAACCTGGAGATCATCAACAACAATAAGAATAATTAAGACATACAATACTCAGGTTATCAAGTAAGCAATAGGAGTCGGACAATGGGTCCGGACTCAAGGTAATAATAATACTCCTAGGATACAATTATAAGGTATCCAAAATGGTGGAGGTACACCTCCTACCCAAATAGATCTCAGAGAGGATCTCAACAAAAGACAAGAGTGCAGTAATGGCAAATGCCGTCTGGATCATGCAATGATGTCCCCGGCATATAGTGACGTTAACTGACTCTAAAGCAATAATGGCCAAGTGGTCATCAACAATGAAGTGGGCTCGGAAAGGCTCACAAATGATATTAATACTATAGGTGTGCTAGATCTCACCTGGCAAAGATTAATCCTTAACTCTAATTGTGTACTAGCAGGGTGCTGAAGGCTGAGGCAACAATCATCGGGAGCTGAGATAGAGTGAAATCTATTCGAGTTATGAACCCGACAGAATGTTAAATGAATTAGGCTAGAAGTTATACAAAGGGACTAGATTACGTGCAAATATGTGTTTGTGTTTGATGCTATGGGTCTTATATAAGCACGCCCCCTCTGTCGGGCTATGGGAGACCAATAACCCGGGAAGGTGCATATATAAGGATCCCCTGATAGGTATGTATAATGGGTCCCGGCAAGTGGGCTAATTAATGTCAATTTAAGTAGGGAGAAGAAAGATCTCTCGCAAGACGTAATGTTAATGAGAACCCCTGAAGATAACTTCTACCACAACCCTGAGTCAACTCTATACCCAGAAACGGTACAAAAGCACTTAAAGGAGAGCTGTAGTGAAGAGGAGGGCCCATAGATCGAGGGAGGATCCAGTAGTCCGGAGGGCGGCTGGGCGTGATGACTCCAGCTACTGGTCCAGGGTGAGTCACAAGATGATTCCTTAGACCTTGGCGCCTACCACGGGACAACCGGGTTCCTCTTGCACTCCCACAGTGCAGTGATCCCCAAAGGATATGCTGGAGTTCTGCTACAAGGTTTGGGGGGTTAGGGTGACTAGCATAATGATCTACCTAGAGTGGCAAGCAGTCTAGATAGTGACATTATAGGTAGTCTAAGGGGGGTCAAGGTAAGTGTCTTCCTTCCTTGCTAGTTCGTGGAACTATCAGAACCATGTAGCAAAAAGAGAATCCAGAAAGGGGAGCCCAAAGTGGGTTGCCCAAAATTAGTCCTCTTCCTGATGGGGGGAACCCGATCTGGTAGATCTCTAGTTATTACACTATCCTCATAATCCCTTGAACAAAACAAGGTAGGAATCCTTTGGTACTTGGTTTGTGCACCGCATCGAAGGCCAGAAAGGGGGAGCCCAAAGTGGGTTGCCCAAGCTAGTCCTCTTCCTGATGGGCGGAACCCGACCTGGTAGATCTTTGATCACAGCACACAACTGACAAGTTGAACACCAGCTATCTCTGGCTGTTCTTACCCTGAACTAAAGAATACCAAATGGCAAGCATAGTTAATGATGTCCAGGCTGGGTGAGTATAAGGCAATCTTCTTGCCCCTACTTAAGGCGCCCGGCTTGAGAGGATCAAGGGCGTTTGGCGCGTGGTGGTTATGTCCTTGTGGCTCTGGGGGTGGCGCGCCTGGACTCTGGCTGGCAGGAGTAGGGTTGGCTGCAGGTTTTAGTGGCAGCTAGAGATGCGGTCTTATCATCCTGAGACCGCATCTCACTAAGTAAACCACACTCCCCACCTGAACCGTAGGGGTAGAACGTGCGAACGTCCCACCCCCTTGAAAGAGGGTATAGGCCATAAAAATGTCACATCCACCGACCCCAAGCTCAGCTGTTTAGTTTTAGTGCCTAGGATATTATATGAACCAGAAATTGCCCGATCGATATGGATCTGACACAGAGGCACTGCCCATGTCGAATCGTATTCCGTGCATTTCAACCAGGGTTCATTCGCTTTATATTAACGACTAATACCGTCACTTTATGCACGCATTTAGTTTTTGTAAGTTAAGTATTTATTTTTCCTTCACCATTGTGTTCCTCCTTTTCCGTCTTTTTCCACACCTATTATACATCTAATCAGTCATCCCTTCTAGTCCACAGTCCACACAACTCTGTTTTCGTATCTCTGTTGTTTTTATATAAGATTAATTATGACAAATCTGAATACAATCCTCTCCAGAGAGCTCTAGGGAAGCCACCTAGTTTTTCTCTCCATTTAAGAAGATAAACGTATATTACCCCATGCTCCGGGATTCGTTCTAGCACCTAAGTAGTTATACAATTGAACTTGAGTTATTCAACCAGGTTCTATACTTTTATATTAACGACGGCAAAATACCGTCCAATTCATGCATGTCGCTTTTTCCTAAGTTAACTCTCATTAATCCACCAATACATTGCGTAGTAACAAGGATGCTCCGGTAACCTTTTATCCACCCTGTTGTTTTCCATACCAACCCGAGCTTAATAACTCCCTCTAAAAAGGATGCCATCAGGATGTTAATTTGTGCCGAGCAAGTCATTTTCTCAAGCTTCCGTAAGCGAGTACAAACTTATTTTGGTACCTCCTTTAACTATCCCCTAACCTAACTAACCACCCCTACAACCTGGGGCAGTGAATTAATGCGCGTGAGGCTAAACCCCCCCCCCCCCCCTTTCCTCCCCTCAAAGAGGCCCAGCATCTCCCCCTCGCGTAGGACTACCGACATCCTTATGCCCGCCAAATGCTTGCTAGAAACTCCGGGTATTTACAACCCCTACCAACCTCCAAGTTTTCGATTCCAGCCTAAATCCTATTCTTATCCCGTTCCGATCTAACCCCCAAGTCCCCCTTAACCCGTCTTAGACTCCTAATAGCATTTCAGCTAACTCAGAGAAGGATCCTAGAGATAATATCAACGTAGGCTGCCTTACCGCTTGAGTCCAAAGGCGCTGCACAAACTAGTTTTTGTTTCCCCAACATCCTCCTCTCAACTCATATTAATAATTTGTCTTAGAGTAAATGTCAGAAAAAGGTAAATCATCTTGCGGCCTACATGCTAACTTTATAATAGACCTTTAATGCTACCCTCTTCCACCAAGGGATTAAATTAACTTGTATTCCCCTCCGACATCCAAAAGTTAGACAAAGGAACCCCCTCTGCCCCCCTTCATATATATAGTCCCGCGCCAAAAACAAGCCAGTTCGAGAGGATATAAGCCATGTAACGGAAGCGCCGCAGTCGTGGATATATTACCCAGCTCCACCCTCAGGATATACAGTGATTTGCGGTGTTCGCGATCCAAGTGCCTCTGTGAGGGAGCGAATCAATCCTTGACAAAATATATTGTTGCAACTGAGAAACCAGTTGCTGTTAGCCCCCAACACACCAACTCAAGATAACGAGATACCTAGCCTTGTGATTTAAGTAATCCACGTATCGTTAAGTAATGTGATCAGAAGAATAATTCCTGAACGTTGGAAGTGGGAAGCGAAAGAACTCTATTCAAATCCGCGAACAGTGCTAAGAGACGATACAAAGGCCACTACCTTAACCGAGTGCTCCAGCATCTATTGTTCGTGCGAATCCTATTACGTACTCTATACCCGAGTGTTTAACAGTTTAAATAAAGCTGTATTACAAACCATTTATCCACTATTATTTTTTTCTTCTGTTGATTTCCTTTATGTACTTTGCAATATATCCAATAGCCCAGTCTTGCAGAACTCACCTATACCAAGTTAAACCTGTATAAAATCAGGGCATAACATTTACTATTCTGTATTTTTGTTTTATAATCAAACTTCAAATCTTGTCTTCCCCATGCTTTATCAAGATTACTTTCAAACTCCCTTCTTGATTCGGAATCGACTACATACTGGGGCAGTGCGTTCCACTCAGTTACTACTCTGATCACAAAATGAGTTCTTTGCCTTCTCAAGCCTATTTCTTTCTTTGTAAATTTTCTTAGAGTGTCCTCTCGTTCTTGTTCCCTCCCGCATCAAGAAGATACCTTCACACACATCCTCATCATACTTTCCTGACACTATCTTAAAAGTATCTATCATATCCCCTCTCTTTCTCCTATATGCCAGTGTCGGAAGCCCCAGGTGTCCTCAACCTCTGCTCATAGCCCGCGTTCTTCAACGTTGGTACCAGCTTGCTAGCTCTCCTCTGCACTTTCTCCACTGCTTCTATATCCTTTACCATATATGGAGCCCACACCTGGTTCGCATATTCCAGGTGCGGCCTAACCAGCGCTGTATAGAGATTCCTGAAGATTTCTTCGTCAAGTGACACAAATGTCCTCCTTATCAGCCCTACAATTCTATTGGCTTTGTTTATCTTTTCCGCTAAATATTCTGAAAAATTTAACTTATTGTCTATCACTACTTCTATATCCTTTTCTGCAGTCACTTCCTCCATCGCTTCATACATACTGTATCCTACCTTGTCTATCTTGCTTGTCCCAATCCGCATGTACTTGCATTTTTTTGGATGAAAAGGCATTAACCAATGCTCAGACCATCCCTTCATGCCCTCCACATCTCCTTGTAGCAAACCCACATCTTCTTTATTCCTCACTCTTCTATACAGCTTAGTGTAATCCGCATACAGGTATACCTCACTTCCATTAGTTATAACTTCAGGTAAGTCGTTGATAAATATAACGAACAGCAGTGGTCCCAACACAGATTCCTGAGGTACCCCACTTGTAATTTCCTTCCACCCCGAGCCTATTCCATTCACCAGTACCCTGTCTCCGATCTTTCAGGAAGGCTTCTATCCATTTCACACATTTCTCCCCTATATTATAGCTTCTAACTTTCTCTATTAACCTTTTATGTGGGACCTTATCGAAGGCCTTCATAAAATCGCAATATACCACATCTATTACATCACCATCTTCTAGAATTTGCATCCAATCATCTACAGTAAAAGTCCAATAATCCGACGACCGATAATTGGAATATCCCAATAGTCCGAATTTGTGAAAATGAGGCCAAATCCGAATTCACCCGATAGTCCGAATTTCAAAAAGTCCCAAAGTCCCCTTTTTGAGGCATTAGGCCACCCAAAAAACTCCTAATGGTACACACACATATCATATGTTCATGAAATCACTTTAAAAGTTTACCATTATGTGTCATATTGGATGTATAGCGTTATACTTGTTCATTTGCATAGCCTATATTGTGTTCAGGTTTTCGTCAGGCCATTAATACACAGGTTCATAAGGGTAAATTCCAATAATCCGAAAAATCCGGTAATCGGAACGAGGCCCGGTCCCCTGCTATTCGGATTACAGGACTTTTACTGTACCACCTTAATTAGCTGTAGTACCGTCGACCTCCCCGGCAAGAATCCGAACTGTCTCCCACTGAAAAGTTGGTTTGGCTTCATATGCTCCATCATTCCTTCTCTAATTACCGTTTCCATTAGTTTACACACAACACTTGTCAAGCTGACTGGTCTATAATTCCCTGGGTCATTTCTCTTTCCCTTCTTAAATATAGCTGTTATGTTTGCCTCTCTCCAGTCCATCGGGATTTGTCCTGTATTAAACGATACCTCATATAACATTTTCAATGGCTCTACTAACATCTCACCTCCTTCCTTTATGATTCTTGGGTGTATCCCATCCGGTCCCGGGGACTTACTTCTGTTCATTTTTTCTATAGCCCTTCTTATTCTAGCATGGGAAAACTCTATTAGTTCTAGTGCCGGTGCCTGTTTGATGGGAATAGTAGGCACTGCATCATCCGACTCCACTGTTAGTACCCCCCCAAAGTATTTCCCCAGCACCTCTGCTTTCTCCTTATCAGTCTCCGCTCTACTCCCATCAACTGGTTCAGTTGTGATGACGATTTCCGTGAAGATAACTTTGTGGCAAAATCAGCCACTTTACACTAATTTTGACTATTTAACAATAACATACAGGCACACACGAACAAGCGACGCTCTCCTTCTTGTGGTCGGAGATGCGCGGCGTCGGTCCAGCCGGTTTTTGTTTACATGCGTCGGACGGACGCCTCGCACACCAAGCTTACAGGCTTTCAAGCTGCCGGAGCCTCAGCTCCCTTCCGGGTTCCGCAGGGTGTTTTTTATGGATGCCTCAAAGCCCAACCGGGTCTGGAGGGTTAAGAGGTTTCCCACTCATCCTCAGACTACTAACAGGCAGAATTTTTTCAGAAATCCAGTTTCAACATCAAAGCCAAATGATCAAACTGGACAATACCAATCAAACCGGCCAAAATTCACACAAAATCCCCTGAGGAGAGTGTACCCCCGGAATAAATCCACGGGACGTTTCCTACCACAGCAGAACAACCAATACAAAGGTAGGAAACCAAATTTAGTCATCATAGATCCTTTCGATTTCCCTGTGTGTAACCACAAATGCTCAAGCCCTATATCAGGGATACCTCGAAATTCAGACCCAACAACCCTCGTATATCCGCCACCGAGGAAGAGGAAAGTGAAGAACATCTGGACACCGAGGAGGTAGCCCAGATTGTTCCATAGGAAGAAGAAGAAGAAATCCTGGAAAATGAAGAACCCGATTCCCAGGAGTTTTAAAACCTCCACCGCCCACGATGGTTTTGGCGGGGGAGTCGACTATCGAGAGACCACCCCCTATATATCGCTATGCCAAGATCAAGGACATTCCAGTAAGGTTACTTATTGATACGGGCGCCGCTCGCTCGTGTCTCTTCAACTCTTTCTACCCTAAACACAGAAAGAGATTTGGGAAACTTCAGGCCACAACAGCAAATCTCATCAGTGCTGGGGACAGCCCTCTTCAAATTCGAGGAGAAACCAGACCCCTTCACAAGTTCATGCAAACAGCTACCACCCCTTCGTGGTATTCTACTCGGATTGTAGACACTACGACGACTACCTGGGTTTGGTCCTCTTGCAGAAACTTCAAGCAGACAAAAGGTTAGTAAAAAAAAAACAAAAAAACAAAAAAACACACACAAGAAAAGTGTCCAATCTC
Organism: Paralithodes platypus; assembly: GCA_032716605.1. NCBI lineage: Eukaryota > Metazoa > Arthropoda > Malacostraca > Decapoda > Lithodidae > Paralithodes > Paralithodes platypus. The sequence continues at coordinate 54,368,361 of CM064528.1, forward strand.
ATAAAGAACACAACAGTTTTGTTCAAGCCTCCGAACAAAAACAAAATCTCTCTCTAAACTTAAATCAACCTTGTGGGCCATCAGCCACTATAATTAGTCCAGCCATAACAAAGGACAAAATTTCCATTCCCCCTAAACACCAACAATGGGTACCGATTCCTCAAATTCCTCAAGATACCATGATTCTTATCCCTACCAATATATAATATGTACAAATTAATTTTAAGGACAAGAGATATAATCAAATTATTTATTTGTGCCTTTACAATGTTGGACAAGAATAAAAGACTTTCTTGGAAAATATTTTTATTGAATCTCAATGTGATATTCTTTTCCATATGTACTGTCGCCGTCAATAGTTTCCTGGACACCCATCTGACGATGACTGGTGATTTGTTTTGGTAACAGTGTTCCCCCCCCCCCCCTCCCCATCCACCCACTCTGTAGTCATGTCCCTCCCCCTCTTTCTCCCTCGTCGGGCAACAGTAAGCCCCTCCCTCTCCACCACCACCGGACTCCACACACAGCACATCCACACCATTATGCTGACTCTCTCTCTCTCACAACTGATAATTGTAATTATTCAGCACCATGATTACGTTACAGTATATATTTTAGGATCATATTTACACTATTAAAACGTACAAATGTATAATGTTTCGTATTCGTTAACAGATTTAATATACCAATATTGCATTCCCTTGGCCATATAGTGAGATTTGTTGACCAAATGTGTTGTTATGTATTTTCAACGATCAGTGTAGTATCTGAGGCAGACGTCAGTGAACACAAATTAGTCAATATAAGAACATTTGGTTCTGGAAGTGTTAGTGAATGCCAGGCTGGATGTATGTGGAATGACAGAGACCAAATGGAAAGGTTCAGATGTGAGAGAGTGGGAGTGTGGAATGGGTGTGTGTGTGTTGGAGTGAGTGAAGGAACAGCGAGAAAAGGTGCATGTTTGTTTGTAAGTAGCAAATGGAAGGAATGTGTAAGAGAGTATGGGTCTGTGGGTTCAAGGATTGTGTGGGTGAGAATGAAAGTAGGAATACAAACGTGGGTGATTGTATGCGTGTATGCCCCGACAGAGGATATACTTGAAAGAAAGAAAGAGGAGTTCTGGATGAATGTGGAGGCGTGCCTGGAGAAGTTTGACAAGAACGAAAGAATATTTCTGATTGGGGATATGAATGGTAAGGTGGGTGATAGGAAAGTTGAGGGAGTGGTGGGAGGGTGGGGGGTACCATCAGAGGTGAATGGGAATGGTAGTGCACTTGTGGACGTATGTGTGGGGAGGAGGCTGTGGATAGCCAACACCTTCCGACACAGAATGATCCACAGGTACACGTGGAAACGGATATTGACGATGAAGGATAAGACAGTGGTGGAACGAAAGTCATTGATTGATTATGGATGTGTGGATGAACGAATGAAGAAATCTGTGATGGATTCTAGGGTGTATAGGGGTATTGGAGGGGGTCTGTCTGATCATTATGTAGTGGTAGCTAAGGTTAGGATACAAAAGAAGTGGGTGAGGAGAGATGGAGGGAGGCGAGAGGAGGGTGGAATGGTGAGGAGGGTGGAAAGGTTGCAGGAGGAGGAAGTCAGGGAGGAGTACAGGAGAGCAGTGGAAAGACGACTAGGTGGGTTCGACCTGGAAGTTATGGAGGAAGTGGAGGAGATGAGCAAGGTGTTTAAGGATGAGATCTGTGCAGCATGTGAGGAGGTGTGTGGAGTGAGGAGAAGAGGGAGGGGAGTGAAAGGTACAGCATGGTGGACAGAAGAGGTAAGAATAGCTGTGGAAGAAAAGAAGAAAGCATATAGAGAGTGGTTGGGTAGTAGAGGGAATGAAGATTCCGAGAGACAGAAACGAGCGAGGTACATGGAGAGTAAGAGGGTGGTGAAGAGAGTAGTGAAGGAAAGTAAGAGAAGAGTAGATTAGGAATTTGGAAGGAATCTGAGTGTAAAATGGAGGGAGAGTAAGAAACTGTTCTGGAAAGAAGTCAAGAAAGTTAGGGAAGGTAGCAAGGGAAACAGTAAGGGTGTGAAAGATAAGAATGGGAGAATGCTAGCCGAGAAGCAAGAGAGAGTCGAAAGATGGAGGGAGTACTTCAGTGAGTTGCTAAATGTAAGGAATGAAGAGCCAGCAAACATAGCTGGATATGGTATGGGAGGGAGAAGAAGAGAAGTAGTGGAGGAGGAGGTGGGGATCAGGTCAGAAGTGTGGGAAGCCATGAAAAGAGTGAAGTTGGGGAAAGCACCAGGAACAGATGGAGTGTGTGGGGAAATGTTGAGGTATGGTGGTGAGATAGTGATAGAATGGGTATGGAAAATGTGCAAACTAGCATGGGAGAAGGGGAGTGCACCCGATGACTGGAAGACTGGCATAATAGTCCCCCTATATAAGGGCAAAGGGGAAAGAGGAGTGTGTGTTAACCACCGAGGAATATGTCTTCTAAGCGTAGTAGGGAAGGTATACAGTAGGGTAGTGATTGAGAGAGTGAGAGTGAGAACGGAGAAATGGATAGGCGACGAGCAGGAAGGTTTTTAGGAAGGGAAGAGGATGTGTAGAATCAGATTTTTACCCTGAATTGTGTTGTGGAGAAGTATCTGAAGAAGAAACAAAAGGTGTATGTTGCCTTTATGGACTTGGAGAAGGCCTATGCCAGAGTGGATAGAGAAGGTTTGTGGAAAGTACTTAGAATATACGGAGTAGAGGGCAAGTTGCTGAAAGCAGTGAAGAGCATGTATGAGGGTGCAAAGGCGGCAGTACGTGTGGAGAGTGAGCAGAGCGAGTTCTTTGACCTGAATGTTGGTTTGAAACAGGGGTGTGTGATGTCCCCGTGGTTGTTTATTGTATATATGGATGTGTAAGGGGTCTAAATTGACTAGGCTTGATTTTGGCAATATTTACACCAAGACTTTTACTGTTCACTCACTTTAAGCCCAATAATGACCCAGTCAGTGTTGAGATTAGTTGAAATGTTCGGTATTATGTTATTATCGTGATTAAGATATCAGTTAATAATAATAATAATAATAATAATAATATTTATTCAGTTAGCAATTTACAGAGTTGGTACCACATAGTTTGTTACAAATATGACATGTACCAGCCTTGCATAATTCCAACTAAGGATAGCCCAATAAGGCCGTTAGGCGTATTTCCATTGGGGTCCTTGTGGGATTAGGTTAGCTGGGGAAAAGGGGAGGATAAAGAAATAGATACTTTAGAAAAAGTATTTCTAGGGGGTTATTTTAAGATACCTTACATCCTATAGTAAATATCAGTAATCCGTAATCAGTAATCATTTCAGTTTGGTTTGTCTATCTCTTATGTCGTATTTAGTAGTAGACATAAGCTTGGTGCTCCCTTCTCGCAGCTGTCCGGTTCAGGTGTTCCTTCAGGCTACGTCTGAAGGAATACAGTGTTCTCTTTTCACGGACTGACTGGGGTAGGTCGTTCCAGTCTTTGATGGCAGTGAAGAAAAATGTTTGCTTACCCTGTCCTTGGATTCTCGGGACCTTAAAATTAAACATCATGTTTCTTGTATTATGTCCACTCTTCTCATTTGCTTTAACAAAATCATTCTTTAGATACTCTGGAGCTCTGTCATAGAAAATTTTGAAGGCATTAGTTATCCTGATTTGTTTGGCCCTGTCAGAAACATTGAGCATACCTAGTGACTGAAGTTGTTCCTGGCCAACATGTGATCTGGGTCCTAGGTTCAGCATGAACCTAACCATTTTATTTTGAGTGACCTGAAGTTTGTGCTGTGCTGATTTAGATGATGCAGAGTACCAGGATGACATATATTAAATTGTAATGACTAGAAAGAAATAATTAAATAGGCCCAATGGTGTCTCATACTGTAGGTACGAGGGTCATTATTCTAGCTTTACATATTAAATATAATTGTTTTGTATTGTTATATTAAGTCAAGAAAGGGGGTGTCACAATCGGAGCAATGTTGTTTTGGAATTAGAATGAAATTTACTTGTTTTGGCCATTTAATCACTTCCAGGTGTATAAAGTTAATTGCAAAGCATAACTTTAACTTTGTGAATCTGGTATAATGCTGATATTTGGCCTAATAATTGCTTGAACCGAGTCTCTAGTGTGACACCCTGATTCTGAGGCCTTAGCGACAAGTGCCCACCTCAAGGGGGTTTGACAGGTGGAAATTTATGAGTCCTACCTCCAACTTAAAAACTATAGTCTTACCTAGGATATCGTAAGTAATAGTTAACATGTTTGTGCCTGAAATTCGTTACATTATATAAAAGTAATTCAATTATCCTTTGAAAGTCTTATTAGACTCCTAAGTAAGTTGAGGAGCTCATTTAATCAAGGTATGGTTATTGTTGTGACAAAGGACGCTGACCCCGAGTCCTACAGAGCCTAGAGCCGAGAGTGCCAGCGTCATTCCCTCCCAGTCGCCAGCCTCGGGCGGACTAAGGGGAAATATTTGGATTAACTCCGTATAAATTTCCCTTTGTGTTGTGTTTAGATAAAACCTTCAGTTGAAGGTGAGTTGAAATTAATTGTGAAGTACATAAGATAAGTTGGAGACCATTTTTTATGCCCAGTTTCTTATATGTAACTACGAAATTATACGACATCCTTTGTCTTGGTCGAAGGTGAAATTATTCACTCCGTCTGATAATTAATCATTTAGATTTCAAATTCCATATTATTTGTCCTGCCAACCTTATTAATTATGTATAAGATAATAATGTTAATTGTATTATGTTAGTGTAGTATTATCACAGCAATGATATTCCGTATGTCGAGTTCAATATCATGTATGTAACTTAATGTAAGCCCACATTCCTGAGTCGTGTGTGTGTATACACTCCGTTTTCTATTTTAAACCATTTTATTTTTGAGGGTCAACTAAGTAAATTATATCTATCTCCAACCCTCCATTTTTCTTTATATATTTTTGAGGGTCAACTAAGTAAATTTTATCTGTAACCCAATAATGTACATCCTCCTTTTGTTGTCTCTTAATTGATACATTTGACCACTTTTGTAATGTTAATATGAATTAAGATATAGAATTTTGTCAGTTTTATTAATGGTAATGTTAATACCAGGTCCCAGGTCAGGAGCGAAGTCCAGGGAGAAGTACCAGGTGCAGAGTCCTGTGTCCACCCCAGTGGACATGACCTAGTGGCTGTACTGAGACAGGATGCTGTTGGTGTTATTGAGCCTTGAGCTAACCTTCACCCCATTGTGAGCTGTTGTACGCCTTATGAACCTAGTGACCGAGCGTGTGTTTACTAGGGTAGTGGCCTTGGGGTCACCTGTTGAAGGGTTTTAGTTAACTTTGATGTGGTGATAAGAAGTAGTTCATTGCGCCAATAATACCGATATATTCCGTGGTTGACTAAAGTAATAATCGTATTGATTTGTGTATCACGGTGAAAAGTGTATTTCTCTTTACAGTGTTTTAATATAGTTAAGAATACCAAACGGTATATTGTGTTTTTATTTATCCTGTGTCATTTAGACCATTTGCATTCATTCACCTGTATTTCCTTGCATGCAACGGCCATTAAGCTACCAGAGTAATAAGTTGAACCGATCATCAAGTAAGGAAGAAACACAATAATGGAATGAACAGAGAAATTATCGGGAATTTAGATAAAGGTTAAATTACATATCACTGGTACATGAAATATCCCAACAAATAGTTATATTATAATTACCAACGACGTAGTCGTTGATAGGTGTAATCCAGTCCCCCACACGCGGCTAGTTCAATTGCATGACATGTAGGAATGTTCACATAATACAATATCGATACAATGAACTTAGCTTAGAGGACTGGTGATGTAGGACTGTTGTTAATATTATTAGTAGTTGTAGCACATGGTGAACTGTGGGTTGAGTCAGGGCCGGGGGAGGAGATGTTGGCTGTACGTTGTTGATTGAGAGACTAAAGGGCCGGCGTCCGATCGCTTCGCGAAATTACATATGGCTGCCGGCTCATAATAATTATAACCCATAACTTGGTTTCATAATACATCTAGAGCTGATGTAGATATTTATACATTACAGTTAATATTTAACCTAACTTAAGAATAAACTCCAATACACAAAGAACCAGCCGAAATCGTACAAGCGATACGATACCGCCAAATTCAAATGTCCTATTGGACCAAACCCTGTCGGGATCATTACCCTATTCCCGACATATTGCCCGCCACCAAAAAGGATATACAGGAGCTATATACAGAGAACAAAAAAAGGACATCGAAGTCAAAGATCACCTTGTGTGATCTTTGATCTCCAAAGATCCACGGAACTCATAGCCGCCCTCCTTTTGGGACGAGCGCCACCTGAAGCCTGAGGAGGATCATCCTTCTCATCATCAGCTGCCCCACCTCGAGGAGCACTGTCACCAGCACTCTTCCGCGGAGGGGTATCAGTAGAGACGCCAGGATCATCTGGCAGTTCTACATCCTGCTCCAAGGGATATAACCTTACGACTGGGCGAGTAGTAACCCCAGTCGAAGTTCGTATTCTAGCAACCCTTATAAGACCATCAATGCCCTGGAACAAATGGATAATCCTCCCAAGCTTCCAAAATAACCTAGGACGCTCATTATGAATCAGGACGATATCCCCGATACGAGGCCATCGTTGATTCGTCTCTTTGATCTTATGAGAGTGACGCTCGCGAAGAGACAGCAAATATTCTTGGGTCCACCGTTTCCATAGATCGTCGGACACCTTGTTTACATACTGGAAGCGACGACGTGTGGCATCAGCATTGCCGAACGTAGGGTCTTGCAGATCTTCGTCATTTACGGACGATCTAGGAAAGGTATTAAGGGTTCGTCCACGTGTTAGCATAGAAGACGAAATGGGCAAGAGGTTGTCAACATCTGCCGAGGTATAGGTCAAGGGCCTGTCGTTGACTGACATCTCAATTTCTATTAAGATGGTTTGCAACTCCCGTCTGGTCACCAGTGCCCTTCCTAATACCTTCTTCATGGCAGATTTGACGATACCGATTGTTCTCTCCCAAATCGCCCCGAACCATGGTGCACGTGCTGGTATAAATCTCCACTGACAACCCTTTCCAGTGAGGGTAGCCACAACCTGCGGGTCATCCATTAAACTCTGGAGATATTTAGAGGCCCCGACAAAACACGTCGCATTATCGCTCATAATAATTTGAGGGAAACCATTGCGACCTGCAAAGCGTCTTAGAGTATGCAAAAACCCATCACTGGATAGGTCGTCGATCAATTCAATATGAATCGCTCTGGTTACCGCACATGTGAATAGAACGGCATATACCTTTATGATATTACCGGGCGATTCTCTAACATGAATCGCTCCGGTGTAGTCTACCCCGGTTACCTGAAATGGTTCAGTCCTTTGTACCCTGAACTCAGGCAAGGGAGGTAGATCTACTGGGGAGTAAGGTTTACCCTGTAATCTTTTACAGATAGTACAGCTATTGTGGATCCCTTTAATTGCTTGTCGCATCTTAGGGATCCACCAACGTTGTCGCATATACGCCAGAACATAATTTACGCCAAAATGTAGGCAGGTCCGATGGCATTGGCGAATCAACATTTTGGTAATCAAATGAGAGGAGCTAAGGAGGACAGGATATTTTGCAGAATCAATAATGTCCGCCTTTTGTATCCTGCCTCTACACTTAATTATGCCTCCTTCCATATATAATCCTAGCTGCCTCATTAAGTTTGAGGGTTTGGCCTTTGACTCCTTGCTCAGGATTTGATGTTCAGTAGGATAAGATTCCTTTTGTACTAAACATATTAGTTTTGCTTCTGCTGATCTCAATTCATGGAGTCTGATATGCTTCGAATCTTCACTAAGGAAAGACCTGTGAGCCCGACTTCTCATGTTGTTAATGAAACGGTATATCCATGCAAATACCCGTATTACTTGATCATAGCTGCCGTAACGTTCCCACTCTACCAACTTGTTATCCTGATGTGTAGTACTCGCATTCGAACTACTTAACACATCATCTTGGGGCCGACTTGAAGGATCAGACATGCATTCCCTGAAATCCTGAGGCCATTCAGTTGGAGATGTAAGCCATGGAGGTCCATGCCACCAAATAGAGGAAGACATAAACTGCTGTGCCGAGATCCCCCGGGAAATTATGTCACTGGGGTTATCCCTGGTGCTCACATAGCGAAATGTAGCTGTAGGAACTAAGTCATGAATCTCATCAGTGCGATTAGAAACATAAACAGGTAACACTTTCTGGCTGTGTACCCATGAAAGCGCTATTTGACTGTCGCTCCAGACATAGACGTTATTAAACTGTAGTATGTCTGCATAGGCATCCAGTGTAAACTTTATTAGACGAGCAGACAGAAGCAATGCAGTAAGTTCTAATTTAGGAACTGTAATCTTCTTTATAGGGGCTACTTTAGCCTTCGCTATAGCCAGAGTCGCTTCACTAACATTACATATGTATATGGCAGTACCGTACGCACTATTACTAGCATCAGAAAAGGCATGTAGATCCACCTGGTGACCACTAATAACCTGACGAGGAAGTTGGACCTTGCAACATGCGGAAAGGTCCGACCGAATCAACCGCCAAGTATCCTGTAACTCAATCGGGAGGGGCGTGTCCCAATCTAGTTTTAGCCGCCACAGTTGCTGTAAAAACATACGAGCACGGATTGTAACAGGCAGCAAAAAACCTAGGGGATCAAACAACCTCGCTGACAAGCTTAAGCAGTTTCGCTTGGTCATAAGCTCACTGCCGCATGGGGTGTTTCAGAAGGATATACAATCTGTGGTAGTGTCCCATTTGTGGCCTAAAAACTTCACCTCACTATTCTCAGTAGCTACACCGTCAGAAGTAAATTGACCTTTCAAAAGATCACTATTAGTGGCCCATTCTCTTAAGTATAAATGAGCCTTGGCAAATATATCGCGGATCTCCCAGCATCTCTTGAGCAATAAATCTTCATTGTCTCCGGTGCCTTGAAGATTGTCCACATAGATCCCCTGCTTGATCTCATTCTTGAAGTCAGGATCTAGTCCAGCCTCCTCAAGATGACGCAAGATAGTAGCGTTGAGAAGGAACTGGGAACAGGTCGCCCCGAATAAGATGACTCTGAACCTGTAGACCAGATACTCTGAATCTAGATCCATTGGGTCCCGTGGCCATAAAAATCTTGTCGAGTCCCTGTCTTCACGATGGAGTTGAAGCATCAGGAAGGCCTTCTCAATATCGGCGACCCATGCAAACTTATGACATCTGAAGCGCAACATAATTTGCGCTAGATCAGAGACCAGGGACGGACCCGTGTACAGACAATCATTCAGGCTATAGGAGCGATCACTGGATTTAGCAGAGCAGTCATACACAATACGAACAGGAGTGGTGGAACTGTCCTTTTTAATCCCATGGTGAGCAAGGTAATGGATGTCATCCCCATACTCACTGAGATCTACTCTCTCCACAAATCCACGTTGTACCTGCTCGGCCAAAACTGCCGCATAAGTCTCGCAATAACTTGGATCCTTGACAAACTGCTTCTGAAGCCCACGCAACCTACCAAGTGCTAGATGGAAATTAGTAGGTAATTTACTCTTGTTATCATTCCAAGGGAGCCTTACCACATACTGACCTCTGCCAGAGTCATACGTTACAGTCTCTTCATACGAGCTTAACGCTAGCTTGGACTCACGATCAAGTTCATGTGGGTCAATTCCAATATTGTCCAAGTCCCATAGCTTATCTATATCAGTACATGTATTATCAGGCACATTTGGCCTAATATATTTATCTATGGGGCTTACTGCTACCTTGAGGACCGTAACCACCTCCACCTGTGTGTCTTGAGAGGAAGTGGCATAGGATCCAGAAATGGCATACCCTTGGATCGTGGGGAGCATTATTAGCTTATCTACCCGCCGATATCCAGGGTGAACCAGGTCGTAGTAATAATCAGCTCCGACCAGTAGCATAATACCATTGTTAGCAGAGAGTTGATCATCAGCCAGTTTATAACCCTTGCTTCTGAGATATTTCAAATGTGGTTGAATCTCTGATGCTATATAGAAACTGGGTAGTGTGTCGACCACAACAGCCTTGATGGGACATACCTTTTTTCTATAAACATATGAAATCTCCACAATATCATAGTCACTGGAATCTATTTCACCAGTGAAACCATGGAGACGCAAATTCTCTTGACCCTTGCTGGTACACTTGAGCTGGGGTAATGATGACCGCAGAACGAATGACCTCTGTGAGCACTGGTCAAGTAAGGTGCGCGTCATTATAGTATTATTATTACTCCCCACTACTGGCAGCATCATAGTAGGAAGCAATTGACATTCTCGAGAAGCAATGGACATGGCAGATACTTTATCACCCTCGCTCTTACTTTTCTCATGTGACTCTTTGGGGGTTTTCCCCTTTTCTTTGCCGTCGTGCCGATCAGACTGGGTGCAAAGGGAAAACCAATGTTTCCCCTTGCAATACTTACAAGGTTTGATGTAGGAATTGGTGCAGGTACTGTTGAAGTGGTCTCTTGCCAGACAGCTGGTACATAACTTAAGCGATTTAGCCTTGCTAATCTTCTGTGTAGCCTTAGGATACTTAGGACACTGATACCACAGATGACCGTGAACACTGCACAACTTACAACCTAATGATATTGGCCTTTTCTGTTTAGGAGAAGTCTGTACCGGGAAAGCTGCAGTAGATGGCGACATCTCCACTTGTCGGTAGTGTCCAGTACTCTCCATATTGAAGACTTCAGTCTGGTACACCTGCACCAACGCTTCCAAGTTTAGTGGAGAGTCGCTTAGTTGTCGTCGTAAGATTTCCCTTAGGGAGAGGGTATCTTATTCAAGATATTCACACTAAATATCTCCTCCTTGGCGACGGCCATTGTCTCCATAGATCGGAGGAGGCTCTCAAAGGAGGCATAGTACTCCTTTAGGTCCGCCACATCATAGGATGGAGGATCTAGTGTGAAGAATTTGGTAATTAAAGCAGTCTTGATGACTTCCACTCTCCCGTAAGTTCTCTTCAGCAACTCCACTGCAGACTCGTAGCTGTTAGCTTCTAGCTTGTACCCATCGACTAACTTCAATGCCTCCCCTTTCAATTGACCACGGAGATATGTGAACCTTTGGATGGATGTGAGTGTTTTATGATGATGGATGGAACACTCAAAAATATCCCAAAATCCAGTCCAGGTAGCCGAATCCCCGGAAAAGGTAGGCAAAGTAAGCTTCGGCAGGTTAAAACCAGTCGCCTTTGGTGTACCGGTATCCTTAACAGAGGTTGAACCTTGGGTGGAAGATAGTCTGGCTAAGGCTGTATTAACGTCCTCAAAGTACTCAAAATCTGCCGACATTTCTTCTTCCACATCGTCAGTAACTGTCAATAAACCATATACCTGCTGAGAATAACTATCATAAGCAGCTAGCGATTTAGTAACAGTAGCAATTTTACCTTTTATCTGATCAGCCGTGGCACTTATTAAAAATTCATCAAGATCTCTTAAACCTCTATTTAAACTTCCCTTCATCCCTCCCTTAAGAATCTTAAGTTTCTTCAAATCTGTCATCGTTAAGGTTTAATTTTAAGCAACTTAAACTACAATGAGGTCAGACTACAAACCGTTAATCGCTTGAATCAACAGCGGCAAACCCCCATTACTTAAGAAATTTACTCAAAAAGAATTACATAATACTTACATCCCCCTTAATATAAACTATCGAAAGGAAATTATCTAACTAGACAAAAGAATTAAATACTAAATCCATCAAAAGAAAGGGTAAGGTGAAGCACTAATTATTGTAAGCCCTTTAGAGGTAAGCCTAGTTGGTTAAGCTACAATCATGAGGTCTGACTATTAACTGTCAATCGCTTAGGAATTAACAAAGACCGACACTCATGACCGCCACTTTAAGCAACTAGGCCTAGGCTATTATGAAATTTAAAGATAAAAGGTCACATGAGAACCCTCCCCACTAGCAAAATTAATAAAGAGTCCCACAACGACAAAACACAAGCAACACCACAAGCACACCACCAAAGCGAAATGAAAAGCCACCACAGACACCTGCAGGCCGAGACTGCCTAGCCTAGCCTAGGAGTGCGAAATGGCGCCCGACGAAATTAACCCAACCCCAAACTCCAGCCCAGCTAACCCACCAAAAAAACGCCAAGGCTCACACGCCCAAAAAACCTGGAAACTAGTCCCAAAAAAGAAAGGGACGGTGCCTAAAAGGTAAAAAACACGAGGGAAGAAGCTGGGTCGAAACTAGGGAAACGGCAGTCGGCCAATAACGCGCGAGGCGGCAGCCATTTGTAAGACCACAAGCGTCTAGGAAGTAAACAAAACGGTACTACAGTAAGGAAGCCTTAGGGCACGAAGGACCAATATTTATCGGGAATTTAGATAACTGTTAAATTATATATCACTGGTACATGAAATATCCCAACAAATAGTTATAATATATTTACCAACAAGGTATTCGTCGATGGGTGTAATCCAGTCCCCCACACACGGCTAGTTCAATTGCATGACATGTAGGAATGTTCACATAATACAATATCGATACAATGAACTTAGCTTAGAGGACAGGTGATGTAGGACTGTTGTTATAAATTAATATTTGTAGTACATGGTGAACTGTGGGTTGAGTCAGAGCCGGGGGAGGAGATATTGACTGTACGGTGTTGATTGAGAGACTAAAGGGCCGGCGTCCGATCGCTTCGCGAAATTACATATGGCTGCCGGCTCATAATAATTATAACCCATAACTTGGTTTCATAATACATCTAGAGCTGATGTAGATATTTATACATTACAGTTAATATTTAACCTAACTTAAGAATAAACTCCAATACACAAAGAACCAGCCGAAATCGTACAAGCGATACGATACCGCCAAATTCAAATGTCCTATTGGACCAAACCCTGTCGGGATCATTACCCTATTCCCGACAGAAATAATATATAAGGAGGGGGTAAAAGCAAAGTCCCAGGAACTTTAGAAAAGAAAAGTAAAGACCACGAAAACCCCCCCCTTACAGATGGAGTCATGAAAGAAATACTATCAAGAGCAGTGGATGTTGGTGTATCGCTGAAAAGGGAGGGAATTGAGTGGAAGCTACCTATACTGCTGTTTGCGGATGATACAGTTCTGATGAGTGATAATGAATGGGAGTTGCAGGGTCTGGTAAATGAGTTTGGAACAGTGTGCGAAAAACGGAATTTGAAGGTAAATGCGGGGAAGAGCAAGGTTATGGTCTTCGAAAGGGGTGAAGTCACAGAGTGTGAGGTGAAGCTGAACGGTCAGGCTATGGAGATCGTCAACTCTTTTAAGTATCTGGGCAGTGTGTTGAGTAAAGATGGGACTATGGATGAAGAAGTGCGGGAGAGGGTACAACAGGGGAAGAGGGTTGTAGGAACGCTAAAAGCATTAACAAGAAATAGGGTGATCAGTATGGAAGTGAAGAAGTCCTTGCATGACAGTGTGGTAATTAAAATCAAGGTCAGACCCATGGATCAACAATGACATACTACACCATCTGGAACACAGAGACAATCTGTTAAAAAGGCTAGCGAAACATAGACAGGATCAAGGTCTGAAACATGAGTTCAACAGGGCCAGGAATAAAATCAGCGAAAACTAATTATTTTCACAATAAGGCAGAGGAATATCAGAATAACCCAAAGAAACTATGGAGGCACCTAAAAACAACAGGCTACAGCAACAAGACAAGGGATTCGTCTAACACTAATATTGCTCTCACAATTAATGATCAGATTTGCCACGATAAACGACAAATTTCAACCTACTTCAACTCCTTCTTCACCTCCATAGCAAACACACTTGCACAGAACCTACCTCAACCTCTCAATAAATACACGACAACAACGGCCACCTTTCGAAATTTCTACAGAGATAAAGACATACACCCAAACACATTTGGATTGCAAAATGTTACACCAAAATACACTTTTGACGAGCTGTCTAACCTAAATGTACATAAAAGCACAGGACCAGACAAAATTCCTGCCAAATTTCTACGAGATGGAGCCATTGGTATAGCAGGCCCCCTAACTCACATCATCAACTTGTCAATTAACACCAACACTGTACCTGCTGAACTGAAGGAAGCTATTGTAACCCCTCTATTCAAGAAAGGAAATAAACTAGAAGTTGGTAACTACAGACCAGTTAGCATATTATGTATTGTATCTAAAATCCTTGAAAGAGCGGTATACACCCAAATTGAACACTACCTCAAACAAAATGATCTATTCTATAAGTTTCAATCAGGTTTCAGATGCATGTACTCGACAGACTCCTGTCTCATCCACTTAACGGATCATATTCGTAAAGAAATGTCTAAAGGTAACTACACCGGTATGGTTCTTCTTGATCTACAAAAAGCGTTTGACACAGTAGACCATGATATCCTATGTAATAAACTACAAGCAATGGGCATAGGATCTGTGAACTGGTTTAAATCTTATCTTAGTGGTAGAACCCAAAGAGTCAAAATTGATGATAATATATCTGATCCTATGCCAATTAACTGTGGGGTCCCGCAGGGAAGCATCCTTGGTCCCTTACTCTTTCTCTGTTATGTGAACGACATGGAACTGAGCGTCTCATGTAAATTATTACTGTATGCAGATGACAGCGTGCTCCTGGTTTCAGGAAAAGACCCAATAAGTATTGCCGCTTCACTTTCCAAAGAACTAGGATCATGTAGTGAATGGCTAGTGGACAATAGACTATCTCTTCACCTGGGCAAGACGGAAGCCATCTTATGTGGAACAAAACGCAAACTGAAAGACATTGTGGGCTTCTCGGTCAACTGTAATGATATTCCTATAACAAGTGTCACAAGTTAAATATCTCGGACTAAAACTGGACGCGAGTTTGTCAGGTGAAACAATTTTGGAATCTATCCTGAGTAAGTGTAGAGCACGTATAAAATACCTGTATAGACAGGTGGGATGCTTGCCCGCGGCGACCAAAAAGACCCTCTGCCAAGCGCTTGTTCAATGTCATTTTGACTATTCTGTGTCATCCTGGTACTCTGCATCATCTAAATCAGCACAGCACAAACTTCAGGTCACTCAAAATAAAATGGTTAGGTTCATGCTGAACCTAGGACCCAGATCACATGTTGGCCAGGAACAACTTCAGTCACTAGGTATGCTCAATGTCGCTGACAGGGCCAAACAAATCAGGCTCACTAATGCCTTCAAAATTTTCTATGACAGAGCTCCAGAGTACCTAAAGAATGATTTTGTTAAAGCAAATGAGAGGAGTGGACATAATACAAGAAACAGGATGTTTAATTTTAAGGTCCCGAGAATCCAAGGACAGGGTAAGCAAACATTCTTCTTCACCGCCATCAAAGACTGGAACGACCTACCCCAGTCAGTCCGTGAAAAGAGAACACTGTATTCCTTCAGACGTAGCCTGAAGGAATACCTGAACCGGACAGCTGCGAGAAGGGAGCACCAAGCTTATGTCTACTACTAAATGCGACATAAGAGATAGACAAACCAAACTGAAATGATTACTGATTACGGATTACTGATATTTACTATAGGATGTAAGGTATCTTAAAATAACCCCCTAGAAATACTTTTTCTAAACTATCCATTTCTTTATCCTCCCCATTTTTCCCCAGCTAACCTAATCCCACAAGGACCCCAATGGAAATACGCCTAACGGCCTTATTGGGCTATCCTTAGTTGGAATTATGCAAGGCTGGTACATGTCATATTTGTAACAAACTATGTGGTACCAACTCTGTAAATTGCTAACTGAATAAATATTATTATTATTATTATTATTATTATTATTATTATTATTAATCCCGACACTGACTTACGGAAGCGAAGCATGGACGTTGGTTGAGAGACTCAGACCAAGAGTGAGAGCAGTGGAAATGAATTACTTAAGGAGTGCGTGCGGAGTTACATGGAGGGATAGACAGACTAATGAGGAAGTACGAAGGAGGTGTGGTGTGGAGGTAGATGTGCTGGAAAGTGTGAAAAGGAACAACTTGAGATAGTTCGGCCATATGGAACGTATGGAAAGCGAGAGAATGACTAAGAGGGTGTATGAGAGCGAGGTGGAGGGACAGAGAGGGAGAGGTAGACCGAATGAGAGGTGGAAGGACGGAGTGAGGAAGTACATGAACGAAGGCGGTGCTGGTTGGGGGGAGGGGCGTCGACTGACTGGGGACAGAGGTGCATGGGGGCGGTTCGTTCGTGGCCACCCCTACGGGGATCACGGCGTCAGGCAATAGATAGATAGAGAGAAGAAGCTTTTAATACTCATAGCAGTTATAATTAATTAATATTTCGGAGATAGTAATGTGAGGGATGTGTTGGTGGACGAAGCGAGGGGGCGGAGCTTACAGTAGGAGGCGACGTAGGAGAATGAGGGGGAGAGGGATGAGAAACCATACAGAGGGGGTGGATGGGGAAGAAGGGGGGGGGGGCACCAGTGTTACCATAACAAATCATGACTCCTTGTGAGTTGGGTGTCCAGGAAATTATTGACGGTGACAGTACCTGTACCTGTACCTTACAGTACCTGTACTTATAAGCAGAACTTCTTCGAAGCAACGCACTGCTTTTCTTTCAATTTTTTCTATATTATTGTATGTAAACAATAAAGACTTAACCCTTTCAGACTCATATGATGCAGAGGTTGCCAGATTAGCAATAAGAAATAGAGTTCTCTCACTCTTATAATTACCTCTCCAAAATTAGTTTTCTGCCCACAGCTAACTCAAAGACAACTGCAGAGGTTGAAGTAACTAAACTAAAGGTTTCTAAATACCCCAGATGGAAACAAAGGCTTTAAAGTATCCCTAATAGGCTCAAAATTGCGTCATATGTCGGAGAGGGTTAAGATTGCTATATGGTTCTTTTTCTCTACCTATGGTAGTTTGTTAGTGGTTTAGATATTGTCACGAATGTACCCCTCCAGACTTTAGATATCGGGCATATCGTCAATGATGGAGGGGCCACTAATAAATTATAGGTTTTAGTCCCGGAGGGAAGAATGAAAACCTAATATTTAGTAGTGGCCCCGAAATCATTGACGATTTAGGGCCCTCCCTCCCCATTCGTTGATGTCTGGAGTTTAATCTTGATATGTCATTGAAGGAGGAATGGCGTCGCTGGGTTCAGCGTCTCGGGTAGAATCCACAAAAGACATCCACTAGATGGAAAGTCTTAATATAACAATTATTAACCCTCACAGACCGGTTTCGCATTCTATAAGATATCCCCGAAATCCGGGCGATTTGGCCGAAAAGTGTCTACGCCTAGGCTACTGTATCTTTGTTATTTTAACTGCTACCGCATTCCCACACATCTCCAAGCGTAGATGTGTTTTGTACCTGTAGACTGGCGTTGAGTAGAGCTCTCTAAATCAACTGGTTCAGTTGTGATGACGATTTCCGTGGAGAGAGTTTCGAGGCGATGTTAGCAATATGACACACTTTTCACTACTGAATTTGGCTTAGCAGACCACACAATAACAAACGACGCCTCTTCTTCTTGTGTTTGGAGGTGCGCGGCGTCGGTCCAACCGGCTGTGTTTATATGCGTCGGACGGACAGCTTTCAAAACAAGCTTACAGGTTTTCAAGCTTACGGTGCTCAAGAGCCCATCCGTGTTCCAGGGCCTAGTTTGTTATGGGTGCCTCGGAGCCCAACTGGTTCTGAGGGGTTAAGTTAATTTTTATTTTTTATTTTTTTACGAAGTTTTTTCGTATTGAGTACCCAATCATAAAGACGATTCCATAAGAGAATTAACGTTGCACTTATGATGTTTAGTACTCTTTCCCCTACGGCGGGTGTTTCAAAAAGGCTGACCGCGGGTGCTTGAAAGAGAGCTATTATATTAATAGGCATATCGTCAATGATTTCGGGGCCACTACTAACTATTAGGTTTTCATTCTTTCCTCCGGGATTCAAACCTATAATTGGGTTCTACACTCAAGGGTTCAGAATGCCTCCGCACGCTACGCCCTTGTTCAACAGGAGCCTGGGAATCCGGTATAACTTGACTCAACTGAGACCCTTCATAGTCTTGGTGTTCACTAGCCGTGTAGCCACGGTATTGTTCAGCTAACACTCTCTGAGAAACTAAAAAGAGGCCTATTTAATGGTAAGTTAAAGTTTAATTTTGGAATGGCAAAATTTACGTCCTTTTGTCCCACCAAAAACTCCCCAGACCCATCCCTGGGAGTTGACTCAGCCCCCTCCGTCCCTACCTCGGAACTGCCAGATTGGACGTTAGGCATTGCGGAGGTAGAGGCAGAGGGCAGTGGTCGTGACTCCGGCGTTAGCCGGTGCCGCGACTGCGTCTCCTCCGTGCGGGATCTTTTGTGACCCTTATCAGATTTTCTGTGGCTTGACGCCGCTGCGTCATCCTTAACCCTTCCTGCCCGGTGTCCGTGTGGAAGGACGCCAGGAAATAAGGGCAGGAGCCCGGATGTCCTGTTACTATGCAGTAAGCTTGAAAGCCTATTCAGCTTAGTCTGAACGCCGTGCGTCCGACGCATGTAAACAAAGCCGATCGTTGCATCACCGCACCTCCGAAAACAATAAGGAGACGTCGGATCAATGTTATTGCTGTGACGTCAGACGAAATTAGTGTGTGAAAAGCTCCGATATTGTCAACATCGCGGAAAAATTCGCTCCACTGAAATCGTCATCACAACTGAACCAGTTGACTTAGAGAGCTCTACTCAACGCCAGTCTACAGATTGGAAACCGCACTACGTTTATAGATGCGTGGGAAATTTCTAGCAGTTAAAATTAACAAAAATACGGTAGCCTAGGCCTAGACGTTTTTCGGCCATTTCGCCCGGGTACGGGCGACCGTCCTTTGGCGGACCAGCCTGGGCCCGGAGGGTTAAGCCTCTTGTGAGACCTAGAAGTCTCCGCTGAAGACTGCGTAGTCCGCTTGAGGGGCGACCTGGACCTGGACTGGTCCCGTGGCGAAGTAGAACACGCTCTCTTGTGGCGGCTGGGGGGGTTGCCTTGCTTGAGTCACTTTCAACGCTACTCACTAACTCTTTTGAAAGAATTTTGGGCTTAGCTTTAGATTTTGAAGTTGATTTAATTAAGCTCCGTTCACACATGCACGAATTAACGTCCTGTCCGTCCCCGACCAAGAAAATAGGCAGGACGGCACCAATCTGGAGGCCCCATGTGGCCACGATGGCCGTTCTCATCCCATTAGTCGGCGTCTAGACGACGACTGCTCCCGTGTGTGTCCCGACATAACACGTTTTCTGGCAGTTGCCCCGACCCACACGGACCATTTTATGCATGCACAAAAAGGACGCCGCCTAGGCACGGCGGATTAAGGGGTCGGGGACGGACGGGACGTTAATTCGTGCATGTGTGAACCGAGCATTAGAAGGTGGGGATTTAAGAACTGGTGATTTTATAATGTGATGATCCCAGAGGGCCTCATCATCACAATGTAATGCCTTATGGGCAATGTCTTTGGAATAGGCATTGAAAATGTTCTTAATTTCTCTCAATGCCACAAGGCACGACTGGTCTCTCTTAACCCTCTCCGACATATGACGCGATTTTGAGCCTATTAGGGATACTTTGAAACCTTTGTTATCATCAGGGGTATTTAGAAACCTTTAGTTTAGTTACTTCAACCTCTGCAGTTGTCTTTGAGTTAGCTGTGGGCAGAAAACTAATTTTGGAGAGGTAATTATAAGAGTGAGAGAACTCTACTTCTTATTGCTAATCTGGCAACCTCTGCGTCATACGAGTCTGAAGGGGTTAATAAACAATTCAGAACATAGGTCAGAGCAAATGGGACACCTCTTAGTAACCCAGAGGCCCCGCGACCTATCAAGGCACTTAACGCAGAGTTTATGAAAGATCGGAATTAGAGAGCAAGTGGGTGTAGCACAAAGAGTAACTAGAGGCATGATGGAGCAAATTATGACCCCCCCCCCCCCCCGCCGGGATCAGCCCCTTCCCCTGTACCTGTGCCGCTTACTGATGTGCTGTGATCTGGAAATAGAAAATTTCCAGGAATCAATGCTCATAAGGATAAACCGAGAGGTTCAACACATCATAAACTGGCAGGTGCCCAACCCCGAAAAGGGTTGAAATAGGGGAGCTATCCCCCCGCCAAAGGCGGCTTTCTAGGGCCTTTCCTAGCTGATGCTGAGAGGATTGGGTTCTAGTCATGTGGTGATGGGCTGGTCTATCAGAGTGAGAACTGAGCAATCTCTGCCATACCCATAGCTTACTCTGACTGTTCCTTTTACTTATATATTTTCTAG
This sequence comes from Paralithodes platypus, assembly GCA_032716605.1. Classification (NCBI taxonomy): domain Eukaryota; kingdom Metazoa; phylum Arthropoda; class Malacostraca; order Decapoda; family Lithodidae; genus Paralithodes; species Paralithodes platypus. Next base: position 54,388,717 of record CM064528.1, read on the forward strand.
ATCTCAAGTGACGGCGTCTCTAACGTGGATTGACCTCCCAATCTACCAAGATTGGAAGCCAAAGCGTCACATTTTTCCCTTGCCCCTCAACTTTCTCTTCATAATTGCTGAGGGGCACAGGGCCCTGGGTGGGGCTTTGGTTTCCCGGGCGTTTCCGCACCCTCCTCAAGCTCCCCGCCGTGGAGTGGCTTCGGTCACCCAGGCTTTATTGTGGTCGGCGGGGAGGGTTCTGTGGGGGCGCTCGGTTGTGGCCTTGGCCTTGCTCGGGGCCTTGGGGCTGTTCGGCCAGGCAGCTTGGGGAACAACAACAACAACAACAATACATCATAAACACCCCCAAATACGCCGGAAAATTAGCTGTAGACCAACCGCTACTCTAATCTTCTTGTTTGTGAAAAGGCCGTGATGACCTTTCTTGTTTTCTAGAATGCTTACCTGTGACAAAGTGTCACCGGCCCATATTAACCATTTAATTAACTAACGGATCGTCTATTAGGACCTGAGAGATAGTTAATTACCTCACTGGACTTTTCCGCCGGGCAATATAAGTCAAATCAAGTCGCGTGAGGCTATCGGTTTGGGCGAGTTCACTCGGCCGGGGCGACATTACTTCCCTTAGGAATCTGCACTTCCGCTGGGAGTCTAGTGGTACACCATACCACTCCGGATTATTTGGAATTTTCCTTTCTCGCCTGCAAGGCGAGTATCTGACATCAATACACAGAAAGATCGCCGGAAGAAAAGAAAAAAAACTTTGAAGGTACCGACTTATCTGAGAAAGTCAGCCACCAACAAAAACCCACCAAATAGTCAGAACGTCTCCTGACACCCTGCTTAACATGTATAATATCACCACATGAAAGCGAGGGTCACATCTTAGGGCTACTACACAGTATTAATTAAGCAATAAAAAAAAATTACCCCTAGCCTACTAAGAATATCCCTACTGAGGCTGGCCACAAGGCTCATGGTAATAATTGCACTGAATATGTTACCCTTACCTCTGAAGAAGACACAGCAGCAGCGAACGCAGAAAACCCCACACCCGAGGGGAAAAAGAGCAAACTCGGGTTCTGGAAAGTTCCACACCATTGTGTGGCAACTCATAGACCAGAACGTCTGCTAACATTAAGTAAAATGCAACTACCTCAGAGAGATATACTGTACATTGGTTTAATGTCATTTTTCCATTACATGCATTGTAACGGCTCAGACGGGGTTGCCTTTCAGTAGTTGGAGTGTACTGTAGTACAATAAAGTCCTGCCACAGCACTGCCCCACCAAGTCATCACAGTGGCTGATGTTGGTATAGTGCTAACCGTGCCTCAGCAAGACTCAACAGAGTCCCCCTGTAGCACTTGCACCTGCAGTATCTGCAACCACACCAGCCTTAACAGTGTTACAAAAAGACAGCACCATAACAACTCTACTGTATATTAGGCAATTGGACTATAGAACAATAAAGTCCTGCCCCAACACTGCTCCAACATGCAAACATTGTTGCCAACACAGGTGTGGTGCCAAACAGCGCCCAGGTAAGACTCAGTCCCCTGTGGCACCTATCCGCACCCCACCAACCTCGGCAGTGCCATACCAAGACAGTGCTAAGATAAAGACTTTATTGTCTAGTAATGGCTGTTGGTCCACAAGTCTATCGCCATCCCCCCTATTAGTTGCCTTGTACGACACGCAGTAGGATGCGTGAGGCATATTCTTTTTTTCCTCCACCATTAGATGAAGGCCCCATTACCCCCTGGGGTAAGCATATTTCCGCGGATGTAAATAGCCTCCTAAATAACTAGTATATAGCAAAACTAAGGCGCAGAAACAAGAACAAATACACATGACGCTCAGGCCCGAAGCGGACCAACATGGCGCCTACACTTAAGTACTGTACCCTATTTTAACACTTCCCTGCAGACATACCAATGGGGCTGTCAGTCCTAGCTAGTCTAAACCTATTCTATAACAACTCAGACATATACAAATGAGCAAAAGACTCACTAGAGTTGAATGAATGATGAATAAAGCGGAGCACTGGCGAGGCACCTCTGCACAGTATGGCCGCAGGGGAAGGAAGGAGGAATGGCGTCGCTGGGTTCAGCGACTCGGGTAGAATCCACAAAAGACATCCACGAGATGAAAGCCCAACAATTATTAAGTTAATTTTAATTTTTTTTTTTTTACTTAGTTTGTTCGTATTGAGTACCCAATAATAAAGACGATTCCATAAGAGAATTAGCGTTGCACTTATCATGTTTAGTACTCTTTCCCCTGCGGCGGGTGTTTCAAACAGACTGACTGCGGGTGTGAATAGGCATATCGTCAATGATTTCGGGGCCACTACTAAATATTAGGTTTTCATTCTTCCCTCCGGGACTCAAACCTATATTAATCAATTAACTCTTGCTTTAATTTAAGTTTCAAGTTCCCAAACATGAATTTCTGTTTTTTTATAAATTATTTGCACAAGTTATTCAACTTGTGATTGCAAACATCTATTTTTATATGTATTAAGAAAAACTTTCTATAATATTATGATTAGCATTACTCAATTTCCTTACACAATTTAGTATCCCTGTGTCAGTTATTTTCTTAAGTCTGTTATCATTCTCCTCCAAATTTACCCATTTTGATGAATGCAAGCAAAACCCTTTATAAACTCCTTCATGACAAATATATCTCTATCATTTAGTTTTATTCTTTCTTGGACTGTTTCAGGGGAAATACAATCAGTCATATACTGTACTGTACTGTACAGTATATATAAGCCGTCCAGCCGTCCGGCTGGCTCAGTTGGTAGCGTGCCTGATTCCCATCTTGAAGGTCTCGCGTTCAATCCCCGCTCAGATTGAAAAGTTTTTCTGGGATACAGCCGGCGGTTACCATCTCCCCATGAGCAAGGGGGATGGGTAATGGTCTCTGGTAGACTAAAGAAAGCCAAGCGCTTGTGAATCCTCGAAGGAGGAGATACGGGCGCTATATAAGTAACCAGAAGATTATTATTATTATTATTATTATAAGTCATCAATAAAATTAAGTAGATATTAGAACTCATCTCACTTGGCTAAATTACTTGACTCGTCGATCAGGTCAGGTGAAGGTATCGAGAGATCTATCTATCGAGAGATAATGGAGAAGAGAAAAAAAAACTATGCATTTCACATAATTTTGACTATCGGATTTCAATTTATTACATACCGGTATGTCCACGTAAAACTCCTAACCTCCAAATTTTGTTTTAATCTTAACTACAATAAGCTACTTTAAGAGCCTGTTCATAATCAAAGACATTTACTAGATTGCCTTATTTCCTTACAACTTTAATGTACACATTCTTATACCTGTACAGTGCATTTAACTCTAACTTCAAACTTATGTGACTATTAAGCGATTTGAAGTCGACTGAAAATAACAACAATATGGGTTGGAAAGTATACATCTACAATACATATATATCGATAATATACCGATACTAGAAACACAAAATTAATAATATACAACAATTCATATGAAGTATATGACAGGACAACCTATAAAAAAAAAAAAAATTTCATACTACAGATCTATAAAACTTGGAAGACAGCAAAACGTTTCAATAAGTATTTTTTCTTATGTATGTATGAAGGAGACAAACGGCAGGCTGCCTGTAACGAGTATCTCCCCTAAAGCCAAAAGAGTGACAGAGAGCCAAATTCAAGGGATGTTGGGGTCAAAATGCCTGGACACACGGAATATTATAAAGCCATCTAAGTCATAGGATGAAGAAAGATTAATTAACCCATGGGATCCGGGGGGCCTCATATGATCCCGATCGCTGTATCCGGGGCCATTTTGGTACAGTCAAACTTCATAATTCAGTAGCTACTGATTGAGACCACCTAGAGCAGTCAATGTTTTTGCAAATTGTAGAACTTTTTGTTGTCTGTAGAATGTCGTTGAGTTGACATCGCTACAACTCGTGGTTGCCAAGTTCTGATGATTATAGCGTCGATTTTTAGCCGCGCATTTTGCCTCATATGAGGCCTCCCGGATTCCGAGGGTTGAGGGAGAGAGTTTGTTGAGTAGAAGAAAGACCGAGAAAATTTGCTAATTCTTGGGTTGGAGAGCTGGACAGAATAGGAGCGGGACTGTGTTGAAAGGTGGGTGCCTCACACTCGCCGAAGGAGAGGGGGTATGCACTGTGAGTGCTCTGAAGAACACTGATTGTTGTAATACTGATAGAAGAGTGAAACATTTCACAAGCTTTGCTTGTCAATTGGTCAACACATAACGAACAGGACCGTGATAACTAAAATGCATGAATGGAAAGATTACTGATCATTCAAATCCCAAAAAAGATCATAAACAATGTTCTTGTTAGTATTTCAATATACTGTATACGATTGATAATAATTATGTAGGACTTTTGAGGTTATAGTAGTGGACATAAAATGTATATAGGAATCAGTGCACAGGTAAAGTAAGTCGTCTGTGTGGCACGTGGTTCATATTCAGTCCCATTTCCGGTACTTGCTATACAATTACTTGGTTACCATTCTCAATAATCAGTAAATTTGTAATTGTATTGAAACATGTAGGCAAGAAATTGACTCTTTGAAAATGGGAGGCCTTTCCTGAACTTATTAATATTATTCAATGATAGACATATTATATCAAGATATACTTTACAGAAGGAGATACTCGAGGTAGTTTTACCCCTCTTGACTATTAGAAGTCTTACCTATTTTGAACAAGATAGCCTGAAATTAGCAAGAATAGGAATACAGTACAGTAAACCCTCTCTATTTCGGACTAATTGGGGGGTGTAATGAAATGTTAACTATAGCGACCGCCCTAATCGCCCCTCGATGATCATCAACCTTCACACACAACTATTATTCGGGCTTTACAATAACAAGTTCTATAATTAACTTACGGTTCGGTTGGATCCGGCAAACAAGTAATTCTGTAATAAAGATAATAAATATTAATTAATTTCCGGTCTACCTTATGCCTGTTAATAGTTTCAATCGTAATTATATTTAGATAGCAAGGTCGATCAATTATTGTAACAAAAGAAAAGTTAGCGCAATATACAAAACTTACTTTTGTTTTTTGGAGGGTATGCCTCGTAATGCCCTCCTAAAAGATACCCTAAAATACCTAACTGGCCAGCCGGTAAATAAACGGATACTTTATCCTCGGAAAGCGCACGAGTGTTATAATTATCGTTGTCACTGCGATGTGTTGTCTGGGTAGATTCCGTTGACACGTGTCACTATTATGAAGTTATATGTTAAAACTTTTACCCAGGCAATCACTATAGATATAATACCGTAGGCTAGACGAACATTAACTTGAGAGGTGTGGTATCCACGGTGTCGTGATAGCAACTGCCGTTATGCTCGGTAAATTATGCCCGGTAATTTTCAGTTCACTGCTTCGAGAGCTTATAATCTATTTTTAGCTATCTCGTTCGGACTCGCAATAATACGTACAGTTGCTTCGTGAACTTCGTAAACTCGGATTCCTTTTATTTATAGCGTGATCATTAATTCATTCGAGTATCTTTTTAGATGGCTCGAACAGTTGAACATTATTTATATATTGTATGTTAAGTTTAAGTATCTTCTTAGATGGCTCAAACTAATATTTATGGATATATGTAAACTATATTTTTTGGATATAGAGTGTTATTTAAATATATGTAGGAATTTTTATGCTTGAGAATATTAAAGGAAAGATGTTAATTACCCAACATTATTGATATTATGCGAACATTTATAGGTTAACTAACATTATCCGCTGTGGGATAATATTCCCCACATCCTGGGGGGTGCCAGAAAGCACCTAACATTAACATAAACTAAACCTAAACCTATTACCATCACCAATAACCCAATATGAAGTGGTAGCATTTTTTTTTTCTTTATTTTATTTTTTTTTATTTTTTATGTACAACCTAATCCTCCACTTCTTAACTTTAATATATAATCTAAGTCATCATTTGTTCATGTATCTTTGACAGGGCTTTGATTACTGTTTGTCGTTTAGGTCTCTGACCTTTCTGTGTTGGCTCTGTTTGCATGGTATCGAGAGTACTTTCACTAGATATTTCTAAGGGAATTAATTTGTCTACTGTCCTTAGAGATACCTTACCCTTTGACAGCACTTTAACCACTCTCACGGTACCATATGTATCTGGATGCAGAGAAACTATTTTCCCAAGAGGCCAGGTTGATCTTGGAGTTTCACAATCTATTAAAACCACGTCTCCAACCATCAAACGAGTTTCAGCACTAGGTTTCTTTCCATAATGGTACTCTCTCAATGATGTCAAGTAATCTTGTTGCCATACTCTCTGACATTGTTTGAGCAATTTGTTGAGATGATTGAAGCGTGTGGTCAACTTCTCTGTAGTAGGATTAGCCAAGTTCAGTAAGAAATCGGGGTCCTTTATCGCGTCTTTATTAATCACAGGTGGTAGGACTTGAATGGGGGATCCTTGTAAGAGATGGTTGGGTTTCAGGGCTTGAAGCTCATCAATATCTTCGTGTACATAGGTTAGTGGTCGGTTATTTACTCTAGCCTCGATTTCCACTAGAACCGTCCTCAATTCATCTACACTAACCCTCTTATTATGCAACACTTTGCGCAAGCATCTTTTGACGACACCCACCATTCTTTCGTAAAATCCACCCTGCCATGGAGCTTTAGGCGGAATGAACTTCCATTCACAACGCCGACCCTAAAAGAAATTTTGTACCTCCGCCATTTGAAAAAAACTTTTAAGGAGTGGTTCCGTTGCTCTGAAATTTGATCCATTGTCCGAAATTATGAGACGAGGGCATGACCGTCTGCCTGAAAATCTCCAAAATGCTCTTAAAAAGGTGCTGGCAGACATGTCTTTTACAAGTTCTAAATGTACAGCCCTGGTGTTAGCACAAGTAAACAGACAAACATAAACTTTTGTCGTAGACTGTTCCTCTCCATTGGGTCCCTGCAACTGGATTGCTCCAGTATAATCTACTCCCACAACTTGAAAGGGAGCTGTTTGCTGCACACGTTCTTCGGGAAGAGGTGGTGATGTGGGATACCTGATCTTTCTGGCATCATATCTTTTACAAACTACACATTTCTGGCGGCATTTCTTGATGGCTTGACGAGCTTTTGGTATCCAGAATTGCTGTTGTATGTTTATTAAGGTTTCGGCAATCCCTCCATGTAAGGTAGTCGCATGTGAGTCTTCTATCACCAGTTCAGTAAACCAATGATTCTTTGGCAGTAGGATGGGATGTTTAGTTCTATATTGCAAAGATGAATGATGGATTCTCCCTTTACATCTAATGAGGCCTTCCTCATCAAGGAATAACCCTAAGCGGTGAATTAAGAAGTTATTTGATCTGAGTATCTTTTTAGATGTCTCAGGTTGTGATTCTGGTTCCTTCCTTGATAGAGTTTGTAGTTCATCCTCATATACTTCACTTTGTAGATGTTTTATCCAATAGGTCATGGGACACTGAATCTTCAATCTGCGATTCCATCTTCTCTTTGCAAACAAGTTATTGACAAAGTCCATCACCCCTTTTGTTACTCTCAGTAATTTACCAAGAGTTGAATATCTATTGGGATTTACCAAAGGGCTTGGATTACTACTTATGAGTGATAGAATGTCTGGCACAAGAATGTTTGATACAACATAAGGCTTTTGGTTAGGCCAAAGTTTAGGATCCGTCAACCACTCTGGACCATTAAACCATAAAGAGTCAAGCCTTTGTACTTTGACGCCTCTACTGAGCAGATCTGCAGGATTATTCTTGGTGTCTACGTGCATAAACACAAATCCCTTTAGTAGTTCTTTAATTTCTTCAACACGGTTTTTCACATACGGTATTTTAGAGTTGTCATTTTTCACCCATTGCAGACAAGCTTCATTATCTGACCATAAGTAAGTTTTAATGATGTTCAGGTTTCCTAAGATATGATTAATGTATGATCCCAGTCTTGTTCCGACAAGCAGTGCAGTTAGTTCTAGTTGAGGTATGGTCCTAGACTTCAATGGGGCTACTCTTGCCTTACTGGTTAGAAGTAGGGAGTTTGAATCATCCACCAAATATGCAACTGCACCGTATGCCCTTGTGGAAGCGTCACAGAATATGTGTAGAGAGCATGGAGTTGTTTCATGTGCTGTGGACCTGGGTACCTGTAGACTTGATAGCTGCTGAAATTCAGATTCCAACTCTTTCCATTCATCAACATAGAATTCAGGGAGAATGTCATCCCACTCCACTTTAAGGCGCCAAGCTTCTTGAACCAATAGTTTTCCCTTTATAGTGATAGGTGACATTATACCTAGGGGATCAAATCATTTACTAACTTTGGCTAGTAGCTGTCTTTTTGTAATGGAGCTTGATTGACTGTCGACATATTTCACTGGCTTCAACTTCAATACATCTTCTTTAACGTTCCATAATATTCCAAGAACTGATGTCGTGTCTGGAACTTTATATCCGGGAAAGTCTGTCTCAATTGCAGTGTTCAGCTTTGTATTTTTGGTGACCCATTGTCTTAGCGGCATATTAGCATGCTGGAGTTCTCTATTGGTTTCCTTATATATGTATGTCAATTTATCTTCATTCATCACTGTCCCTTGGAAATTGTCTACATAGAAATTGGAGGCCAACATTTCCTTGATGGGGCTTTCTGAAGACTTCAGATGAAAATCTATCGTGGCCTGAAGCAAGAATGGTGAGCTTGTGGCACCAAATAGGACCGACTTGAACCGGAATGTTCTCAGTGGACTATTCACATCTTGTATGTCAATTGGCCATAAAAATCTTGTGTAGTCACGATCTTCCTCTTGTAGCCCAATTCTCAGGAACGCCTTTGAAATATCCGCTGTATATGCATGTTGATTAGTTCTAAATTTGAGAAGCACATCATATAGTTTGCTAGTCAATGGGGGACCTGTCATTAAACAGTCATTCAGAGAGGGACTACCTTTGTTTGCTCGTGAACTACAATTGAAAACTATTCTTAATGGTGTTGTAGCCGACTCTTTAACAACTGCATGGTGTGGCAAGTAGTGGGATTGATCATTAGGTGTAGGCTTGGGTACTTCTTCAATGAATCCTGCCTCTAGTTGATCGTCAAGAATCTTCTGGTATATCTCAATCTTGTCTTTTCTCTTCAGTTCTTTAACTAGGGAGTGCATTTGTCCAATTGCTCTTGAACAATTGTTCGGAAGATCAGCTTTATTCAACTTCCATGGTAACTTAACCCAGTATTGTCCTGCTTCATATTTCAAAGAGTCCAGGTATACTTTATAGGACATACGATCATCTGGCATTGGCTCAGTGGCATCGATTCCCAACGTGTCTAAATCCCATAGTTTGTGAACCTCAGTCTCTTCTTCAAGGTGAGTTCCACTCCAATAAGTGGATCCATATGGTCCGTAATCCTCATCACTAGGACAGACTCCGGTATAATATTCTGTGTATCGTGATTAGATCCACTCAATGTTTTGTACTTAGTAGGACTATTTCCTGTTAGTATATATCCAGCAGGAGATTTGAGCAGGTTTATGCCTTCACGTACAACTGTGTGACGTGATATAAAATCATAGTAGTGATCTGCGCCAATTAGTATACCCACAGGTCCTACTTGATCATTGTGGGGTATGGTATCTGCTAGTTTCATCCCTTTCCTGGTTAAATGTTCCATAGCTCCTGATATTCCAGCAGTCACAATGGTTTGCGGTAACTCATCCACTACTACTGCTGTGATCCTTTTCCTCCGGTTTCCCTTATTGGTTTGACTAAGTCATAATTTTGGGTAACAGGTTAGCCCATGAATCCATTAAGAGTCATCTTCACAGACGTCTTTAAGGGTAATTTTGTCTGATTTACAAGGCTTCTAGTTATGAAATATTTCTGTGAACCGCTATCAAAGAACAGTCTAACCTCCCTTTCGTTTCCGCCATGTTCTAGATTTGCTAATCCCGTTGACAGAGCCACTCCGGAGAATCTAGATATTGTTGAACCCGTAGTAACATTTATGTGCGCTACATTGGATGTGGATGAATTACTTTGTTTAGGTGGAGCTATATACTCAGTGGATGAAGTGTTCACCCTCTGACTAGTCTGTTGGTTAGATTTATCAAATGATTTACATAAATTAGTGTGATGTACACCCTTCTGACACCTACGGCAGATTTGTAGCCTGGTGTTACAAGATTTGATGGAATGAGTTCCCATACATCTTGTGCAGAGAGTTCGAGTTCTTTTAGCCGCTGGATTCTTCCAGTCCCAGTGGCGTATTTAGAGCACTGTGCGTTTCTGTGTGATCCACCACAAAATATGCATGAAGGTTCTGGTTTTGCCTTCGGCTTGGTTCTTGATTCGGTGTTGTAGTAGGTTCCAATGGTCTTTTCTGTAGACCCATCTGATCTTTTCCACTGAGTATCCTGCTTTACACTCCTACTTGCCTTTGCTTGAGATTCTGTTTCCATGTGTGATACAAGATCTCTTAAGCCTTCATTGATCTGAGCTATGGTAAAGTAGTTTGTCTCATACTTTAGATATAACTGCCTGATGGTTGCGCTTGGTAGTTTATGTTGGAATAATGATGAGATTATCCATTCACAGCACGTGTAATCGTGTTTATTACTAAGGCTTCTGGTTAAGTTTAACATTGCTATTCTGAATGTCTCAAGATCTCCTCTGTCATGTTTTGGTGAATTCAAGCTAACTATCGTATGTAACAGACAGTGTTTTATCCTTTCTTCGTCTCCGTATGTATCTTTCAGAGTCAAACGCACTCTGGTAGTGGGCTGTGACGGAGCTATAACCTTCAATAAGATCCAATGCTCTGCCCTTTAAATGAGATTTCAAATACTGGAGTTTTGTAACGGGCTCTAAATCTGAGCGGCTGCCTATTTGCGCCTGAAATTGATCTATAAAAGCCTCGTACTCTGTGATGTCTCCAGAAAAAACGGGGATTTTGATGCATGGAAGCTTAGGCTTCACTACCGCTACACTACATTGGTTACTATCTGTGCCGCCTGATGGAGTTGTGGAGTTCTGCGCAGGTTTAGCGGCAACAGCTGTTCTTAGCTTGACTATGTGATCTTGATAGTCCGCTTCATGTTTATAATACTCTGCTTGCATTTTATCGATGACATCTTCCTTAGTTGCACTCTCAATTAGTAGAGCCTCTAATTTAGTGTAGCCTTCTTCATAATTGTTCCACTTTGACACCAAACGGTCTATAGTTCGCTCTACTTCTACCAAATCCACAGTTGTTGCTTTGAGAAGTTGTTCACAGTTTTGAATAGCTCTCGTGAGGTGCCCCTTATAAGCTGTGAGTGATCGTTTAGCTGTTTCCATGGTTGTAGGTAATCTTGTTAGTTATGATCGAGGAAATGTCTGATGGTATTGCGGAATTTATGAATTAAGTGACTCTTAGTCTCGTCGTCAAAGTGTACCCCATCGGTTGTGTTTTGAAAGGGTTTTGCCCCACACACTCAAAAATCTCACGTGGTTCCTGTTCTTATAAAATCTTTACAGCCTATTATTGATGTTATTGACGATTCGTTTATAATTGGCTGATGTGACATTGAATCGATTATTAGCGGGAGGATTACGATTCTCGATCAATACAACAGCGATATGTGAATTACAATGACTGTGAATTTGTTCTATAACATATCGGAGATCATTAGCAACGTTGGATGGCACGCAGTTGTCATTTATATCATTACCGCCCAGAAATAAAATAGTAAGATCATGAGACCAATCAAGAACGCTAGCAAGAGTTTGATTTGATTCAAAGCAGGAAACTTTGGCGCCCGGTGAACGAAAAATACGTATTTCAGAACCGCTAACCGGCCCGATAGATCGTGGTACTAAACTATGTCCTACAATTGAAACTAATTTAGATTTACCGGTACTCATATCAACATAAACGACAAGCAATTAAAGTAAATCCGGTTCGAAGGACCATCTGTAATGAAATGTTAACTGTAGCGACCGCCCTAATCGCCCCTCGATGATCAGCAACCTTCACACACAACTATTATTCGGGCTTTACAATAACAAGTTCTATAATTAACTTACGGTTCGGTTGGATCTGGCAAACAAGTAATTCTGTAATAAAGATAATAAATATTAATTAATTTCCGGTCTACCTTATGCCTGTTAATAGTTTCAATCGTAATTATATTTAGATAGCAAGGTCGATTAATTATTGTAACAAAAAAAAAGTTGGCGCAATATACAAAACTTACTTTTGTTTTTTGGAACGCCCTCCTAAAAGATACCCTAAAATACCTAACTGGCCAGCCGGTAAATAAACGGATACTTTATCCTCGGAAAGCGCACGAGTGTTATAATTATCGTTGTCACTGCGATGTGTTGTCTGGGTAGATTCTGTTGACACGTGTCACTATCATGAAGTTATATGTTAAAACTTTTACCCAGGCAATCACTATAAATATAATACCGTAGGCTAGACGAACATTAACTTGAGAGGTGTGGTATCCATGGTGTCGTGATGGCAACTGCCGTTATGCTCGGTAAATTATGCCCGGTAATTTTCAGTTCACTGCTTCGAGAGCTTATAATCTATTTTTAGCTATCTCGTTCGGACTCGAATTAATACGTACAGTTGCTTCGTGAACTTCGTAAACTCGGATTCCTTTTATTTATAGCGTGATAATTAATTCATTCGAGTATCTTTTTAGATGGCTCGAACAGTTGAACATTATTTATATATTGTATGTTAAGTTTGAGTATCTTCTTAGATGGCTCAAACTAATATTTATGGATATATGTAAACTATAATTTTTTGGATATAGAGTGTTATTTAATATAATATGTAGGAATGTTTATGCTTGAGAATATTAAAGGAAAGATTTGGTTAATAATAAAGTTAATATTATTTAATAAATAATTTATATTTAATTTTATAATAATTTATCTTAATAAATTATATTTTTATAATAAAATTAAATTTAAATAATAATATTAATAATATTTATTTAAAATAATATATATATTTTGTATTATAAATATCCTTTAAATTTTTAAAATTTAATAAATTTAATTTAAATATACTTTTTTAAATTTTTACTTTATTTTTTTTAATTTTAATTATTATTTAATTTAAAAAAAAAAATAAAAAAAAAAATTATAAATTGTACTGGATTAATAAAATTAAATTTATATATATTAATATTAATTATTTAATTAAAATTTATCTTATAATTTATTAATTTAATTTATACATTAAATAATAATATAATAATATTTTTATTGAATATTTTTAAGTATAAAATTTATACATATTTTATAATTATTAAATTTATATATTTAAAATTATTGTTAATTATTTTTAATATTTTTATTAATTAATTTCTTTTCTCATTAATATAATGGCAATTGTTATTTAATTATTTTTAAATAATATATTAATATTATTAAATATATTTTATAATTTATATTATAATACAATCATTTAAATTGAATATACTTAATTTTCAAATATATAATTTTTTAAATATATCTTTATATTTTACTATTATTTTTTTTTATATAATTAATTAATATTAATACTTTAACTTTTAATAATGTATTTTTTATATTAATTTATTTTTTATATAATTTTAATTTTAATATTATGTCTGTTATTTATATTTTTTTAAAATTTTATTTTATTTATTAATTAATTAATTTTAAATTAATAAATGTATTATTTAATATTAAAATGAATTTTCATACTTTAAATAATTCATATAATAATCATATTTTTATTTTTTAATTTAATATAATTACCCCACATTATTTATATTATGCGAACATTTATAGGGTTAACTAACAATATATCCGCTGTGGGATAATATTTCCCACACTCGGACTCCCAGTCTCTATCTGAAGAGAATATAACAAAGTAATGGGGGTCACTGGTCCACACACGGTGGTCAGGTCTGGAATCTAGGATAAACCCTATGGGTAGGACCCCCGATGAATAAAATAGGGCCAAAAATTGTTTGAACCTCCGCTTGCGGAGAAATCTCCCATTTACCAAACAGAGGTACTTTGCCATGTGGATGATTAAGACCGACTTGTGGGGCCGGAGTTTCTTTAGAATGGGCCAGTAGCTGGAAGGTGGTTAGATATGCTATTGGACAGAGCGCGTGCCTTCTTTGAGGAGAAGGACAAGGCCGAGGAGGAGCAGTCCGACGCAATATGCTAGATCTAAAGACTATGACGACGGCTGCGGCTGTTTCCTCCTTCAGAGGAGTCGTGATTCCTTCTTTCTCTTTCTTTTTTTCAGGCCATTAACTTTGTATTTGGTTAAAATTTAATATAGTCAAGTAAATATTGTTAACGTAGAGTAATTTATGACATAGGGTAAATTTCCTTTTCTTTGATCATTTGTAACCTCACAGGGTGCACCCGATCTGCATGCTCTTCAATTTGCTTGGTCTGCTGTCGTCATCAATGTAAGTAGGCAAGCCTAGGCTTAGCCTAGGTTAGAATAGGTTAGCCTACAGTGACGATTAGTAATTGTTGTTCCTTAAGCTTTAGTTACGTAAATGTTTTAAGAATGGTAGAGAACATATAGTCATTGCGGCGTTTCAGGGCCGCCAAGAAGGGAGGTATTACTAAGCGTAGCTCTAATCTGTCCTGAATTTATTGAACATGCTGCTACACTTGCATGATGTAAAGGGCTGTGAAACTAACTTTAGAAAAGGCCCTAGTGTTGATATCGAGTCGTATAACGTAGAGTTGTATAGCTTATATTAAGATGATCAGTTAGAGGAGGATATGGTGAAAAGATATGCAGTATGGTAATCAGTTAAACAGTCAGTTAGCTGAGTTAGATAGTGCTCTACAGACCAACCACTACTGGTAGATCTCATGATAGTGCAGCAAGTTGTTACTAGTTACTAGGTTACTAGTTTCAATTGTCCCTATTTTGATTATTCTATATACAAATAAATTTATGCTGGTAAATTTAAATACATATGTTGCATCTACCGTTCCCCAAATACTCTCCAGAGCAAAGTCTTTTGGATTCTCTGTCCTCACAACTCAGTGTCCTCAAAAAAAATGCTTCTTCTGAAATCACTGTGTTGGGTGATTTTAATGTCCATAATGTTTGAATGGCTCACTCATTCAGCCAGGACTGATGATGCTGGTCTTGAATGTGAGCTATTTGCAGACCTCATTTAATCTCACTCAACTAGTCAACCAACCCACCCGTGTACCAGATAATCCTAATCATAATTCCCACCTACTGGACTTATTTTTAACAACCAATTCAGAAAATTATGATGTTACAGTGAGGTCCCCGCTTGGATCTTCTGATCACTGTCTGATACAGGCCACCTGTCTATCACCTACCACACCTTCCCACTCCTGAACCTGTTTTGGTGACTAAATGGCATTACGATAGGGCAGACTGGGAGGGTCTTCAAGGTGTCTTTATTGATATTCCCTGGACCTCTTTCTTTTCTAATGATGCACACTCCACCTTGAGCCACATACAAGATTTTGTAAAAATTGGAATGGAAACTTTTATTCCTCATCAAAAGTACAGTAAAAGATCTAATTCACCTAAATGGTTTGACCATAATTGTGCTAGAGTAACTGAACAATAAATAATAGCCTACAATGCATACACAAGATCAAAAACACATGAAGCCTTTAATTACTTTAGAAACATCAGAAATCATGACAAAATTAAACCTAACTAAATCAAACTTTCTCCACAAGCAGGCAAATAAACTTCTAAATAATGCAAATGATAACAAAATATTTTGGTCTACTCTTAACTCATTAAATCCCAACTTCACTACTGGTTCATCCATTCCACCATTAAAATCTCCGACTGGCAATCTTGTAAGTGACCCACGAGGTAAAGCTAACCTTCTTGCGGATATTTTCTCCACCAACTCAACCTTAGATGAAATAAATCAAGATGTCCCTGTACTTAATTTTTAATTCGCCTGAAATTCCCTCACTTAAGATCCCACGCCAGACATGTCAAAACTATTTTGCAGAATCTCTCAGTAGATAAGGCTCCTGGTCCAGATGAAATTCCTCCAATAGTACTTAAGATTGTGCTCCTTGGTGCTCGCCTCCTGTATTGGTAAAATGTTTCCGTCTGTATACTCATACCTCATGCTTCCCAGTACCCTGGAAAGAAGCAAACATCCATCCAGTTCCTAAAAGGTGCCTCTTTCAGATCTATCAAACTACAGACCAATAGCTATAATTTCCACTCTTGGTAAAGTCTTTGAAATTATATTAAATAATCACATAATTAAGCATCTTGAGAATAATAAATTAATCAGTGATAGGCAATATGGTTTAGACGATGTCGATCAACTGCAGACATGCTTTGCCTTCTTACGCATCAAATCAACCAAGCTACAGACCAACATGGTGAAACACATTACAATAGCACTGGATATATCAAAGGCATTTGATAGAGTCTGGCATCAATCCTTATTGTCGAAGATGTCACACTACGGCCTTGTATCATTAGTTCCACTAATTTCTTCTTATCTTCATAACAGAAAAATATGTGTAATGGTAGATGGCCTTTATTCTCAATTTCACTCAATAAATGCTGGTGTTCCCCAGGGATCAGTTTTTGGCCCCAATTATGTTCCTCATACATATCAATGATCTCATATCTAACACTCATAATCCAATACATTCCTACGCAGATGACTCAACACTCCACAGTTCCTTCACATTTACCAATTCATTCACCCAACCCGATCTTATAAATTCAAAAATAAACACTGCAATTTCTCTGAACCAGGACCTTTCTAGAATTAATGGATGGGGACAAAAGAATCTAGTTTCCTTTAATGCACAGAAAACCAAGTACATTCAATTTTCTAACCGACAGAATCTCACTGACTCCCATATATTTTTTAATGATGTAAATATTCCCACTTCCCCTAGTATTGACATTCTCGGTGTAACATTAACTACTAACTTGAGCTGGACACATTATGTTAGAAGCATTGCTTAGAATGCCTCTAAAAAAATGGGACTCCTGTACAGAGTTCGAGAATTCTTCACTGACGAGCAGTTGGCCGTGATATATAAAAGTCATGTGCGTTCTCAACGATGGATTACTGTTCACCTCTGTGGGGTGGAAGTGGAGTGGTTGCATTGAGGCAGTTGGACAAAATTCAAAATAAAGCTATTAGATTAATCAATAACCCTGCAATCACACAGGACCTTCCTACATTATCCATACGAAGAAACGTTGCATCCCTTGCATTATTCTACAGATATTTTTCACAGCAATTGTTCCGAGGAACTTGCTTCAATTGTGCCGCCTCTCCACATCTTTCCCCGTAGAACTAGGGCAGCTGAGAGCGCCCATGAATTTACACTTTCTCCTCCACAATGCAGAACTTCTGCTTATCAGAATTAATTTATCCCCAGAGCTACTACTCTTTGGAATTCACTTCCCTCGAATTGCTTTCCACAAACTTACAATCTACAAATGTTTAAATCCAGTTGTTACAAACATTTTATGAATGGAGGATGCCTTTAGGCACATGGACCTTTTTGTTTTATCTGTGTTTTTCCTTCCTCCGTTCATTGTCTCTTAAAAAAAAAAAAAAAAAAAAGGAAACAGAAGGGTAGTTGCTACCCTCCCTGAAGTTGCCAGTTTTTGATGGGGATCCAACACAGTGGGTGGGTTTCTGGGAGCTCTTTGATTGTAGTGTTCACTCCCAAACAGACTTAACTGACATTCAGAAATTTACGTATCTAAAGGGACAACTTAGTGGTGAGGCTCTACAAATTGTTAGTGGTTTAGTTTGGTCGCTGCAAGTTATGAACCAGCGGGTTCGCTATACTGAAAAAAACAGTTATGGTCAAAAGGATCGCATCAAGCAGCTCACATAGCGAAACTGTGTAATCTCCCGCATCCTAGCCAGGTCAGTGCTCTGAAAGATTTTTTCCGCGTAATTTGAGTGTGCGTTAGAGTCATTACGCTCTATGGATGTAACAGTAAGTGAAATGTGTGCAGTACTGTTGCATAATAAACTTCCTAGTGCACTCTCTGAAGTGATTAAGCGTGAATTAAAAGACAACTGGCTGGATGTGGATGAATATGTTCGTGTGTAAGACTGAAGTGTGCAATCTAGAAAGTAGACATTCCACTAGAACAGTTTGGGGCGACCACCCACAACAGCATATGCGGTGTATCAGAAACCCGATACCAAGCAGAAGTATGGATGTAAGTTGTGTTTAATAGGTACTTGTTTTATTCTTTTTCACGCCCACACCCCGCTGTGCGATACCATAAATAAACCGCATAGGCTCGTAAGTTGTTAAAGACAGGACATTTTGGGCAAAGTGTGGTAAAATACAAGAACATTTCCGCCAAGGCCAATAGAGAGCAAGGCAGTTGAAATTGTGCGTCGGGTGCCTGTCGTCAGAACATGGTAGCCAGGGATGTACTAACCCTAAAATTAGGCCGTGCCGATTCTGCCAACAGAAACATTTTAATTATTTGTGTCTGACGCAACGCCTTGAACAAACTGGACAACCAGCAGCCCTGAACCAAACAGTGACCATGGCTGTGGCTTCGGGCCGTAATGCAGTGTTGTTACCTACCATTCAGAGTCCCTTGACCGACAGAAACGGTCATACCAGTAAAGTAAGAGCTTTGTTGGACCAATGTTCGCAACGTACCTTCATCTTGCGCTCTGCTTTATTGCAGCTTGATTTCGTTAGGGTCAGTAAGGAACAGCTAAGGCTCCAGGGATTTACTGGCTCACAGCTCCCGTAGGTGGAGGTGCAATATTGTGTGCCTAGGTCTATGGAATCTAGACCCATGCTAATCAATCTCCTTAGTCCTTAGGCTGTGTGCCTACATTAGCTTAAACAGTTAGTACCAGTGCCATCCTTTTCATTTTTGTCTGGCTTCTTTTAGACGATTTTATTATATTACAAATGTATAATAGTCTATATAGCAATACATATTTTACTAATATATATATATTTTATCTATATAATCTAGGATATTGTTCTATTTTTTTATGAAAACTAATTTTGGTCTAGCCCTTTTTCCAATCACTTACGATACCGTCTTGCATTAGGCTAAGTAGAAAGGTAATAAGTTACAATTATTAGTTTGTAGTCTTGGACAGTAGTTTACAATTTAAAGGTGGTTTTATCATGCTAGTCTAAGGATAAATATAATTGGCAATACGATCATGCCTTCATCTTCAGCAACTCACTCTAATTTATATGACATAATGTCAATGAAAATGTTCACATTGAAAACTTGATCAAAGTAAAATATAAATTATTGTCTATATTTCACAGAAGTTCAAAGCTCATTCGGCAAAACCAGCAACTGATCCATTCCCATAGCCTAGCTACATACAGCAAAAGCTGCAAAATATGCATTATTTTTTTTAACAAAGCAGACTCTGATTCAATCAATATTGTCAGTGTTATCGTTGTTATACATAGATCTATGGTTAATTGTGTATACCTGTATACATTTGTTAATTAAATTTACTACAGTAGTTACAAAGCAATTTCTGACTTCCTGGTTAAATGTTGATGTAAATTTTAAAGGATTTACATAATGGTGCTGAATGTTCCTTGCAATGCCAATGAGCCGATTACATTATTCTTACATTTTTTTTTTTTTTTTTTAAATAAATATAAGTTAATTTTTAATGCACTTGCATTACCTTAAACTTCTACCCCATAGGTAATATAGGGGTATACAACAAAATTATACCATGTCACTTAAGTTGTGACATTTTCAAAGAAAATATGACTACGGTGAAAACCTACCATGTGTGTTTTATTGTATAACTGTTACACTGTTTAGACTGTATAGTCCTATAGCAAATAACGTTTTACAATCTAGTACCAACATTATAATAAATTAAATCCTAGTGGAAAATATTTAAAATAAACTAATATGAAAGACTACTGCATCATGTAATTGCCAAAGGGTATTTGCTCAGAAATAAAGATGAGAAGCCAGTCTCTGGCAACTTAAAAAAAAGAGTATTCAGTTTTATTCTTAACTGAATGCTAGTAACTGCTCTGACAAGCCATCCAGCATCCTCAGATAGTGAGTAGAGAATTTCTTCATAGCCTATTATATACAGTATATGATCGGTCTTTGATTATCATGAGTGAGAAGCACTATGGTCATATTAAAAACCTTTATAAATTACAGGATTTCACTCCCTCCATAGGCCTCAAAATGCCCCTAAAAGAACTCAATTTTCCCTAAAAGAATCAACCCCCCAGCTGTAGGGGCTCGCTTCACTCGGCCCCCACCCCCCCATTTACAGGGTGGAAGAACCATGGGACAAGAGCCTTCAGTGGACTCCACACAGAGGGGAAAATCCTGTTCTCTGTGGGCCTGCACAAAACTCAGACCCAGAATTTCCATGTTGAAGATGGTATGCCAGTACTAGAATGTTGGACTCTTGATGATCATATCTTGTCTGCAAGCTTCTTTGGTCTTCTCTTCATGTTGGTACCGTCCATCACCATGTCCAAGAAGGCATCCTGCTGCAGCTTGGCCAATGCTAGAGTGCTCACTTGGTGAGCATGTCTTGTCTTAGTGAGGTGGGATGCTTTGAGGAAGGAGTCGGCTGTGCCAGAAGATGCAATACAGGCCTCAGTCAGTGCAGTGGTCCATCCAGAGGCCTCCAAGTAGTCAACACATGTCTTCCACATTGCCATTTCAATATGGAGACCACCAAACAAGACTACACACTGGTCCTCACCATGTGTTTGAGGCAAGTTCCACTGAACAAATTTGGTAAGCGCACTTTGTTGATTTCCTTGCGGATACCAAGATCGAGCAGGCGGTTTTCATACAGTTCACGCAGGGATGCAAACTTGTAGTAGAATTGGCCACCTTCCACACATTTTTCTACATGGGTGATGAGCTCTATAAAGGTACTGGCTTGCATTTTCTTCTCTTGTTTCAGACTGTCAGACGAGTCTTGTTGTTGTCTCAATAGCGAACGATGTCGATATTAGAGTCAAGCTAAGCAAGCAAGGTAATACTTTGCATCTAGTGCAATGAGGTCACCACCCTCAATTCTGGTCAATAATTCACTTTCTTGCAGGTCTGTGGCCATAACCCTGACATTGTCATCTGCTTTAAGAATCCATGAACTTGTGACAGCTGTTCATCAGACTTTCTGCAAAATGTATATGTGTTCTTATCCAGGGGCTTGCATTGTGGATGTCGTTTTCATCTGCAGCACAGGTCTCAGAAGATCTAGCCCTCTCCCTCTGCCATGCTTTTTCCGGTTTGTTTCAGATTGAATTTTGTGTGACAAGACTTATGCCACTGTGCTCGATGCCTGACGAACTTGTCCCCATTAATGTCTTTTTCAAAAGTAATGGATACTGGTTAGAATATTCAGCTCCCTGAAAGCATTTACATTGTCCAGGAAGGATTTGTATGGCTCGGATAGGTCTTTAGGTCCCGATGCATTTAAAGGGCATCGGAGTGCCTTAGTGGTAGGCTGTTGGCAGTATAATACATAATGCCCAATCCATTATGTGCACCATGACTTCAGTCAAAGGCTGCAGGCTATATATAATATTTAATAAATATTATTGTAGATCAACAGAAGTGTATTGAATATTTAGACCCTCAGCGACATGGTTGACATTATGTTACGTTTCTACATGATGATCTGCCGCTTAAGAGCCCAGTTGAAAATTGTTACAATATTACCAGAATGAGCCAAATTATTCAATATTGGCACAAATAATCAATAGTGATATCCTCAACGGCTTTAATGCATTCTTTGACCCAGAAAATGTATATTTTGACACCAAGATTGACCTTCTAAGTGGCTTGGAAGCCGAGATATTGGCACTTATAGATTTGACATGGTGGCCATCTTGGAAATCCAAGATGGCCGCCATCCGCCATCTTGATGAAGTGGCTCCCACCAAAAATTGAAAGCTATGGTGATAGAGAGTATGTGGAAAAAAATTGGTGCTTTTGTCCGGCATGTGGGTAACGATGGGGGGGGGGGAGGGTTGAATACTTGTGGTCTCTGTATTTCCCTCTCTCTATTACACAAACACACCTTTATTTTTAAGCTGCATTGCATCAAAAACTACCACTGACATTTTGTTTTCAATACAAATCCCCCCCACGGATTTAGATAAGAACCATACCTAAATACACTTATTTTTGCCTTTACACTGTCAGGTATCGTATTATTTTAAGCGAGGGGAGTAGAGGTGGTGGTGACAGGAAAGAGGGGGGGGGGGGAGTATTGTGGTCAGCGCGGTTTATGGCCCCTTCCTCTTTTCCCTCAATCCGCCTTTTCGCCTCTGCTGTACATCGCTGTCACTCTCCTGCATACTTCCCCCTGCTGCGTCGTCCTCGTCTGCATCAGCGCAATGCAGAATATTCCCGGCCACTTCCCCTCGACACCCATCTACATGCACTGGCACGATGACAGAAGGGTTGTGGGAGGGGAAGGGGAACGGACGATGGGGGGTGGGGCACACCCTAGGGTGAGTGGTGTTGGCTGGTGACAGTCAAGGGGGAGGGGAGGGAGGGAGGGAGGTATGCCCGGCACCGGCTTGCCCTTAGACTGTAGGCCTGCCTTCCTCTCTCGCCTGGCACAGCACTCTTCAATTTTCCCGTCTCTTCTTTCACATGTTGTGTGATTTTGGTTAGCTAGAAACTCCAGTGTTTTTACCCAATATCAAATCACCGTAATTTCCCACTCACCCTGTTGTATATATCACAATTCCATCACCACCCCTTCCCTCACTAACTTGCTGTTCACCACGGAGAGAAAATTCCATACGTCCTCTCCCTTCAAAGACGACCGTCCGACCGTCAGGACTGCCGTGGTGTAGTTGATTAAAGCGTCGGCTATTGTTCTGACGGTCGGCGGTTCGAACCCCACTGAGAGATTAGAAACATTTAGTGGCTCATGTGTATTTGTGATATATACTCAATATTTGTAACTCTCATGCTTGGTGGGTTAGAATTAAATTAAATCAATTTCGGCCCGAGTTGCGTCGGGATACTCAGAAATCCTTATATGGTATTCTGGAATATGGATCCTAAGACTAGGTATGAATTGAAATATATTCGCCTAGTGGGTTTCCATACTCCATAACTTAAAATAGGATAGAGGGTTGAGTGTCTTTTAGACTGCCGTGGGTGTAGTTGACTAAAGCGTCGGCTATCGTCCTGACGGTCGGCGGTTTCGAACCCCACTGAGAGATTAGAAACATTTAGAAGCTCAGGTGTATTTGTGATATATATATCTTAATATTTGTAACTCTCATGCTTGGTGGGTTAAATTAAATTAAATCAATTTAGGCCCGAGTTGTGTCGGGACACTCAGAAATCCTTGTATGGTATTGTGGAATATGGATCCTACGACTAGGTATGAATTGAAATATATTCGCCTAGTGGGTTTCCATTCTCCTTAACATAAATAGGATAGAGGAATATTGAGTGTCTTTTAGACTGCCGTGGTGTTGTTGATTAAAGCGTCGGCTATCGTTCTGACGGTCAGCGGTTCGAACCCCACTGAGAGATTAGAAACATTTAGTGGCTCACGTGTATTTGTGATATATACTCAATATTTGTAACTCTCATGCTTGGTGGGTTAGAATTAAATGAAATCAATTTCGGCCCGAGTTGCGTAGGGACACTCAGAAATCCTTGTATAGTATTCTGGAATATGGACCCTACGACTAGGTATGAATTGAAATATATTCGCCTAGTGGGTTTCCCTTCTCCTTAACATAAATAGGATAGAGAGTTGAGTGTCTTTTAGACTGCCGTGGTGTAGTTGTTTAAGGCGTCGGCCATGTCCTGACGGTCGGCGGTTCGAACCCCACTGAGAGATTAGAAAACATTTAGTGCCTCACGTGTATTTATGATATATACTCAATATTTGTAACTCTAATGCTTGGTGGGTTAGAATTAAATTAAATCAATTTCGGCCCGAGTTGCGTCGGGACACTCAGAAATCCTTGTATGGTATTCTGGAATATGGATCCTACAACTAGGTATGAATTGAAATATATTCGCCTAGTGGGTTTCCCTTCTCCTTAACATAAATATGATAGAGGGTTGAGTGTCTTTTAGACTGCCGTGGTGTAGTTGATTAAAGCGTCGGCTATCGTCCTGACGGTCGGCGGTTCGAACCCCACTGAGAGATTAGAAACATTTAGTGGCTCACGTGTATTTGTAATATATATATATATATATATATATATGTATATATTAAAATACCTCGAAAACGGAAAGGGAAGACAACAAGAGAGAAAGATCCCCAGGAGAAAGAAGAACAAGAGAACCAAGAGAGGTCATCAGAGAACCAGAAGAGGGCGAAAACATTAACTGCAAGTAGACAAATCGCGGGGTTATCCAGGGTCACGCTGGACAAGGAGCGAAATGTCTCGCCGGACAGGCAACGCCCCATCACGCCAGGAAAGATGATCCCTTCCAATACCACCACGAAGAGGAGAATACTGTTCAGCCAACATTTCTAATCTACCTGTCACTCTTCTCTTGTCTACAATTGTTCCTTTTTCTCTAGTATTATGATGTACCTGTCAAGACAACACCTGTGTTCTATTATATATACATGCCAATTAAATAAAAACTTGTCTTCACCACAGAAGAAATCAAATATCCATATATTCCTGTGTTTTCCTTTTATCCCCGCATTACAATATAACTGGGGGAGAATAGAGAAGTAGATATTTAATAAATACTTATCTTCACCACCGAAGAAATCATTTACCAGATGAAACCATTATAATGATGTTTGAAACCCTATTTTATGCAATAAGATATAAACGTATACCTCAATAGACCTTGGGACATTGTTTCCCTACACATATATACACATGCCTTTTTTTGACATTCTTCAACTAGTTCTGCTATAGTCTATTTTTTT
Organism: Paralithodes platypus; assembly: GCA_032716605.1. Taxonomy (NCBI): domain Eukaryota; kingdom Metazoa; phylum Arthropoda; class Malacostraca; order Decapoda; family Lithodidae; genus Paralithodes; species Paralithodes platypus. The sequence goes on from CM064528.1 coordinate 54,413,687, forward strand.
CCAGCTGAGCCTAAATTTTCATGTTTCTATCTTTGTTACTCAGCTATAAGGAAAATTTTGTAGCGAAATATGCTGTTAATTATGAAAACTTGCCATTAATATGACACACAGCCATAGTAGTTTCATATATTTCCATTAAGTATCGAGAAATCAGCTAATAAGAGATTCAATTTACGATCAGCTGGAAAAAAATAGAGTATAGTTATACAACTCACACATACTTCCTTCTAATCAGAAATATCCTTTACCAAATTGTCTCCACGCCCAAACGACGCTGGGGGTTCTCCGGCGCCACGCCGCCCTCATACGTTTAAATGCCCCGTGTGTACAGTGGTACACCCAGGCCTACCAACACGAGTTAGGAGGATTGTATAGCGTATACACCCTTTAACCAACTCATTGGCCAAGGGAGATTTATAAATTATTATCCCACAATAAATTCCTACTAACAAAGATCCGTAGTGAGACTATCCCAAGCCACCTACGTCGGAAAAGAATAAGAAGGATAAATGCTGTCTCATGCGCATTGTAGCCTTCACTTGTCATTGCGCCAGACACTCCTTCTGTGGGCACAACGACACCCAAAGTCCTCTCTGAAAGTACAGATTTCATATGTTCGTTTTACCTTTACCCACACTATTATTGTTTTTCCCAAAGTTCTATTGAGTGTATATGGCTAAGCTATTATATTGTAATTAACCCTTGATAAAGTACCTTGCTCTGGGGAGCTTGTAATTGAGTTTAAAATCATCAACCCCATCACTGAGTCAAGTCATTATATATGAAAGAGACCTTGACCAACAGAATAAGAAGGGTTCAAAGACCTCATTAAGGTATTACCTCCTCATGCCCTTGCCATCCTCGAGGTGAAGGAGGAGCACCACTTCAGTAATCCCCCAATACCAGTTTTGGATTTTCTGGGGGAAAGTTAAGCATTTTAAGCGCCTTCAAAAGTACTGGCATAACCACCTTCTTAAGTCCTTAGGATTACCTCCTCCATTCAGTTGGAACGAACGGCATAACCGAAAGTTCAATCTACTGTCCTGTGAGTAAAAAAGAACCTATTTTTAGGGATCTTTGTTAGACGAGGCATGCCCGGCTAACATATGAGATCCTTGATAGTGGTGTCTAGCTAGTCCTAGTAGAAAAGCGTATGGCCTGCCGTAAACTTTCCTAATAGTCTAGCAAGTTACCAAAACTGTGGCCTGTCCCAGGAACTCTGTTTCTCACTCGGCCTACCAGTGAGATACATAGTTACTGTGATAGGAAACACTTTCCTAAGAGTTAGCTGAAGAAGGACAACGACATAACCGCTCTCTTCTTTTTAATTCTGAATTAGGAAGAAGTCGCCCATAGGAATATCCGCTCCATCTTTTTAATTCTTAAGTTGGGAAGAAGGACAACGGCATGACCGCTCACTTCTTTTTACAATTCTGAATTAGGAAGAAGGACCCATGGAATACCGCTCACAATCTTTTTTAATTCCTTAAGTTGGGAAGAAGGACCAACGGCAATACCGCTCCTTCTTTTTAATTCTGAATTAGGACGAAGGACCACAACATACCGCTCCATCTTTTAATTCTTAAGTTGGGAAGAAAAGGACAACGGCATACTCGCTCCTTCTTTTCAATTTTGAAAAGGACAGCACACACCAGCACCATCTCTAAAAGAATTTGAGGTGTTACGGCATAATTACAAAACCGTCCCTCATATTCTCTAGACTGGGAAGGAACAAGTTTCCTGATAGAGGGACTTTGTTATCGCTCGGCAAATGCCAGCGTAACAACTGTCTCTATTGTCAGGCCCCACTTGTTCTTTAGTAAAAGTGGAGAGACTCTGGCATACCGACCTCTCTGTTTTTACTGAGTAAAAGTGGACACTTGTACGAAAGATGGTCCTTGTATAGGAACTTTTGTTATCGTCTTGGCATGCCAGAGTCAACATTTGGCTCCGTTGCGAGGTTACATTTTTCCTTTGGTGAAGAGTTGAGAGACTCACGGCATACCGCACCTTTCCTATTCTTTAACTATTGAAAGTGGACACTGCCACTCTGCACAGGTAGTCTCAAGCCTCTGAAGACCGCTTGTGTTAGAGACGGGGCTTGGCGAGATACCCTTAGGGGCACTCTGCAGATACAAGTCCTTGGTGCACTGAGTCCTGTGGCATGGCCATTTAGACTGTGTAAACTTAAAGGTTTAAACGAACCGCCCCGGGTCCTCCAAACCTCCTCATAAAGATCAGGATAGTCCAGTAAGGACCCACTTTGACCAAACTTGCTGCGTTAGTTCGATATCACCTAGTAAAGTACGATATTTAAGATCCTATCCGAGAGTACCTTAACAGGACTTCATCAACGGTTGCCTAATACTGATCAAGACAGTCGAGTAGTTTCTCCCAACCTCTGGAAATACTCCTCGTTAGTCCCGGTATGGTTCCCAACTGTACTCGCCAGAACGGTTACTCTATGTTTACGGAGCCAGACTTAAGATTTCAAGCCCAATCAACCCATCTGTAATTACTTCACACAGCCGGCCCACCTAGATTGCCCACTGGGAAGCAGAAGACGAGAGCCAACCACCTTCCTGAAGTACCACCAGGGAGAAATAGCCAGAGAATTTCCCAAGACGAGACATCGCGAGAAAGAGATAAAAGTGACCAAAAGTGTAATTTACCACGTGAGCGAGAAGATAAACAGAGTCCCCCGTGAAAGTGTCTTAAAAGTGCCTCAATTCCCCCAAGTACTACTAATAGGAGGAGTCCAGAGGAAATAATTATTTTTCCATACAGTGTAACTAAAATCTAGGCCGACAAACCCTATAAAAGTTAATTCCGACTTATGGACCATTTAAGCCAATTTTGGGACGGTTCAGTGGACTCTGTCTGAAATTCAAGTTTTCTCCGAAAAAAAAAATAAACAGTCTTTCCCAAAGTGCCCGAAACAGTCATAAACCTTTCACAGCATCAATAATCGTACTACAAAGCAACGGATTACGTGTCGCTACATTGTGAGTGCTCCTGACGATTTCTAAACCATCAAACAGTGATTCGATTCAGAATTTATTTCATTTCAACCCTTTTTTTGAGAGGTCAGCGACTCGCTAAAATTTCGAAGATTTTAAAAACAAATATGTCAGAGTCCGTTATCGACTCTGTCGTTTTCTGTGAAGGACAACCTGCATACGCGTACTTAAGACAGTTTACCTTGAACTTGACTCACTCCCACTGACACACTCGGGAGAAAGGGATAGTTAACTACAAAACCTCCTTTAAGAACAACTCCTCTGAAAATACGCTCGCAGTTTAAGCTTCCTCAACTATAGTGGAAGTTGAGCATAATAACCGTTATCCCATCTAGATCCCCGCGCCTGTGCTAGAAGCTAAGCCATCAGTTTTTAGTGCTAATTCCCTGGTCGTGATCCATTAACATACTTTCAGATTATTTCTTGCAAATAGTACATGAGAAATAAGCCTGTAATTCCTTAAACCCATATTTTGCGATATATTTGATCTTCTGTTGTCTTTTATTTAATATGTATTTATATGAACTTTGAAGAGTCCTCAAGTGGAGTAGAACTCATCACCTATATCAATTGGTTTAAGCCTCCCTGAAAATCAGGGCTTAACATTGGTGGCTAGCGGTGGTTTCTCTATATTCCGGACGGAAGAATTAAATATATTTAACATATTTTGAAAGAAACAAGAGAAAAAAATACTAATACAAATATGGCCGCTGTCCACGCTCTCACATCCCCATCCCCCAAATAATGATGGGAATACCTATGAAATGGAAGTGTATATGAAACATAGTGGAAACTCAGTGTTCGACTTAGCCTATAACCACGGACCGCGAGAAAATAGCCGTCCTTCTTAACGCACTTGGGAAACAGCCGTTTTCCTCGTAGCCCAGCAGGTAAACCCGGCACTCACCTGGGATTAATTCAAACCCATGGTGATGCGAGGCAATTGAGCCTTCTTTGGGAGTGTTCTGTTGCCCATGACAAAAAATCAAGGATATCACCGATGAATGCGACCTTGATGCCACAATAAGGAACAGCAACCAACAAATAAGGGCCGGCATTCCCTACTTTGAAACCGAAACATGCAGAAACAAAACATCCTTGTGCATCTAAAATGCAAGCACTTGTGCCCTCTGCAGTCCCAAGATAATTTTGCCATGCATCATCACCGCCGCGGTCGGTTTCCAACGGGATGTTGTGACAATCCTTAAAATACTCTCATCCCAATAGTACTTATGCAATGGCCCCTGGTCCCGCCACTTTCTCCCAGTTACTGGAGTCCGTACTCAAAGGACCTTACTTGGGAGACCTGTCTGGCTTACCTAGACGATGTCCATTTGATTGTCTACTCCAAAACCTGGCCGGAACACATAAAAATGCTCCTTCAGGTATTGCAACGCATCAGAAACGCCGAACTTTTTCAAGCTAAAGCCTTCTAAGTTCCGAGATTGCTAAGAACACTGTAGGATTCTTAGGACATGTCATTTCCAGCACAAAGTCATCTCTCCTGATCGCTAAGAAACTGTCAGCTATCGCTAACCCACAGTCCAACAGCCGTGCCTACCACAGTGAAAGGTATGAGAATCACTTTCCTCGTATTAGCCATCTACTAGCTACTAAACCGAAGAATTTTGTTCCAAGACTTCTCCGAAATTGCTCGCCTCTGTCCTCGTCCATCAATTAACTCATAGTTAAGACAACAACCGAATTCAAATGGACAAAACCGAACGAAATTTGGGCTTTTCTCGAACGAAAAACACTGAAAAGCAAATTAGTATTACACGCCCCTCACTCAGGTAGCTTTTTCCCCGATTACCAACAACCTTTCCGTTTGTACAACAGATGTTTCTTTGTACTCCATTGGCGCAGTAAATAACCCCGGTACAAAACGGAAAGGAGCACGTCCTCGCTTACCCCAGTTCGAAACCTTGAATAACTGCGCAAGAAACTTACGCAGCCACCAAGCGTGAATGTTTTAGGTATCCTCTGGGCCCTTAACCACTTTAGATCTTTTGTGTTAGGGGCTAAACTAACCGTAATCCCCGATCACCAATCCTTACAGTACAGTGGCTTTGGGGCGATGTGAAACTAACTCTGGCCTCTATGTTATGCTGGAGAGAACCATATAGAGGAGTATGATTTTTGAAATCCATTATCGTGCCAGGTAAACTTCATACACCACCGCGGACAAGCTTTGTCCGCGCTTACCTGTACCGGAACAACCACCCACCAACCTATCCGCACTCCCACCCACCAACCTTGATCCGTCTATACCGACCGAATGTCCCACACCACCAGAACCAACCCTGCTACAAACTATTGTACAAGAAAAGACAACCGAAATGTATCCCTCGACCACATAAATCAACATATTTTTATATTTGCGATGGGAAGACCAATTAACCACCCGAGTCCGGACATATTATTGTGGAACCCACCATTGCCCAATAATACATGATCCTCCATTTCATGAGGGAAATGGTATAACCTGCCATGGGACCAAAGAAAATGCTCCACGTGTTCCAAAATCAATATTGGACCGGTTTATTAAAAAAAGCCCTTCAGGCATTGCCAAAAGAGTAAGAGAAGCCTGTAAATCCTGTGCCATGGGAAGGGATAAGATGCAAGACCAGGACCAGCCGGAACCATCTCTGCCCTCTCTGCTCTGGCTCTGCCCATAAACCCTGGCAAGTACTTCCGCTAGACGTCATGGGGGTGGAACCGTTTCCACCCAGTCACGGGAAAAACGGTTTTCATCGTTACTTTCATGGACTTGTACTCACTCTGCAAAATTCTTAGGCGCCTGCCCCAGCAAAGACCATTCTGCAATAACAGTGGCGCCCCGAGTTATTAGCCACTGAAATTTTCCCTGTATTCTGGGGCTATACCGTTAGCCTTATTAGATACCGACAACTCCCCTGAATTTCACAGGACACATCTGGGAGTGCATTCACCTCTCAAAATATGGGCATTAAGCTTAACCCACTGAGCCCCAGCGACGCAACCCATTGCTTCTTTAATGTTATGTAAACGCTAAACCTACCTCAGCGCCTCAGACGTCTGCAATCAGTGGGGTCACTACTACTCTACGCCGGTCTCCCAATACTCCAATTACTTTTACCTCGGTCCTAGGGCCACCTAGAGGGCTCAGATTTGTATGGGAACTATGTAAGTATCCCACGCACCCATGCCGATGGTTGAAAAACCTCCTCAAGAAGTCCAACCCCGCGTGCGCGTGAGCACGCAAAAACATTTTATGTTGGGGTAAATTGCCTTACATTTTTTACTTTTGTAAAATACGTTTTTCGGGGGCTCCTGTAGGGAAAATTTTTGAGCTTTTTTTAATATCGGTTTTTCCCGGGTTTTTTTTTTCCTTCATTCCTAACCCATTCTCTATTGTTTCTGGAAACATTTATAAATATTTAGCTGGTACTCAGCGGGTTAAACACCCTTTATCTCACCTTATTGGCCAGGAAGGAAACTGCCATCTGCGAACGTAGCCACAAGGCCCATCAATAACCAACTATGAACCAAAATGAGTGAAATAAAAACAGCTGAGTGGCCAGGCCAAGTTAAAATGAGACAGTAAAGGGTTCAAATGTTTTTGCCCCAGCGAAGACGGGATATCTCCTCAACGAACGTGTGTACGGCATGGCGGCCATTACTTACTGCTGCTAACCATTCCGCCACCTTGCAACTCCCACCGACCACTCAATTACCATCGACCCCCTCCAACAATTAAAAAATACCCGCCACCAACCACACTGCCACAGAGAACTTAACCCCCTGCACAAACCTGTCAAGACGTTCACAACAAATGCCACCACCCTCCAAAATCCCTTTGCGATTGGCGACACTGTCAGTGGTCATGGTCGCCAAGTTTTACTTGTAATAAATAAATTATGCCCCAGATACGTAGGCCCGCTATTCACTAGAAAAGATAACCCACCCCCTCTAAGTGATCAAATCAATTACCACGGGGAATTTAGAAAGCTTCCTGAACCCGATTCGTAGGGACATTTCACCATATTCACCACCTTCATCGTTAGACAAACCACGACCACACCACCAGCAGATAGACAAAATAGTACCCCCTTACACCCCCCAGAACCTACCACCCCTGGCCTCGGGCTCCAGGAACAACACGGGTTCTCTCACAACTCCCGATAGTCTCTATTATTCCCTACCTTGGCCCCCATCTATTCCAAAATTAACTCCACGACCGACTCAACAACTCATTCAACATACTCCAAACGACGCACACCCACCCCCCCTGTTCCTGCTTCTGCATAACAATCACCCCAAGCCCACAAACTTCGATAAACTTCTGATGCCACACCCCACCCCTACACCTTTCTCCAACTCAGGTCCTCCTCACCACAGACCACCAACCTCCTCAAAACCTCCCGCGATATTATAAGACCTCGGTGGAAACTGCGAAAAACCGTATTCCCCACAATCTTCCAGGTCACAAAATCCTTCATCAAACCGCAAATCGCCCTCACCCTCACCCTCGCCATTCTCCAAATTCCTC
>CM064528.1:54421337-54534669 GCA_032716605.1 Paralithodes platypus
ATAAAATAGCCTAGCCTACTTATTTATTGTAGCCTATAATATAGGCCGAGCCGCTTAGAATGTAGAGTTCGGGCGTACCGCCACCATTGTTTACACTGCGCAGAGCGGCGACGGAAGCTTGCCATCATGTTCCCGTCCATTTTGAATGCCGTTGGATACGATAATATGTTGAGGGGGGCAAACACCCCCCATGACATATTGTCATCATCATATAATTTGCCAGCAGGGGGCAAATAGGCCTAACCAAAAAAATTTGTCGTCAAAAACTCAAAATAAACGCGAACTTACAGTAACTGCGGCGATCGACCATGTAAACATGACGGCGGCGACGGCGATGGACGCTTGCGATCATCTATCTATCTATCTATCTATTGCCTGACGCCGTGATCCCCGAAGGGGTGGCCACGAACGAATCTGCCATTGGATACAATAATATGTTGAGGGGAGGGCTTTGCGGCAATTTTTTTGGTTGTTTGCCCCCTACTGGCAATATATATGATGATGACAACACGTCATGGGGGCAAAGCCCCCCTCAACATATTATTGTATCCAATGGCATTCAAAATACACGGGAACATTATCGCAAGTGTCCGACGCCGACATGTTTACATATGTCGATCACCGTGGTTAAAGGCTGGTTCACACATAGCCGAGTCGGTGTGAGAGTCCAACACGAGTCACACTCGTCGATTATCGCCGTCGCTGGAGGCTGAGTCGGCCGCGAGTAGCAATTGCTCCCGAGTCAAGGAGAGTGTAACACGAGTTAACTCGAGTCAATACGAGTCAACACGTGTTCATGCAAGAGTCTGTACGAGTAACTGAGAGTCAAAACGAGTGTAACACGAACCCAACACGAGTGTCAAAAATTTGAAAAATAATGGCCACATTCCAGGGCACGTAAACAAAGAGTATGGACGAGTCTAACACGAGTCAATGCGATTGTTACACAGATCAACACGATTGTTATACGGATCAACACGAAAGACAACGAGTTGACTCTCGTTGGATCTCTATTGCACACGTGTTGACTCGTGTTACATCCGTGTAAACTCTCGTTGATTCGTCCTACATTTTTGAAATAACGGTATTTCAAATGACACTTGCTTTTTCGTGTTACACTCGTGTTTTTTTCTCAGTGGATCGTGTTTACTCTTGTTTACTCGTGTTTTCACTCGTGTTTGAATCGTGTAAACTCTGGCATCATGGGGGCACCAAATTTTGGCACTCACATTCGTGCTTTCTACTCTTGTTGATACGTGTTGCATGTGTGTTACATACGTGTTGTTGCGTGTAGACACGTGTTGCTTCGTCAACGTCGAAATTATGACGAAAAGCGACGAATCACCATAGAGTGTTACACGGGTTTACAAGAGTCAACACGAGTTAACACGAATAACGAAGAGTTATTCAGAGTCAAACACGAGTTAACACGTATGTACACGAGTCTTCACGTATTTAGGCCACACTCATGGGTACTCGCCACAGGGCCCAAAAATTTCATACATGCATGACATTTTTGGACCCTGTGGCGAGTACCCACGAGTGTGTCGAGTAAACAAAGAGTATACACGAGCGTAGCACGAGTCTATACGAATGTTGAGGAGTATCGACGAGTCATTGCTGAATAGCAAAATTTCATCACTCGTGTTGGACTCGCGCACCGACTCGGCTATGTGTGAACCAGCCTTTAGTTCGCGTCTATTTTGAAGGCGTTTTTTTCGGTTATTTGCCTCCTGCTGGCAATATATATGATGATGACAATATGTCATCGGGGGGCGGGGGGGGGGGGGGGTGACCCCCCTCAACCTATTATTGTATCCAAAAGCAGTCAAATAGACGGGAACATGATGGCCAGTGTCCGCCGCCGCTCCGCGTAGTGTAAACAAGGCTGGCGGTACACCCGAACTCTACATTCTACCCCACTAATTTTCCAACTAGCATAACCGATGATTATCAATGATCAATCCCAGTCAGAAACGTCCATGCTTCCCTCCCATAAGTCAATATCGGGATTACCACACTGTCATGCAAGGACTTCTTTACTTCCATGCTGACCACCCTATTTCTTCTTACTGCTTTCAGAGTTCCTACAACGCTCTTCCCCTGTTACACTTTCTCCCACACTTCTTCATCTATAGGCCTACTCACATCTTTACTCAACACACTGCCCAAATACTTAAATGAGCTGACATTCTTCATAGCCGTTCAACCTCACTTCACACTCTATGGTTGCACTCCTTTCAAAGACCATAATATTGCTCTTCCTAGCATTTACCTCCAGATTCCGTTTTTCACACACTGTTTCAAACATATTTACCTGACCCTGCAACTCCCATTCACTATCGCTCATCAGAACTGTGTTGTCAGCAACAGTAGTACCGGTACTGTACTGTTGATGCAAATTCCACTCGTTTCCTTCCCTTATCAGCGGTACACCAACATCCGCTGCTCTTCCTTGTATTTCTTTCATGACTCCATCCATATACTGTACCGGTATATATTGAACAACCATGGGGACATCACACACACCCTTGCTTTAACCCAACATTCAGATTAAAGAACTCGCTCTGTTAATTATCCACACATACTGACACCTTTGCACCCTCATACATGCTCTTCATTGCTTTCAGCAACTTTCCATCTACTCCGTATATTCTCAGTACCGGTACTTTCCACATACCTTCTCTATCAATTCTGTCATAGGCCTTCTCCAACTCCATAAATGCAGCATACAACTTTTGTCGCTTCTCCAGATATTTCTCCACAACACATTTCCGAGCAAAAATCTGAGCTACACATCCTCTTCCCTTCCTAAGATGACTACAGTATGCTAACTGTTTCCCCAGCAATACTGACTGAAAATGCCCAAATATATTGCATGTCTTCTTCAGATTTATCTAAAATATGTAAAATTACACCAAATACCACTACAGTAGCACTGAAATCAATAAAACTCACTAACAGGATAAATAAATGGAAGAAATACTCCAAAAGATTAATATGTTAACCCTTTACCCAGCAATACTGACTGAAAATGCCTAAATAGATTGCATGTGCTCTTCAGATTTATACAGTACATACATACGTACATAACATTTTAAGACTGAGTGCTCCTCACAGATGTGCAGTTTCAGTCTCTTTTCCTAATGGCGGCGTTCCAGGCAACCCTGTAAAGGGATGCTTTACTTGTCAAGTTTTTGGATTTGAGAGCGGCACGTATAGTCCGATCCCAGGTCTTACTCGGTCCACCCCTTGGTGCAGCTCCCTCCACAATCGCAGACCTGCATCTTTTCACCCAATTTTGTTCATCCATTCTCTCCACATGTCCATACCATCCCAGTTTACTTGTACGCATCTCCTCGCTAATACTCTTTATACCTAAACGTCTCTTCAGCTCATCATTTGTTATTCTGTTGACATCCTTTATCTGAAATATGTAAAATTACACCAATTACCAACTACATTACCAACATTTTTAATAAAGTACACTAACAGGATAAAAAAAATGTAAGAAATAGCCCTAAAGATGAATTTATCTATCTATCTATTGACGGACGCCTTGATCCCCGAAGGATTGGCCACGAACGAAACACCCCTATGCACCTCTGTCCCTAGTCAGTCGACGCCCCTCCTCCCATCCAGCACCGCTTTCACGTATATACTTCTTAACTCCATCCTTCCACCTCTCTCTCGGTTTATTTCTCCCTCTGTCCTTTCACCTCACTCGTACACTCTCTTAGTCATTCTCTCGCTTACCATACGTTCCACATGGCCGAACCATCTCAAGGTGTTCTTTTTCGCACTTTCCAGTACATTCACACCACACCTCTCTCGTACTTCCTCATTTGTCTGTCTATCGCTCCATGTAACTCTGCACACACTTCTCAAGTAACTCATTTCCATCCCTTTCACTCTTGGTTTGAATCTCTCCAACAACGTCCATGCTTCGCTTCCGTAAGTCAGTGTCGGGATTACCACACTGTCATGCAAGGACTTCTTCAGTTCCATGCTGACCACCCTATTTCATGTTACTGCTTTCAGCATTCCTACAATCCTCTTCCCCTGTTGCACCCTCTCCCACACTTCTTCATCCATACTCCCATCTTTACTCTGTACACTGCCAAGATACTTAAATGAGCTGACAATCTCCATAGCCTGACCGTTCAACTTCACCTCACACTCTGTGGCTTCACCCCTTTCGAAGACCATAACCTTGCTCTTCCCCACATTTACCTTCAGATTCCATTTTTCGCACACTGTTCCAAACATATTTACCAGACCCTGCAACTCCTTCATATCGTCAGCAAACAGCAGTACACAAACATCCACTGCTCTTCCTTGTATTTCTTTTAGGACTCCATCCATATACTGTATATATAGAACAACCATCGGGACATCACACACCCTTGCTTTACCAAACATTCAGATCAAAGAACTCCCTCTGTTCATTCTTCACACGTACTGATACCTTTGCACTCTCATACATACTCTTCACTGCTTTCAGCAACTTGCCATCTACTCCATATATTCTCAGTACTTTCCACATACCTTCTCTATCAACTCTGTCATTCCACTCGTTGCCTTCCCTTATTAGTGGTACACCAACATCCACTGCTCATCCTTGCATTTCTTTTATGACTCCATCCATTTACAGTACAGTATATATTGAACAACCACGGGGACATCACACACCCTTTCTTTAACCCAAAATTCAGATCAAAGAACTCGCTCTGTTCATTCTCAACACATACTGACACCTTTGCACCCTCATACATGCTTTTCACTGCTTTCAGCAACTTGCTATCTGCTCCGTATATTCCAAGTACTTTCTACATACCGGTACCTTCTCTATCAACTCTGCCTTCTCCAAGTCCATGAAGGCAGCATACAACTTTTGTCCATTCTCAAGATATTTCTCCACAACATATTTCAGGGCAAAGATCTGAGCTACACATCCTCTTCCCTTCCTATGATGAATACTGTATGTTAACCGTTTCCCCAGCAATACTGACTGAAAATGCCCAAATATATTGCATGTGCTCTTCTGATTTATCTAAAATATGTAAAATTATACCAAATACCAACTACATTAGCACAAAACTCAATCAATCACAGAAACAGGATACAAACATAGAATAAATACCCCAAAAGATGAATATGTTAACCCTTTCCCCAGCAATACTTACTGAACATGCACAAATAAATTGCATGTGCTCTTCAGATTTAGCTGAAATATGTAAAATTACACCAAATACTAACTACATTAGCACAACAATCAATCAAGCACTTTAACAGGATAAATAAAATGGAAGAAATAGCCCAAAAATGAATTTATCTATAGCCTACCGGTATATATTGCCGGACACCTTGATCCCCGAAGGGGTGACCATGAACGAAACGCCTGCGTATTTCAAGCTCGCTTGAGTTATCACTCGATCGTCTTTTATAGCTTTTTGGCCCGGGGTAATTACCACACCATCGCGTCATAAGGAGTTTGAGGGGGTTAAATTGCTAGATACATAGAGGAAGAGGAATGCCAAGTAAAGCTAAACAAAAATATATAAGATATTTTTAACATGAGGTTGCTTATAATAATTTGTACCTCTGCAGTTTCTCCATGGCTAACGAAAAAGGTCACATTCCTAAGAAGCCCCAACCAAAAAGGCCAAGCTTCTGTACAGAAAAAATGCCACACCATTACCCTTATGGTGACCCTATCAAATAATCAAAACAACCACACTTCTTAACCCAATTCCCGCGGGTCCCCTCATATGACGGAGACGATTTTCCGGCTATTTTGTAGCCTGTGAGCCAGGCCAGCTTTTGCAAGCAGCACGGATGAACGTCAGGCCCCGCCACGACACTGAGGTTTGTGTGAGAGAGAGCTCACCTATGTGCAGTGTCACACATAGCGAAAACAGAAAATAATTGGTAATTTTTAGCGATTTCGCCTATCGGATTTGGTAATTTTTAGCAAATCGGCCCTTCGTTTGCAAGATCCTTACAAGAAAACCAGACGTCGTACAGGGATGATTCAGGAGTAATTTGAAAGCTATTACCGTACTTTCACGAATACATAATTGTATTACGCTCTGGCTTTTGCTTATGCATGAAAATGAGCAGGGAATGAAGGCAATTTCGGGCAATTATGCCTACTCGTACAGGAGTCCTTGGAGCGGCTTCGGTCGCGCCGGGAATTTCCACACCTCTCACACCACACACACACACATCACACAGTTTTTCCTACACCGAGAAATGACTCTCCGGCTGTCATTTCTCAAAGACTTCTTCTAGCCAGAGACATTGAGAGCAACCCAGGACCCACCTACACATACATATGTCCAACTTGCTCAAAACCCATCACTTCGAGTCACCACACTAAGGGTTCAGTTCTCTGCAATTCATGCAGGAACTGGACCCACTTCACCTGCACAACACTTGCCTCCAAGAAACACTACACGAACACCTGGACCTGTTCCTCATGCCCCTCCCTCTCCCAGTCAAATCCCTCGCCTAAAACCCGTCCACCTCTCCTCCCCAACCCACCTAACCTTCCCATATCATCCACTCCCCCCCCTAAAACCCGTCCACCTCTCCTCTCTAACCCACCTAACCTTCCCATACCATCCACATCCTCAACTCAACACACCACACCCCATCCTAATCCATTCCAACCCCCATCTCCTGCTCCCCAATCCCCACCCCCACCTCACCCGTCCCAACCCCCAGCCCCTCCCTCACCCCAACCCCACCCCCTCCCTCACCCCCACCGCCACCCCATCCTCGTGCAGCAGCACCCAACATACATCGTGCACATAACATTAACATTCTCCAATTGAACATAGATGGCATCAACACAAAGAAACACAAACTCTCCCACTTCATCAAACAACACAACATACACATTGCCATCTTACAAGAAACAAAACTCCGCACAACACAAAAACACCCACATTTCATGATTTCACCACCATCAGACAAGACCGGGCTGTCGGCGGAGGCGGTGGACTCATCACCCTGGTACACAAAGAAATATCATACATAGTTACCAGTGTACAAACCAAATCCCTCCTCCCCCCAAATGATAACACAACAGAAATACAATCAATTAAAATACGCACTGGCAACAACTCCAACATAACCATCATAAACACATACATCCCTCCCCAAACATCCCCTACAGTACCAAATGAATACAGACCACACTTACAACACATCACAAACACCCCACACATCATCCTGGGTGGTGACTTCAATGCCAAGACGTCGGCCTGGTTTATCGACAACCCCGACACAGACAGAGGGCTGGTACTACAAAACCAAACTGATAACCTCATCATCCTTAACGACATCCATCAACATACTCATATTCCTCACCAAGCCCTCTATAACCCATCATCTCCAGACATCACCTTTTGCTCCCCAGAACTCGCCCCCACAACATCCTGGAGGGTGGTCAGAACCTTAGGCTCTGACCACCTCCCGATCATTATCACCACCAAAACCAGACTCACCCCAGCTAGCCACAAACACACATACACCAATTATAAAAGAGCTAACTGGGAAGCATTCACAAATGAGACAGAACAACACTTCACAACTCTAAACAGTACACCCATCACTAACATCAACAATGCTGTACACATACTCAATAAAACTATCCAAAACGCTGACAAGAAACACATTCCAAGAGGTAACAGAAAAAGACACAACCCAACTTCACACCAGAAATTCAAAACCTCATCAGACAACGCGACATACTGAAACACTCCCCAGCACCCCACACACAAGACATCACACAACAAATCCAAGCACTCAACACCCAAACTAACAACAAAATACAAGAACAACAAAAACTAAATTGGAATAACTTCCTACAAACACTTGATCACAAAACAAACCCCAAAAAACTCTACAAAACACTAAACAGCATCACACTTTCCAACAGCAACACAACACAATCACATGCTGCAATCACAACAACAGACTCTACTCCTTCATGTAAACAACAAGCAAACACTCTCATCAATCACTTCTCACATGTCAGCCACCTAAAACCTCACAAAGACGACCGATGTGTCATCCGACGTAAGAGACAATTCCCCACAGACCCTGACTATACACCCTTCACCAATCACCAGACAAAGCATGTCATCAACAATCTCAAGCACTCACCCACTTGTGGCCTAGACAACATAAGCAACATACACCTCAGACACCTGGGACCACAAGGCATACAAGCCTCCAAAAACCACTACACGAACACCTGGACCTGTTCCTCATGCCCCTCCCTCTCCCAGCCAAATCCCTCGCCTAAAACCCGTCCACCTCTCCTCCCCAACCCACCTAACCTTCCTATATCATCCACTCCCCCCCCTAAAACCCGTCCACCTCTCCTCCCTAACCCACCTAACCTTCAGATACCATCCACATCCTCAACTCAACACACCACACCCCATCCTAATCCATTCCAACCCCCATCTCCTGCTATTCTATCGCTACTATAATAATCAGTGTTCCTCAGAGCTATCCCAGTGCATACCACCTCCTTTACGTAGGGCACGTGGTACCCGTCTTGCAACTCAATCCCACCCCTACTCTGTGCAACTCTCCAACCCAAGAGTGAAACATTACTCTCAAACTTCTTCAACAGCTGAGCTCTGGAACTCTCTCCCAGAATCAGATTTTCCCGCTTCCTATGAAATTGCTTCAAAACTCTGTGTGTCCAGGCTTTTGGCTCGAACGTCCCTTGATTTTGGCCCTGTCACTCTTTCAACTATGGGGGAGGCACTCGCTATAGGCAGTTATGCCTTTTGCCTCCCTCAATCACATAGAAAAAAAAAAAAAAAAAAAAACACTCACTAACATATCAAACTACAGTTATTCACACAACACAATACCAGACATTTGGAAGCATGGTATCATCACCACATTCCCCAAACCCACAAACAAGACCCCACGCTACCCTCCTCGCACCGCCCCATCACACTCCTTTGCTCCCCCTCCAAAGTCATGGAACGCCTAGTATTACAACTAATTACACCCGACCTACCCCTAGCTCCAACACAACATGGCTTTAGGCCACTGCACTCCACAAACACTCTTCTCACAGACCTTACACAAAGAGCTTTTGACAGCATCAACTCAGCTAGACCACCACACAGATCACTATTAGCCACACTCGACATTAGTAAAGCCTTCGATGCCATCCCCCGACACAACCTAACAAACAAAATCTACAACACAAACATGCACAACAACACAAAAAGGTGGCTGGCCAACTTCCTAGCAGGCAGATGTGCACACGTATCTTTTGCCGGTCAGTCATCTAAAATCAGAAACTTTCCAAACGGAGTCCCACAAGGATTCGTCCTATCGCCCGCACTCTTCAATCTGTACATGCACGATATAACTACACCCAATACGCCCCAAATAAACTTGGCCTCCTATGCAGATGACATAACACTCACATGCACACACCATGACCCAAAAAGAGCAACAGATCTCCTTCAACCCTATCTCAACACACTACATGGCTGGTGCACTACAAACAGACTTAATCTAGCCCCAGCCAAATCCACCGCAACCCTGCTCACAAGCTGGACAGGAGAACACGAATACATCCCTCAACTCACCATCAACAACACACCCCTAACACATACACACACACTCAAAATCCTAGGAGTAACATATGATACTCATGTGACATTCAAACAGCACACCACAAACATTAAAAAGAAACTGACACCCAGACTTAACGCCCTCAGGTCACTTGCTCACACAAAATTTGGACACAACAAAGAAACTACCACCACAGTATATAAACAATACATAAGATCAGTGATGGAATATGCAAGCCCAGCCTGGGCTTCTAACCTAGCTGAAACACATCATAAGACCTTACAGACTATTCAAAACAAAGCCCTGAAGATCATTACAGGCTGCACAGCTACTGCACCCACAGATCACCTACATCAAGAAACCAAAATCCTCAAAGTCAAAGACCATCTGAACATGAAAGGCACTCAATTCCTGGCAGCAGCCTCCACGAACCAAGACCACCCACTAAACTACATGGCAACACACCCACAGACACCAAGAAATATCAAAACAACACCCAGCACACGGTATCACACACAATTACTGTCCTTTCTCCCTCCCTGCCCACCCCGAACCAACTTCCAGAAGCACATCCATACTCATATCTCTCGCCGATCCATCCACTCACTCACAGACAACACACAGCTGCAAGCACGACCTCCCGAAATCCATCCTTCCGAATCCTCCCTTCCTCGCGAGGACAGAGTCCACCTGGCCAGGCTGAAATGCGGACACCATCCAGCTCTCCTGAGCTATCAGAAGAGACTGGATGACTCCGTTGGTGACGCCTGCCCGGGATGTAACACAGCACCCTATACCATTAAACACATCATAGAAGACTGCATTTCACACAACCACTTATGCCAACAACACAATCTACACTCAATGAGAGCTCTGTGGGAAAGCCCGATCATGGCCATGGCCTTCCTCAGGGACTCGGGGCTGTTCGGCCAGGCAGCTTAGGGAACAACAACAACAACAACAACAACAACTCTTACAGGATTAATAGCTTTAACCAAAATGGTCACACTCCTTAATGGTCTAAGTGGCCATAGCCAAAATGGCTACACTATATTCCTTCTGTACTTTCTCCATGCCCGATAAGATACGATATTTTGATATATGTGGCACAGCCATTGTATCCAACACAATACCCTGCGTGCAGCCCCGCTCGAACCCCGCACAACGTTGCTTGCAACTTTAATTATTATTATTATTATTATTATATCCACTTCTCATGACGAGGAGGAACTGTTACCAATGTGGAGGTGATAGTTGGGAAAATGATATGAGGATTACATCTCACATCTTTCGAAGTTCTGTGAGCAGGTAGGGAGTTTGAGGTTAACTGATAACATGTTAAACCCAGGTACGTTGTCCTGCACATACCCTAATACTGTGGTTGCATATTTCCCTATTTTCACTACTGTCATGTGGATCTTGGAAGTGTCCTCGTTTCTGAACATAATGTCCAGGACCGGTTTGACTATTTCCAGGTACGTATTGTGTGATAATGCTGACTGAGTAGGCCTACTCAAAAACAAAAATATATATATGTTATGCCCTGTTTTTCTACAGGTTTAACTTGGGTAATGTGAGTTCTAAATTGACTGGGTATATAAGGCTGCATGCACAATACAAGATATGAGGAATAGAGAACACAAAGAAACACATGGTAGCAAGTTACATGATCACGTTTATTGATATACCACTGCAGAATACTTGTGTAAGACAATATAATAGAATTGAACAACACTAGCATAAGTGGATCTGGATGGAACCTAGTCTCCCACTTCCAACGTTCAGGTATTAATCTTCTGATCACTGGCTTTGATTTCATAGGTTTATATACCGAAGACCATCAATGTTACTTATAGATTCATATTCACTGTTAGATTTATTACTGGTAGCTCTGGTGCACAAGTAGTAGTTCACAGACTAGATTAGACACACGTATTTTAGAGCACGGGAATTCTAGTAACCTCAGGGGGTACTGATCTAAGTTTTATATCCTTGTCTCAGAAATACATAGAACGCAAATCAGTGGGCGAACGTTAGATATCACTAGAGTTTTAATATCTGAATAAGGTAATTACGAGAGTCAAGGTCGCCTGTTAATTAAAGAGCACTGATCGCTTAGTACGTCCCAAATGGAATGGTTAAGTATGAATTACACTGGGCAAGGTCTTAGCCACTTCGTAGAAATATTAATTAGTGAATCTAAAACAGCACAGTAATATGTAGTACTGCTAAAGGGAATCTTGGGTAGTATCTGATGGGTCTGGTCCTGGTTATCTTGCGTCCATGATGTTGGGGGCTAACGACTGGTTCCGCGGCCGTCCAGGGGGGCCATATGTGTGAAGTTCTTCAATACGTGGGCAGGTCCTTCTATCCAAATCTGCCACGGAGTCTGCCGGCTCTGGGATCTCACTCCGGAACAACACAAGGGCAGAGCTAGAAATTAACTGCAGGGTAGTGACCCCTGGTTGGTGTCTAGCTTTCAACTGATTTGACTTGGGGCGGGAGTTAGATTTATAGGCTCGGTTCTGGACCCTGTAGACAGTAGGGATCTCGAGTCTTATGGACTTAATTGAGCTCTCAATAGATATGGGGACTAGGTAAGATGGTATTTACTGTTGTGGCACAGGGCGATCGGAAGCCTTTATATTTTCATATAACTGAGCCTTAGTAAGAGGTACTATTTTGGCTATACTGGACGTATTTAGGGGAGAGAGACTGGATCTACTTTGCGAGGAGGATGGGGACAGCTGTGATAGGAGCGTCTCTCTAGATTGTTCAATCTTCATTCTATGGTATAGCTGAGGTGCTAATTTAGTGATCAGAGCATGCAAGAAAGGTAAATGGTTTATTGTGAGGTAATAGAGGTTAGTAAAGGTGTTAGTCATTCATGGTTAGTTCATTGATAGGAAGAATTCCTGTGCTACCTGGCAATGACTCGAAAGTCAAAACAGGGGCCAGGTATACCTCCGCGGGGGTGGGGGTCTCCCTCCTCGGGTGGGCAAAAAGGGGGAGCTGGGCGCCCTCTCTGATATAGTCGTCCGGCGGCTGTGGCTAGGGGCTTGCCATATCACCAGTGTTTGTAATAACCCTCTGTGTATGAGACAGATGTGAGTGTCTTTAATACCAAAACCGAAGGTGCCTTAGCTAGCTGGTTTTACTCGGCTGGTTGTTAATTGTAGGGTTTGCTGGATATGGTGGAGACTGGGTTGCTAACTCTGCCACATTTATCTGGAAGTATGGCAATAGAAGTTAGTTACTGGCGGGGCGGCTAGCCTCGCACCGACGACCATTGGGTGCAGGGTTGTGAATGTGTTGTAAGAGAATAGATGGCATGCAAGGGGCTAGTAAAGTTCTAATGTTGTTCTGGCCTACTAAGTGAAGGTAGGCTGGATAGGAGTATATATATAAAAGGTTGGAGAGCGTTAGTAACGGACAATTCAAGGATCTTCAAGAGGTATGAGAGAGAGGCTAGGTCGGACAAGAGTCGAGAAGCGCGGGTGTCTTAATGAGAGGGGGGGGAGAGTTCAAGGGCTACAGGGAAATTTTGCCCCTAAGGTCCCTGGGCGTGGGGGTGGCATTAGGCTACAATTGATATGGAAGTTTGAAAAGGCAGTAGAATACGTTAGCCAAATGCTACCGGGGAATGCAACTATGGGGTGGTATAGGAGTCTGGAAAAGATAGAGTTATGTGATCAGTCCGAGGGTTATGGATACTATTAGTTGGCCCTGGGAACTGCGTTTTCTATTAAATATAAATATCAACAACAGCGGCAGTTCGTAGGGGTACTTAGTTATTGTTTCGGGGTACTTATGACAGATACTGATAACCAGGTTATCTTATATAATCTCTGGTTGGGGTAAGATGTGTAAGACACGAAGTAAATTGGCGTAGTGTGGACTGTGGATACGAAGGAGGCAAGGGGAAGACGCATGACAATTGTGGAAAGTAAATGGAAAAAGGTGAACACAATGGCGGATAAAATACTTAACCTAAAGGATTGCATACATCGATGAACGATGACATTATAGTCGTCGTCCTAATAAGGTGATGAAACCTGGTTGATCTGTACTTGGCACAATACGACACAAGGACACTGCCGCTATGTCGCATCAATGCTGGTGGCAGTTAATATTATAGACTTAGTTACTAGAGGAACAATGCAAGGGGCGACTGAGCACGGGTTACACATATCTATACTCGTCATGGAAAATGATATAAGAGGTCTTGGGACAAGCGTGGGTGTTTGAACTTCTAAGATATATAACATCTACTTCTCGGATGCAAGAACATACATAGATATAATTATGGCTGTCTGATGTGTTGGCATTGGCTCAACGTCGGGACAGGCATGGGTGTTTTTAATATGAATGTATATTCCTGTTCATCATCTTTGTAGCAAGGACAGTGCCGCTATGTCGTATCAATGCTGGTGGCAGTTAATATTATAGACTTAGTTACTAGAGGAACAATGCAAGGGGCGACTGAGCACGGGTTACACATATCTATACTCGTCATGGAAAATGATATACGAGGTCTAGGGACAGCGTGGGTGTTTTAACTTCTAAGATATATAACATCTACTTCTCGGATGCAAGAACATACATAGATATAATTATGGCTGTCTGATGTGTTGGCATTGGCTCAACGTCGGGACAGGCATGGGTGTTTTTAATATGAATGTATATTCCTGTTCATCATCTTTGTAGTTAGGAGTGTAGGACACGAGGGGGTTAGTGTACGTGAGGTGTGGAAAATGGTCAGTTTAGAAAAGGTAAATGGGTGTGTCCTGGAGCTGTTTAGCCCTGCGGGCTTGGGCCTGTCTGAAATGGCTGGCTCGGTCAGCTGGTCCTTTCGTTCTGTGGACCTTTCCTTTGGTGTTTCTGTGTGGTGTTCGTTCATGGCTTCTGTGGTGGGCTTCTCGTTCTGGGGCATTTTACTTCCCTCTCCTTCATTATAGGCTCGTGCTCGAGCCTCAAGGGTGAAGTAAAAAGAAGCATAGTCAGAAAAGTGTAGGTTAACAAGAAAAGTAGTATGACTAAGGGAAAAAAATAATATATACAGTATATGGAAAACATGTAAATTTAAGAAAGGACAGATATTAAGAACACAGGAAATTAAGAAGAGGTAAAGTGTTTAACAATGTATAAAGCAAATTTAAAAGATAGTCAGAAAAGTGTAGGTAACAAGAAAAGTAGTATGACTAAGGAAAAAAATATATAGTATATACAGTATATGGAAAACATGTAAATTTATAGAATCATGCCCAATCGCCTAGGAATTGAAAAAAATAAAAAAATAAAGTACAAATATATCATGAATGAATGAATGAATGAAAAAATTATACATTTTAATGGGAAGTGAAGCTAGGAATCTAGGTCAAGAGTGGTAGGGAGGCTGGACTGTGGACGAGCCGGCATGACCCACCTCCTCTACCAATCCTGATTTTAAGTGAATATTGGGGTGGATCTACCGTTAGTTCTTGTCGTTAGGAATGTGGGTCTGGGGGCGAGCTGGTCTGGGGCCAGTTTTGGAGGGGGGGTCTAAGTGGTTTCGGTCGGGGGTAGTGATAGGGGGGTTTTAAAGATGAAATGGGCAGGTCGAGTCGGGGTTGTTGTTGCGGAAGAGGTTGGTGCTGGGGAGGGGTTGAATTGTGTAGAGAGTTGTGGTCATGAGTGGGGTTTGGGGAAGGGTGAGTAAGGCTGAAGGTTGAGAGTTTACTATGATCGGGTGGTTTGGAGTTTTGGGGTGTGGGGATTTGATAGGGAGATGGGGGGGGGGGCCTGGGCAGGCAGGGTTGTGGTTTGAGAGGGGTTGAATTTAGACTGATTTTATTTCCGGGAGACATGGATGGGATTTCGAGGAGTGGTTGAAGTTGAGAGGTTGATTATGTTGTTTGGGGCGAGAGAGAGAGTATTTGGGGTTTAGCCAGGTGGAAAAAGTGTTGTGGTGGATTGGGATGGGAGTGGTATTTCGTCGAGCGGGATCTTTGTGGGGGGGGATTTGGGGCGGGTGGGGAAAGGGTGTAGAGGGGGAGGTTGATAGTTTAGCTGGGATGATGATGGTGGGGAAGAGACTGGGGAGCAGGTGTGTGGTATGCATGACGGGGGGGCAAATCACTTTGGTGGGGGTCCGCGTGAGGGGGGGATTAACGGCGCGTGTGGGAGGATCAGAGGTGGGGTGTGTCGGTGGCAGTGACGGTTTGCTTAGAGGTTATCTGGGGTTGGTGGGTTTGTCTGTCATGAGGGGGTGAGTCAAGTGTGGGGTTTTGAAGTTTATTAGGGGTGTGAATTGTGGGGGGGGTGGAAGGGAGCTACTGATGGAAAACTGTCACAAGGGAGATTTGTTGGTGGGAATTGGTGGAGGTTGAAAGTTTAGCTGGGCTCATGATGGTGGGGGACCGACTGGTGAGCAGGTGTTCGGTACGCATGAGGGGGGGGGGGAATCACTTTGGTGGGAGTCACGCGTGAGGGGGGGATTAACGGCGCGTGTGGGAGGATGAGAGGGGTGGGGTGTGTCGGTGGCAGTGACGGTTTGTTTAGAGGTTATATGGGATTGGTGGGTTTGTCTGTCATGAGGGGGTGAGTCAAGTGTGGGGTTTTGAAGTTTATTAGGTGTGTGAATTGTGGGGGGGTGGAAGGGAGCTACTGACGGAAAACTGTCACACGGGAAATTTTGTTGGTGGGGAAATAGCTGAGCATTTCTGGGGGAAGGGGGGGAACATGGTTGGGTCCCTAGGTCGTCACGCGTGAGGGGAGGATTAACGGCGCGTGTGGGAGGGTCAGAGTGGTGAGAGGTGAGCGAGTTAGGAAACGGGATTTGTTGGGGGGACTGCGGCGGGTTGGTGGGGGAAGAGCAAGGTGTAGAACAGGGGTTATTGGTAGAGGACTGATGTATTGATTTGGGGTTGTTAACAGGACGAATTTTAGGAATCTTCTTGGTGGCAGTCACGGTCTGGTTAGCGGTTATCTGGGGTTGGTGGGTTTGTTTGACATTAACAGGACGAGTTTGGGGAATTTTCTTGGTGGCAGTCTCGGTCTGGTTAGAGGTTATCTGGGACTGGTGAGTTTGTTTGACATGAGAGGGCGAGTCAAGTTTGGGGTTTCGAAGTTTTCTAGGGGTGTGAATTGTGTGGGGGTGGAAGGGAGCTACTGACTGAAAACTGTCACAAGCTACCGACGGAAAAACTGTCACAAGGGAAATTTTGTTGGTGGGGGGATAGCTGAACATTTCTGGGGTCATGGGGAAAATATGTTGTGGTAGGCCTACATAGGTAGGCATAGCTAGAATACGGGGCTTGTTGGGGGGGGCTGCGGAGGGTTGGTGGGGGAAGAGTTCACTGGGGTTGGACTTTCACCGGAAGTCATTTTGGAAGGGTGCACGGAGTCTTGGATAGGGGCTGAAGGGTTGGATAGGGGATTCATCGAACTGCGTAGGCATTCTTCTCTGATGGAGAGCATATGTTCTTCGAATAAGCCATACGGGTCGAGATGGGCGGTGATGTGGGGTGGGAGGATGTTTAACAAAGCGGTGAATAAGAGTTCATTTTGTTGGTCGTAATCTTCATAGCTATACGTGGTCCTCACGTATCTGTAGAGTTGTATGAGGGTCACATTTATATCCCCTTCATACTTGATCTCGTCGACTTTTATTATTTTGGGGGCGACGGGGAAACCCAAAAGTGGATCTAAAGTCCGGATCACGAAGGATCGAAACTGGTTCCAGGTACTCTCTGGCGTATTCTGTGTCACCATTTGGTGAATAAATTCTTTAAAGGTAGGCTTATCAACAAGTTGGGAAACGGCTTCTCCCAACTGTATATATGCAAAATTGCCATGGCGATTTTTTCGCGGTCATTATGAAGTACCACATCGTACACTGGCTTTATTATGTCTAAGTAACTGGTGATATCATATGTGTATACATCATACTTGGGAATGTGTGCGAGTGGCTGAAGATTTCGCGATGTTGCCATGCTTCTACTGTTCCAAACTTGCAGTGTAATGCAACCTTTTATCCGAATCAAGAACCACCGCTGCCGCCAATGTTATGCCCTGTTTTTCTACAGGTTTAACTTGGGTAATGTGAGTTCTAAATTGACTGGGTATATAAGGCTGTATGCACAATACAAGATATGAGGAATAGAGAACACAAAGAAACACATGGTAGCAAGTTACATGATCACGTTTATTGATATACCACTGCAGAATACTTGTGTAAGACAATATAATAGAATTGAACAACACTAGCATAAGTGGATCTGGATGGAACCTAGTCTCCCACTTCCAACGTTCAGGTATTAATCTTCTGATCACTGGCTTTGATTTCACAGGTTTATATACCGAAGACCATCAATGTTACTTATAGATTCATATTCACTGTTAGATTTATTACTGGTAGCTCTGGTGCACAAGTAGTAGTTCACAGACTAGATTAGACACACGTATTTTAGAGCACGGGAATTCTAGTGACCTCAGGGGGTACTGATCTAAGTTTTATATCCTTGTCTCAGAAATACATAGAACGCAAATCAGTGGGCGAACGTTAGATATCACTAGAGTTTTAATATCTGAATAAGGTAATTACGAGAGTCAAGGTCGCCTGTTAATTAAAGAGCACTGATCGCTTAGTACGTCCCAAATGGAATGGTTAAGTATGAATTACACTGGGCAAGGTCTTAGCCACTTCGTAGAAATATTAATTAGTGAATCTAAAACAGCACAGTAATATGTAATACTGCTAAAGGGAATCTTGGGTAGTATCTGATGGGTCTGGTCCTGGTTATCTTGCGTCCATGATGTTGGGGGCTAACGACTGGTTCCGCGGCCGTCCAGGGGGGCCATATGTGTGAAGTTCTTCAATACGTGGGCAGGTCCTTCTATCCAAATCTGCCACGGAGTCTGCCGGCTCTGGGATCTCACTCCGGAACAACACAAGGGCAGAGCTAGAAATTAACTGCAGGGTAGTGACCCCTGGTTGGTGTCTAGCTTTCAACTGATTTGACTTGGGGCGGGAGTTAGATTTATAGGCTCGGTTCTGGACCCTGTAGACAGTAGGGATCTCGAGTCTTATGGACTTAATTGAGCTCTCAATAGATATGGGGACTAGGTAAGATGGTATTTACTGTTGTGGCACAGGGCGATCGGAAGCCTTTATATTTTCATATAACTGAGCCTTAGTAAGAGGTACTATTTTGGCTATACTGGACGTATTTAGGGGAGAGACTGGATCTACTTTGCGAGGAGGATGGGGACAGCTGTGATAGGAGCGTCTCTCTAGATTGTTCAATCTTCATTCTATGGTATAGCTGAGGTGCTAATTTAGTGATCAGAGCATGCAAGAAAGGTAAATGGTTTATTGTGAGGTAATAGAGGTTAGTAAAGGTGTTAGTCATTCATGGTTAGTTCATTGATAGGAAGAATTCCTGTGCTACCTGGCAATGACTCGAAAGTCAAAACAGGGGCCAGGTATACCTCCGCGGGGGTGGGGGTCTCCCTCCTCGGGTGGGCAAAAAGGGGGAGCTGGGCGCCCTCTCTGATATAGTCGTCCGGCGGCTGTGGCTAGGGGCTTGCCATATCACCAGTGTTTGTAATAACCCTCTGTGTATGAGACAGATGTGAGTGTCTTTAATACCAAAACCGAAGGTGCCTTAGCTAGCTGGTTTTACTCGGCTGGTTGTTAATTGTAGGGTTTGCTGGATATGGTGGAGACTGGGTTGCTAACTCTGCCACATTTATCTGGAAGTATGGCAATAGAAGTTAGTTACTGGCGGGGCGGCTAGCCTCGCACCGACGACCATTGGGTGCAGGGTAGTGAATGTGTTGTAAGAGAATAGATGGCATGCAAGGGGCTAGTAAAGTTCTAATGTTGTTCTGGCCTACTAAGTGAAGGTAGGCTGGATAGGAGTATATATATAAAAGGTTGGAGAGCGTTAGTAACGGACAATTCAAGGATCTTCAAGAGGTATGAGAGAGAGGCTAGGTCGGACAAGAGTCGAGAAGCGCGGGTGTCTTAATGAGAGGGGGGGGGAGAGTTCAAGGGCTACAGGGAAATTTTGCCCCTAAGGTCCCTGGGCGTGGGGGTGGCATTAGGCTACAATTGATATGGAAGTTTGAAAAGGCAGTAGAATACGTTAGCCAAATGCTACCGGGGAATGCAACTATGGGGTGGTATAGGAGTCTGGAAAAGATAGAGTTATGTGATCAGTCCGAGGGTTATGGATACTATTAGTTGGCCCTGGGAACTGCGTTTTCTATTAAATATAAATATCAACAACAGCGGCAGTTCGTAGGGGTACTTAGTTATTGTTTCGGGGTACTTATGACAGATACTGATAACCAGGTTATCTTATATAATCTCTGGTTGGGGTAAGAGGTGTAAGACACGAAGTAAATTGGCATAGTGTGGACTGTGGATACGAAGGAGGCAAGGGGAAGACGTATGACAATTGTGGAAAGTAAATGGAAAAAGGTGAACACAATGGCGGATAAAATACTTAACCTAAAGGATTGCATACATCGATGAACGATGACATTATAGTCGTCGTCCTAATAAGGTGATGAAACCTGGTTGATCTGTACTTGGCACAATACGACACAAGGACACTGCTGCTATGTCGCATCAATGCTGGTGGCAGTTAATATTATAGACTTAGTTACTAGAGGAACAATGCAAGGGGCGACTGAGCACGGGTTACACATATCTATACTCGTCATGGAAAATGATATAAGAGGTCTAGGGACAAGCGTGGGTGTTTGAACTTCTAAGATATATAACATCTACTTCTCGGATGCAAGAACATACATAGATATAATTATGGCTGTCTGATGTGTTGGCATTGGCTCAACGTCGGGACAGGCATGGGTGTTTTTAATATGAATGTATATTCCTGTTCATCATCTTTGTAGCAAGGACAGTGCCGCTATGTCGTATCAATGCTGGTGGCAGTTAATATTATAGACTTAGTTACTAGAGGAACAATGCAAGGGGCGACTGAGCACGGGTTACACATATCTATACTCGTCATGTAAAATGATATACGAGGTCTAGGGACAGCGTGGGTGTTTTAACTTCTAAGATATATAACATCTACTTCTCGGATGCAAGAACATACATAGATATAATTATGGCTGTCTGATGTGTTGGCATTGGCTCAACGTCGGGACAGGCATGGGTGTTTTTAATATGAATGTATATTCCTGTTCATCATCTTTGTAGTTAGGAGTGTAGGACACGAGGGGGTTAGTGTACGTGAGGTGTGGAAAATGGTCAGTTTAGAAAAGGTAAATGGGTGTGTCCTGGAGCTGTTTAGCCCTGCGGGCTTGGGCCTGTCTGAAATGGCTGGCGCGGTCAGCTGGTCCTTTCGTTCTGTGGACCTTTCCTTTGGTGTTTCTGTGTGGTGTTCGTTCATCGCTTCTGTGGTGGGCTTCTCGTTCTGGGGCATTTTAATATATAAGAAACTCGTCTTGATATGCCGTATCGAGTCACCGATGCCGCCAGTGTTATGCCGGGATATAATATTTCTATCCCGTTAATCAGTCTTTACTAAACTCCAATTATTATGGAATTATAGACTCAAATTATCCTCAACAGGAACACATCTAACACATTCTTATTCACAAATAGTTACTCAATCAGGTACTACAGAACACAATAAATACGCACATGTAAGTTATATACTTCTTATTTATTCAATTGACATATCTAAGGATCAGTATACCACTTAACTATTATTGGGGAATAGTAAGCGTGTGAATATAGTTGACCTAGAATAATTGATAAGTGATTCACGCATCTATCTAGGGCTAAAGTGTGGCTGGAGACTTACTTAGCTATTATAAAGAACAGCAAGTAAACAATATATAAACATTTATCACACACCAAGGTCTAGTAATAACATACAATGAGTGTGAATCAAGAGATAGTATTATAAGGGAAATATGCAATTATAGAATAAACACGTTACATATAGAATCAACCATTGATGATAATATTTATGCGAGTTGAGTGTTTAACATAATTTATTTTATTCGTAACTATAAATGAATTAATAAAGACTCTCCGAATACGATAGAGAATGCAAAGTATTGAGTATTAAAGAAAGGCGCACGAGTGTTTGGTTCGATAAACGCTCACGGGGGGTGAGGGTAGGTTTATGAGCACGGGTAAAGGTAAATTGACCAGGTAGATAGCTCAGGTCATTCTAGTTAATGCGGTCTTGGAAATTTTATTTATGGTTAGTGCGATTATAATCTTAGTATTCGAGAGAATTAGATGAAACTAAGGGGAGAGGTATGACGAATTATTTTTATAATTCAATCTGTACTTAACTTAATTTGAGTAAATTATAATATGAACATATATTTCGTCAATTGGTTATATGCAAGAATAATAACTCGGGTCGAGGAATTCAAATTTAATAATTTATCTCTACTGATGAATATTCAAAGGTTTAATATCCCTTGAACGGAATCAAGCAATAATATAGTTAACAGAACTAACGTAGTTAACCAAAATAAAGCAACACGTAAATAAAATTAGCGTGTACGGATGATTAGTATAATACTAATCTTAGGAAAATGGCGCACACGACGAAGTTGTACTTATGGAAATACCTGGTAAGGCATAGAAGGAGGTCTGAACGAGTTAGCAGATTCCTATCAAGAATACACAATAAATTGACGTTGTATTCGGATTGATGAATAATTAGATAATGGATCTATGCAAGACTAGAATTCCTAGCGAGAAGAATCAACATTTTCTACATCAATAAGGTAGTGAATGAATATACTGTTCATAGAATAAACAAATTAACACTTAATATCAATAAGTGTAACTTAGGTTTTCTCGAAGAAATTAGATTTAAATTATCAATACTAATTCTTCTTGAAGATGGGGAACTGATATAAAAAGAATATGAAATTGAGTATAGGTTCTAACTAAAAATATTATCTAAGAAGGGAATAAATACACGGAATACACTTCAACTTCCACTTGTAACATACATAATAGAATAGACATATACAAGGAAAATCTGTGAGTATTCGGCTAAGTAATTAATTGACATGAGTATATTTATTAGTGGCCCCTCCATCATTGACGATTATGCCTATTACATAAGGCTACCTCTTCAAACGCTCATACGCGTAGTTTGAATCTACCGCCGCAGAGCTCAGAGGAACCTTCATCATAAGCACACGCAAAATCACTCATGGTTCGTCTTTATAATTGGGTTCTCACTACGAAAAAACTTCGTAACAAATAAAAAATAAAAATAAAATAAGAATAACTATTCATAAGCTTTCCATATTTTGTGGATATACTTCTGTGGATTCTTGGACCAGATGCTGACTAGTGCATCTATCCGCCTTCCTTTCTCTGCGCTCACCCCACCCGGACGTGTCCCCCTCAGTGCTCCTCTTTGATTCCGCATTCTTGCGTCCCTAGTGAGTTTTTTCTCATTTGTTTACTCTGGGATGTCTTGAGTAAGGTTAAGATTAGCTTAGCAGGGGTGTCATGGGTGGTTTTCTCGCAGAACAAGTGTATTTTGGGTCGTTTTATTGGGGCGTCTATTTCGGACGGACCCTCGTGGCCGAGTTGAGGACGCTCTGAAACGTTTTTCGTGTTTAGCCATCTTTAGTCCTAGCTTGTTAGGCGGCTTTAACTACGCGATGTCGGGCTTCTAGCTATCTTTCAGATGGAGTAGCCTTGTTTGTTTTTTACTGACATTCCTGGTGTTTTTTCTTCACGTAGTGGAGTTCTTTCTGGGTCCCGAATCAGTGTTACCCTTATCGGGTTTTTTCTACGATGTTGATGTGGCTGCTGTTCCAGTTTTGGTGGGATGAAGTGCTTTTCGATTGTGTTTCGACGTCATTAAGTGTTTTCCGTTTTCACTAGGCCTAGCCAGCCACTCGTAGTTTTTCACATATGCAAGTGTTTTCATTGTTTATTATTATAAAAATATATTCATGTGTCATGTGTGTCCTGGATTAGTTGTGATTGGCTGATCCAGGAGCTTCGGACTGCGTCTGATTATGTTTATCAGATTGCGTTCTGTTTGTTGTGGGTTGCCTTTCCGGCGGTTTTTCTCGATTGCTCCGAGAAAGCCGTTTTGGGTACCGGGTTTTAGTCAAGTTGGTTAAAATCGGTAGTTTCCCCGGCGAGTTTGGTTGCTTGAGGGCTCATCAGAAACTGCGTTCTCTGTGGTCGAGCCTGTGATCAGGCTTCCTGTGTTCTCCCGGCGAGGTGGGCCCCACACATCTATCTAGGTGATCATGCTGACACCTGTTGGATATGGTTTTCTCGGCTTTTCAAAGCCATTGAAACAATGCTGTTTGTTTGTTTGGTCTTTTCCTCCCGGCGACCTTTTTACAAAGAGGTCTGGGGCAGGTACAATTGGTTTGACATTTAATATGACACCTGGCGGTGGTACCTTCGGGTGGTTGTATTAACGGATTTGCAATTCGCTATGGTTTGCCAAACAATTGATTGATACAATAAGGTATCACAGCCTTCAAGACAATGCTGTTTGTTTGTTTGGTCTTTTCCTCCCGGCGACCTTTTTGCAAAGAGGTCTGGGGCAGGTACAATTGGTTTGACATTTAATATGAAACCCGGCGGTGGTACCTTCGGGTGGTTATATTAACGGATTTGCAATTCGCTATGGTTTGCCAAACAATTGATTGATACAATAAGGTATCACGGCCTTCAAGACGGCGATCTATGAGGGCTTCTGGTTGAAGTCGGATTAGAGATTAAGATAGGCTTAGACTTTTTATGGGATAAAAAGATGCCTGAATCTTACTAGTGTTTCAA
Organism: Paralithodes platypus; assembly: GCA_032716605.1. Classification (NCBI taxonomy): domain Eukaryota; kingdom Metazoa; phylum Arthropoda; class Malacostraca; order Decapoda; family Lithodidae; genus Paralithodes; species Paralithodes platypus. Next base: position 54,445,771 of record CM064528.1, read on the forward strand.
GTGTAAAGGGATACTTGAAGGACTTCATCTTTATTAAAGATATGCTTCATCTTTATGAAGACTCAGAAGATATGCTTAAATCTTTTGGACAGGTAAAGAAATGCTGAAATCTTTAATATGAAACTGCAGGACAGCGAAACGTAGTGGTTGAGGGCTACGGTTCGTTGACCAGCAGTTTTATGACACATGTTTTTTTAAACATTTTGGGGTAACCTTATGAGCATTAATTCCTGGGAATTTTCTCTTTCCAGGGCGGAGTACCGGCGTGGCACCAGGTGACCAGGTAGATCCCGGGGGTGGGTAGATTTCCGCCAGTCTCGGTCATGTCGGCCATAGAACCTCTCATTGCTTTATATTCAACGCCGTTATGCTCCGGTATCCCTATTTTTGAGCACAAGCTGTGCATTAAATGTGTTAAATGCCTCGATCGGTCACGGGGGATATGGGTGACAAAGAATTGCACTATTTGTACCCTTTTAAGTGTTAACATTTTAATTCAAAAAGATAATACTGCGGCGGTGGCTTTGCAAGAAGTAAAACAACTTCTCGCTACTTATTCAACAAATGTAGCTCATAAAGCATTGCAATGTGATAACCTTGAGCTTTGGGAACTGTTAATTATTAAACATGCCCCCCCTAAGAGTAAGATACGTTCACATAAGGCCTCCGAGCCTGGGCGGGGACAGGCTCCCACACCCTCCACTGGCAAATCTAAGAGGCCTCGCTCTCCGTCACCCTCGGCATCGGCGACGAGGTCCAAGTCAAGGTCACCCCTGAGGGAGCAGGTGAAAGCTTCGGGCCACTCTTCTTCACCTCCACGGAAGAGGACAAAGGAAGAAAGTAGGGGACCTAAATACATTATTAGACCTAAACATAAGTCTAGTAGGAGTCATAAATCATCTAAAAGGGATCCTCCGGCGCGAACGGACTCACGGCTGTCGCCGGAGCCTGGTACCCCGCTCTCTGCATCTACCCACTCCAAGTCTAATGTCCAATCTGACAGGTTGGGGGTGGAGTCAGAGAATGTGGTGGAGGATGCCCCGGCGGACATTTCATCACCTGATATTCATGCTTTCTCTACCAGGTCACGTGTGTCAGCCTCAGATTTAGAAGTATCTTACGGAAACTATAAACCGCTAGGGTGCTCGGGTGAGGGCTCCCAATTGGGGAGTATACCAGGCTCGCAAGCGAGTAACAGCCACAGCCAAGGTGTATGGCGATACTCACAGCCCTGGCAGGACAGCCCACATCCTTTTGTGACGCAAGTAGTGGCTGACCACCGGGATGCCGATGTACCATCTTCTCCCAGATCTAACATGGCGGCAGCTGAGATTTGTGTCAGTAGTGGCTGACGTCACCTGCCCGATTGTCTCTCTCTATCCCACATTACGGCATGTGGAGGTCCCGGCTTCGGCGGGATCTTCCTATGAGAGGCCAGACTTAAGGGATGAAGAACAGCGTTCTCTGGTCTCAGAGATGGAAGTTGAAGAGTCAGGTCACCACCTAGAAGACTCTCAGGGTACTGTCGAATCTCCACGGAGTTCGTCATCTGCTAGGTATGTAACTACGGAACAGATTGATGGGTTACTATTAAATGCACTTAATAAGTTCTTTGGCCCTACGCCAGAAACTCCTACAGTTGGTATGGGAGCTCCCGCGACGTCAACGAATGTGCAACCTCTGGCTACATCCATTGCTTTAGCTAAAATACCTAACCCTCCTCTTGTGTCAGATTCAATTTCCACTGTGCCAGACACAGCAGCTCTGACTACTTCCAATGTGCAGGTCATATCAGACATAACTCCCCCCCCCCCCTTTAGACAAGGCACCAGTCAGAAAAGGAGCTATGTCTCTTTTATACGGGCCTGATGAGTCATGGGTAGCAATGTTACCAACTAAGCCAGAGGCAGCACAAGCTACTATTTCGGGGGAGCTCCCTGTACCACATGAGTGGGTAATCCAAGGCAATAAGTCTAGAAAACTCAGAGCATTGGATAGTCAAGGCGATGTTTTAGATGTTCATATTAAGGCCATTTCCAGTTATTATAACCATGACTTTTTTGTGTATGCATCAACACCAGCCCTACCCCCTGCCTCAGCTTCAAAGCTTTTTTCTGACTGGACTAAGAATGATGGCTTTAACGACGTCAAGGCACTTTCTGCTTTGACGCCGGAATTGGATATGTTTCCGATCACAGACTCAGCCTCTAATCCAGTCTTGCAGGTGGGGCAGTTGGGTACGGGACCTTGGGTGGACTGGGAAACAGAGGCTCAAAATGTTGCCACTACTTTCACTACAAAGTCTTCTCACCAAATCCCTCAAGAGCACCATTCTTGGTTCTCTCTTCCGGTTTTTAGTGCCGGAGGAGTCCCCTCTGCTTTGTTTGATTTCTTGGCTGCACCTAAAATCAATTTGTGCGAATTAAAAGATCCGTTTAGCACGCCTTCCCCAACTCACCTAGACTGCGAGTTTAGGTTAAGAGGAAAAGCGTTTAGACTGTTTTCACAATATATTGTTACTCAGCAAGTAACAAAGTCTCTGTTACACTCTTCTCAGGCAATCGAAACTGCGGAAATCAGGAAGGCCTTTGAACTTTCCCGGCGCTTGCTTCTCCAAACTTCCATTCAGTCTTTAGGAGATATTCGGATGGCCTTATTAGAGGCGGTTCGAGCAAGGCAGGATCTGAGGATGTTCTTTGTAAAGAAACTTCTTGACCGTATTGCAAGCCAAGTAATTCTGTCTCCAGTTCTAACCCCTTCTTTGATTTCTCCAGCAGTTTGGAAGACTGTTTTCAATATGGCACAAGCATTCAAACAAAGTCCCTCTCAACCTAAGAAGCCTACCTTTACTTTCCCTAAACCCAAACCAGTTTCGAAAGCTCAAGCTAGTGGGTCGAAGCCTTTTCATCAGCCTAAGTCCCCTTCCACCCAGGGTCAGGCTCACGTCAGGTATAAACAGGGTAAATTCTCAGGTAAAGGCCACAGGTTTCACCAACGACCAGGTCAGGGCCCGCCTCCAGCCAAACCCAGCCAGTCATCCAAGAGTACACCACCACCAGCAAAAAACTAAGGTCTCTCTCACTCCCGGGGCCAGTCAAAGGCGTGTTGGAACAGAGAGTAGTCCAGCCGGCGAACCCCAGTCTGCTAACTGGGTCATTCCGGGCGTGTCATCAGGCATGGCCATTAAGATCATGGGCGAGGACTGTGGTACGCAAAGGCATCACTTGGCAGTGGCTCCGGCGACCTCGCTTACGTCAGCCGACAGAGGCCAATCATGTTTCTTTAGAGGTGGAGTCACTAGTTCAGGAGATGATTACCAAGAGTGTCATTATCCCAGTCCCCCCGACTTACCCGGTGTTTACATCCAAACTATTTCTAGTACCAAAAAGGGACAGTATTCAGATGAGACCGGTCGTAGACCTGTCTTATTTGAATCTCCACATTCACAACGTGTCCTTCAGGATGCTGACAGTGAATCAAATCAGGCTAACACTTCCGCCGGGAGGGTGGATGTGTTCATTAGACCTGACAGACGCGTATTGGCACGTCCCGGTAAACAAGAGATTTCAAAAATTTCTAGCTTTAAGAATAATGCATCAGACTTATGTCTTTCAAAGGATGCCGTTTGGATTAAACCGAGCGCCACACATTTTCAAAAAATTAGTCCGGCAAGCCCTGATGCCCATTTTAGAACAGGGGATCAGGATCTTGTGGTATCTGGACGACTGGCTGGTGGTGGCAGAGACAGAAAAGTTATGCAACACTCATGTCAACATTACGTTAAACCATGTCAAATCTCTAGGATTCAAGGTCAACTTGGTAAAGTCAAACCTTGTTCCCTCACGAGTAATTCAGTGGATAGGGCTGGTCTGGGACACAGCGTCTCTCACTCTGAGTCAGAGTGTGGACAATCGAAACAGATTTCGCAAAAAAATGTTTATGTTTCTCCACAGTCTGACTACGACACGGAGACTCTGGGAATCTCTAGTCGGTTCTCTCAACTGGGTTCAACTAACTGTGAAGTTGGGCCGGTTGAAAGTCAAACGTTTAATCTTGGAGGGCAACAAATATTTGCCACTATTACCGGCGGGAACATTTTGGCCTATTCCGACATTAATACACAGCTTACTAGCGGTCTGGGCGAAGAGGGAAGTGTTGCACTCAGTCATGCCATGGACCTCTCCTCCGCCGACGGTATGGGTGGACACGGATGTGTCAGGGACGATAGGTTGGGGCTTTCAGTCAAACCTCGGGCATCAGGGTCAAGGGCTTTGGTCCCATTCAGAAACCTCCCACATAAATGTAAAAGAATTACTAGTCCCCTTGTATTTCCTTCAGGTTCACGGCTCTACTTTATGGGAAAAATCGGTGGCTTTCAGAATGGACAATCTCAATGCGGTTCACTGCATTCAGAAACAAGGGTCAACGAGGTCTCGGAAGTTGCTAGACGTGTCAGAAAAGATTTTTGTTCTAGCTGACAAACTGAACATTCATCTTCATGCATCATATCTCCCAGGCGTAGCAAACGTCTGGGCAGACACTCTGTCTCGGAGACAGAGCACAACGGTAGAGTGGGCACTCAAGCAGAACATTTTCGATCAAATGATTGCAGAGCCTTACCGTCCACAAGTGGATCTGTTTGCGTCAGCGGAGAATCACAAACTCCCTCAGTACCTCACACGCCGGACATTAACGCCGGCGGGGGGGCCCGACGCATTGGTGACGGATTGGAACATGTGGAGTTCCATTTATCTGTTTCCTCCACCAGACGCTTCGCTAATGTGCCACGTAGTCAACAAACTACAAGATTATCGAGGCGTAGTTTCGTTAATCGCGCCCCTGTGGCCGGCGCAGTTGTGGTACCAGCAATTGATAACGTGGTGCCCGAATCCGGTGTCGCTCCCGGTCGGGTATTTGCACTTAGACATGATTGGCAACCTAAAGACCTCGCTGACTTTTGCATTGTGAACATTCAGGAGGCCAAGTGGTTAACGCCGTATGGTAGAACCGTGACAGATAAATTTATGAATCAGTACACACAATCTACCAAGAGGCAATATCAATCTCATTGGCAGTCCTTTACTTCTTGGATAGTTAGAACAGAACAGACAGTACCTTCGGTGGTATTAGTTTTTCATTATTTAAACTATTTGTTTGAACAGAAACGTCTATCTGTAGTGACTCTAAAAAATCACTTAACAGCTATCAGGGTGCCATTCTTTGACCTTACAGGTCTAACCATACCACAGGCGGAAGAAACAGGTTTCATGAGAGCATGCTTCATACTCCGCCCACCTCCCCGTCAGCTCATGCCGACCTGGTCTCTTGACAAGGCGTTATCTTTGCTTCATTCCCATCTGTATCAGAATACGGCAGATTTTGAATTACTATTAAAAAAGGCTGTGTTCCTTATGGCTTTGGCAACAGGTAACAGGGTGTCTGAGCTGGCGGCGATGAGCAACACCCCTAGTTGCATAAGGTTTGGTAGACTAAATGATTGCATTCATATTGCACCTTCCCCAGGGTTCATCGCCAAGAATGAACATAGTGAACATGTTTTCTCAGAGTTCACGGTGCCGGCGTTGAAACGGGGTAAAGTGCACCATAATTTGTGTCCTGTACAAGCTTTAACCAAATATATGAGAGTGGCACCTCTTAACCGACAAGGTGCTTTATGAGTATCGAGTACAGGTAAAAGGTTAATGAAACGAAAAATGGCTTCTCTGCTAGTCGAAGTCATTAAAGAGAGTAATCCCGGCGTAGTGGGTAGGGCCCACGATTTACGCAAATGGGCAGTATCTTTACGTTTTCTAAAAAAAAAATCTGTGGAAGACATAGCTACTACTCAACTATGGGCTTCAAATCATACGTTTTTGACTCGATACCTGTCGGTAGCACTAGACAAACCATCAATGCCGTGTATAGCGTTACGGCAAAGGGTCTAGAGGGGTCTCTAAGTCACTAATTGTTTAGGTTAAGAAAGAGGGGGGGGGGGGGTGCAGTCAGTGTAACATAAGACACCCTAGACCCCGCCGGAGGATATGTACAGAGTATACGAGCTGTGATACAATGTATAAGTGTTGTGATTAAAATTTCTCTGTAGTAATGCCTACGGGAAATGTTGTTGAAGTACAATGGATGTAGTACAACAATGGTTTCTTTCAGTGGGATACACTGTTGAAGCAATTAATTTTAAGAGTTCTCGGTAGTTGCAACTACGAGTAGCATTTTAGTAAGTACATCTGCGATAGTACAAGAATTTATTCTATTTTTGTGTCTAATTTTAAGGAATATACACATTAGAATAATGGGGTTTATATGTGCACATGTAAACATAAAGTTTTATTTTTCACCACTTAATTTAAGTGGGGTGCCTTTAACTTTGAGATCTGGGAACAGATTCTCATAGTTACCTTTTTGTCCTCAAGCAGGCTTCTTAAGCACGCCCCTGCTTGTACCCCTTTTTATATGTTGTATAAAGTTTATACATAAATATATTATTTTTTACAAAGTAAGAATACTATTTGGTTGTTTGATTATCTGCCTATTCTAGTTGCAATGGTTATGATATGATTACGAATGTCCCCCTCCAGTCTTAGATATCAGGCATAATCGTCAATGATGGAGGGGCCACTAATAAATTATAGGTTTGACTCCAGCAAGGAGATAAAGAAAACCTAATATTTAGTAGTGGCCCCGTAATCATTGATGACTGGGGCCCTCCCGACCATTCCCTTCCCATTCGTTGATGTATTAAGGATTTTGGTATACTTGATATGTCAGTGAAGGCGGATAGATGCGCTAGTCAGCGTCTGGTCCAAGAATCCACAGAAGTACATCCACAGAATATGGAAAGCTTATGAATAGTTATTCTTATTTTATTTTTATTTGTTATTTGTTACGAAGTTTTTTCGTAGTGAGAACCCAATCATAAAGACGAACCATGAGTGATTTTGCGTGTGCTTATGATGAAGGTTCCTCTGAGCTCTGCGGCGGTAGATTCAAACTACGCGTATGAGCGTTTGAAGAGGTAGCCTTATGTAAAAGGCATAATCGTCAATGATTATGGGGCCACTACTAAATATTAGGTTTTCTTTATCTCCTTGCAGGAGTCAAACCTATAGTAACATATGCATAGGACGTTCTATAAAAGTTATAGATAACGATTAACACTAGATCTTAGACACAGATCTATATAACAATAAATATCAGTTCTGAAGGATTAACACATACGCAATAATTAACGATCTTGAGCACAGATCTATATCAAGTTTAGCACTGAATTATTCACATATTCTACCTTACCTTCACAACAATAATCACAACGTAAGATACTCAGAGACACTTAGGGTAATATGGGAGGGTAGTGGTTCGAGAGTAAGTCTGACCGACGTAGAACGTAGATCCACTGGTCAGGACTTCAGGAGGGCTGCTTCTCACAGTCAGGCCTTCAGGATCCGAACTTCAACGGGAACACAACAGGGCTCGTCGTATTCTCAAGGGAGGGGGAGGGGCGAGACAACTTTCCACTGCTATTAGATGCCCCGGACTTTTCAGACTTAAGGACATTACCCCAGTGGATGTTTGCTTTTCCCTCCTTTTCCTTAATTTCAGTGAGGCTATGTTTGACTTAATTCTTGCCTCTCACTTATAGGAACTCAATGTTAAAGGGATATTGTGAATCGTTGTGATAGAGTTGTTGCGGTTAATACTTAACTAAAACATACATGGTGATTATTATTAGGTACATAAGGATCATAGTTATTTTATTTAATACTTAGGTGGTAGCTACTTAGCTTAATACAGACATAATGTTGATCATAGTGATTAGTTCATAATTGAAGTTCATTGGCAAACTTTGTAATAGTTCGACTCTCATTTCTTCTTCCGCTATGGTTGATAGTTCTCCAGGACCATCATAACTGGTAGAATTGATTAGGTCCACTTGTTCCGGTAGCATTCCGGCCTTTGATCTTTCATTTGCATAAACATTTGTTCGTTATAATGTAAACCTGGTGGCTGGTGATTGGCGGGCATGGTTTGAAAGCTGAGTTGTGATAGGGTCACAGGATTTCCCTTTTCCCGGGGTGACTGTCCTAGGTGACCGTGCTCTGTGGTCCATAGAGTATGGGAAATTCCTGGAGTCATGGGGTGCTCAGATAGATGTTGTTCCCTTGTTCACCTGTAGGTTCGCCATTCTGCAGGTTTTATTCCACCCCGTTACTTCACCACCGTCGGCAAAGAAAAAAACGCGACCCCGCGATTGGTGAAATATCTTGAACGGGGTGAAATGTGGAAGTGCCAACAGCTACATGGTGATAGGCACTTCAGATGGTGGAGAGATGATGACGCTGTGGCTGCTGGAGGCGGTGAAGAAGGTGCTGTAGGAGGTGGTGCCCCCATGGATGGTCTGATCACTGCAGGGGCTGGAGTAGGGCTGCAGTGTAGAGTGTGGTCAGGTTCGTCGGTGGCAAGGTAGGCTTGGAGGGCCCCGCCTTACATAGGTAAGCCGGAAGGTTGGTGCCCATCTTTGAGGTGGAATCACACGTCGACCAGATCTTGTACAAGGTGGGTAAAAAAAACATTAGAGAAGGTGAATTTAGAGAATTCTGGTGTGTTGGTGATGAAGAAGAGGTGGGTGAGTGTGAAGAATATGAAAAAGGAGGGATAGAGTGTGTGCATTGTGGTAGAATAGGGGGTGTGACATGCAGTGGTGTCTTAAGAGATGCATGAGACAAGGGAGAAATGAGGTCATGTGTCAATGATTCTGAAGATCCTAAATTCTGATAATTTGATGCAGGCAATATGTCCATTCGGTTCAGGATCTACAAGCATAACCTATTCTCATCAACAGGCTGAAATCTACATACATGTTGTTACGGTATGTGCGGGACTCACCAAAATTGTTAATGATCACCTGAGGACAATTTGGCACAGTTAAGATTTCAGTGGATTTGGTAGCAGGTCTAAAAGCGGTTAGGCAGGCCCTATAAAAAAGGCTTTGGAGGTGTGGGGAGATATCCACTTCTCATGACGAGGAGGAACTGTTACCAATGTGGAGCTGATAGTTGGGAAAATGATATGAGGATTACATCTCACATCTTTCGAAGTTCTGTGAGCAGGTAGGGAGTTTGAGGTTAACTGATAACATGTTAAACCCAGGTACGTTGTCCTGCACATACCCTAATACTGTGGTTGCATATTTCCCTATTTTCACTACTGTCATGTGGATCTTGGAAGTGTCCTCGTTTCTGAACATAATGTCCAGGACCGGTTTGACTATTTCCAGGTACGTATTGTGTGATAATGCTGACTGAGTACTCAAAAAAAAATATATATATAATAAGAAACTCGTCTTGATATGCCGTATCGAGTCACCGATGCCGCCAGTGTTATGCCGGGATATAATATTTCTATCCCGTTAATCAGTCTTTACTAAACTCCAATTATTATGGAATTATAGACTCAAATTATCCTCAACAGGAACACATCTAACACATTCTTATTCACAAATAGTTACTCAATCAGGTACTACAGAACACAATAAATACGCACATGTAAGTTATATACTTCTTATTTATTCAATTGACATATCTAAGGATCAGTATACCACTTAACTATTATTGGGGAATAGTAAGCGTGTGAATATAGTTGACCTAGAATAATTGATAAGTGATTCACGCATCTATCTAGGCCTAAAGTGTGGCTGGAGACTTACTTAGCTATTATAAAGAACAGCAAGTAAACAATTTATAAACATTTATCACACACCAAGGTCTAGTAATAACATACAATGAGTGTGAATCAAGAGATAGTATTATAAGGGAAATATGCAATTATAGAACAAACACGTTACATTATAGAATCAACCATTGATGATAATATTTATGCGAGTTGAGTGTTTTACATATTTTATTCGTAACTATAAATTAATTAATAAAGACTCTCCGAATACGAGAGAGAATGCAAAGTATTGAGTATTAAAGAAAGGCGCACGGGTGTTTGGTTCGATAAACGCTCACGGGGGGTGAGGGTAGGTTTATGAGCACGGGTAAAGGTAAATTGACCAGGTAGATAGCTCAGGTCATTCTAGTTAATGCGGTCTTGGAAATTTTATTTATGGTTAGTGCGATTACAATCTTAGTATTCGAGAGAATTAGATGAAACTAAGGGGAGAGGTATGACGAACTATTTTTATAATTCAATCTGTAATTAATTAATTAATTTGAGTAAATTATAATATGAACATATATTTCGTCAATTGATTATATGCAAGAATAATAACTCGGGTCGAGGAATTCAAATTTAATAATTTACGTCTACTGATGAATATTCAAAGGTTTAATATCCCTTGAACGGAATCAAGCAATAATATAGTTAACAGAACTAACGTAGTTAACCAAAATAAAGCAACACGTAAATAAAATTAGCATGTACGGATGATTAGTATAATACTAATCATAGGAAAATGGCGCACACGACGAAGTTGTACTTATGGAAATACCTGGTAAGGCATAGAAGGAGGTCTGAACGAGTTAGCAGATTCCTATCAAGAATACACAATAAATTGACGTTGTATTCGGATTGATGAATAATTAGATAATGGATCTATGCAAGACTAGAATTCCTAGCGAGAAGAATCAAAATTAGCTACATCAATAAGGTAGTGAATGAATATACTGTTCATAGAATAAACAAATTAACACTTAATATCAATAAGTGTAACTTAGGTTTTCTCGAAGAAATTAGATTTAAATTATCAATACTAATTCTTCTTGAAGAGGGGGGACTGAGATAAAAATAATATGAAATTGAGTATAGGTTCTAACTAAAAATATTATCTAAGAAGGGAATAAATACACGGAATACACTTCAACTTCCACTTGTAACATACATAATAGAATAGACATATACAAGGAATCTGTGAGTATTCGGCTAAGTAATTAATTGACATGAGTATGTAACGTATGCGTAGGATGTTCTATAAGAGTTATAGATAGAGATTAACACTAGATCTTAGACACAGATCTATATAACAATAAATATAAGTTCTGAAGGATTAACACATACGCAATATTTAACGATCTTGAGCACAGATCTATATCAAGTTTAGCACTGAATTATTCACATATTCTACCTTACCTTCACAACAATAATCACAATGTAAGATACTCAGAGACACTTAGGGTAATATGGGAGGGTAGTGGTTCGAGAGTAAGTCTGGCCGACGTAGAACGTAGATCCACTGATCAGGACTTCAGGATCCAGACTTCAGCAGGAACACAACAGGGCTCGTTGTATTCTCGAGGGAGGGGGAGGGGCGAGACAACTTTCCACTGCTGTTAGATGCCCAGGACTTTTCAGACTTAAGGACATTACCGCAGTGGATATATTGCTTTTCCCTCCTTTTCCTTAATTTCAGTGAGGCTATGTTTGACTTAATTCTTGCCTCTCACTAATAGGAACTCAATGTTAAAGGGATATTGTGAATCGTTGTGATAGAGTTGTTGCAGTTAATACTTAACTAAAACATACATGGTGATTATTATTAGGTACATAAGGATCATAGTTATTTTATTTAATACTTAGGTGGTAGCTACTTAATTACCTTACAGACATAATATTGATCATAGTGATTAGTTCATAATTGATCAGGTTCATTGGCAAACTTTGTCATAGTTCGACTCTCATTTCTTCTTCCGCTATGGTTGATAGTTCTCCAGGACCATCATAACTGGTAGAATTGATTAGGTCCACTTGTTCCGGTAGCATTCCGGCCTTTGATGTTTTATTTGCATAAACATTTGTTCGTTATAATGCAAATCTGGTGGCTGGACAAATGGTGGCTGGTGATTGGCGGGCATGGTTTGAAAGCGGAGTTGTGATAGGGTCACAGGATTTCCCTTTTCCCGGGGTGACTGTCCTAGGTGACCTCACTCTGTGGTCCATAGAGTATGGGAAATTCCTGGAGTCATGGGGTGCTTAGATAGATGTTGTTCCCTTGTTCACCTGTAGGTTCGCCATTCTACAGGTTTTATTCCACCCCGTTACTTCATATATATATATATATATATATATATATATATATATATATATATATATATATATATATACCGGTATATATATATACAGTATATATATATATATATATATATATACATAGTATATATACAATGATTACTAGAGGTACTTTCTAAGCTGTATAAAATAATCCAGTATTGGCAAGAATAAAAGGCAAATAGATGTCAATGAAATATGATGACTTGCTTACAGATAATACTTAAAGCCCGAATCGGCTTGACTTTAACCCAGTTGTTCACTTCCTCAAGCCTGTGGAGGAGCAGGGTTGAGTTGGCTTGATATTGGACACCCTTTTATGGCATTTGGGTGTGAAATACGACACCATTTCCAGTCTATCGGAGATAATGATGGTAAAGGATAATGCGGCTTATAGTAACCATATAGGTATGTACATATGTTAAAGAATATCACATTGAGATTCAATACAAATATTTTCCAAGAATGTCTTTTATTCCTGTCCAACATTGTAGAGGCACAAATAAATAATTTGATTATATCTTTTGTCCTTAAAATTAATTTGTACATAATTATTATATATTTTGTACAATTTAAACTTAGCATCCTATAGTTGCAATTATTACAGATATCTTACAATTTTTTTTGTTTGAGCTGTATAACCAGCTCGACTTATCAAGTATCACAGCTCGTGAACTTATCACATAGTCCGGCAGAGGGTCTAGGGGTCTTGGCTCTCCAGCACCCCCCCCCCTCCCCCCCTTCCTTTTCACCATTAAGATTAAACTTAACTTTTAGTAGCACACAGACCAACTAGACCCGCTGGCACAAGGCCACACAGGTAAATTTTGGTCGTCATGAAAGTATGATTGGAAGCCTACAACTTAGTGTTGACTATGTCATCAATTGAATAATTATGCAAGAAGCGTAGAGAGACTGCCCATTTTCTGATGTCGTGGGCCCTTCCCACTACACCAGGATTACTTTCACGAATTACATCTACGAGTAAAGAAGCCAATTTTCTTCTCGTGACGCGAGTACCTGTACTATTGACCCATAAGGCTCCCTGCTGTTGGGGCTGTGACACCCTCAGAAACTTTATTAAAGCCTGAACAGGGCATAAGACTTGGTGTGTATTCCCGCGTTTGAGCGCCGGGACTGTAAACTAAGAAAAAAACATGATCACTATGTTCGTTCTTAGCAACAAACGTGGGAGATGGAGCAATTTGTACATTATCATTAAGTCTCCCAAACCTGAGGCAATTATGTTCGTTACTCATCGCCGCCAGCTCAGGCACCCTGTTACCTGTGGCCAAAGCCATATTTAACACAGCCTTCTTTAACAGTGAGTCAAAATCCGGCGCATGATTATACTTGCGCAAATGAAGCAAAGACAAAGCTTTGTCAAGTGACCAGGTAGGCATGAGCTGACGGGGTGGTGGGCGAAGCTTTAAATATGCCCTCATGAACCCTTTCTCCTCTGCCTGCGGTATAGATAGCCCTGTTAAACAAAAAAAGCGAGTTCTAATAGCAGACAAATGATTCTTCAGTGTAACTACAGAAAGGCGTTTTTGTTCAAACAAATAGTCCAAATACTTGAAAACCAAAGCAACTGATGCGTCAGTTTGTGCCGTTTCTACTATCCAGGTTGTGAAAGACTTCCAATGAGATTGATATTGTCTCCTGGTAGACATAGTATACTGATTAAGAAATTTATTAGTGTTGTTCTCTCCATACGGAGTTAACCATTTGGCATTTTGAATGTCCAAAAGGCAAAAGTCAGCGAGGCCTCTAGGTTGCCAATTGTCTCCAAGTGGTAGTACGAGATCGGGAGTGACACCGGGTTTTCGCACCACATTTTCAACTGGTGGTACCACACCTGATCCGGCCATAGAGGCGCGATCATCAAGACTAAGCCCCGGTAACCCCATAGTTTGTGAACTACCTGACACATGAGTGAAGCGTCTGGAGGCGGAAATAGATAGATGGAATTCCACCTGTTCCAGTCCTCCAACAATGCGTCTGGACCCCCCGCCGAAGTCATTTCCCGGTGCGTTAGGTAGAAAGGAAGCCTGTGGTTTTCCTTGGACGCGAACATATCCACTTGTGGACGGTATGGCTCTGCAATCATCTGGTTGAAGATGTTTTGCTTGATTGTCCATTCTACTTTGGTGCTCTGTCGCCGGGACAGAGCGTCTGCCCAGACATTCGCTACGCCTGGGAGGTATGATGCATGGAGATGAATGTTCAGCTCTTCGGCCAGAACAAAAATCTCTTCTGACACCTCTAGCAACTTCCGAGACCTTGTTGACCCTTGCTTTTGAATGCAGGACACCGCATTCAAATTGTCTATTCGAAACGCTATTGATTTCCCCCGCAAGGAGGAGCCATGAGTTTGAAGGAAAAATAAAGGGACTAAGAGCTCTTGCTCGTTGATATGAAAATTCTCGGTTTGGGACCAAAGACCTTGACCCTGATGGCCTAGGCTCGACTGATAACCCCAGCCTATAGTCCCTGATGAATCTGTGTCTACCCATACCGTAGGTGGGGGAGAAGCCCACGTCATTATTGAGTGCAACATTTCTCTCCTCGCCCAGACCGACAGTAAGTCGTGAATTAATGGAGGAATTTTCCACAACTTTCCCGCCTGCAATAGCGGGAAATATTTGTTTCCTTCCAAGATTAATCTCTTTACTTTCAATCAGCCCAACTTTACAGTTAGTTGAATCCAATTGAGAGAGCCGACCAGGGATTCCCATGTCCTTCTTGTGGTGTTCAGACTGTGGAGAAACAAAAACAATTTCTTTCGAAATCTGTTACGGTTGTCCACACTCTGACTGAGAGTAAGATGTGCTGTGTCCCAGACCAGCCCTATCCACTGAATTACCCATGTGGGAACAAGATGCAACCTTGCCAAGTTGACCTTGAATCCTAGGGATTGTACATGGTTTATAATGTGATTGACATGGATATTGCATAGACTCTCTGACTCCGCCACTACCAGCCAGTCGTCTAGGTACCACAACACCTTGATTCTCTGATTTAATATCGGCCTGAGGGCCTGCCGGACTAATTTTGTAAATATTCTCGGTGCAAGGTTCAACCCGAATGGCATTCTCTGAAAGACATAAGTCTCTTGCCTTATCTTCAATGCGAGGAATTTCTGGAACCTTTTGTTTACCGGGACATGCCAATAGGCATCTGTCAAGTCTAACGAGCACATCCAACCTTGCGGCGGAAGTGTTAGCCTGATGTGATTCACAGTGAGCATCCTGAATGATGTGTTGTGAATGTGTCGATTCAGGCAAGACAGGTCTACGACTGGTGTCATCTGAATGCTGTCCCTCTTTGGTACGAGAAAAAGTCTGGACGTGAAAACAGGGCAAGTTGGATTGACCGGGACAATGATATGCTTGGTGATCATTTCCTGTACTAGTGACTCCACCTCTAAAGAAACATGATTGACTTCTAGAGTTTGACGTAAACGAGGTCGCCGGAGCCACCGCCAGGTGATGCCCTTGCGTACCACTGTCCTTGCCCAAGCTCGCCGGGGCCAGGCCCGGTGACACGCCCGAAATGACCCAGTTACTTGACTGGGTCTGTCCGGTGGAACTACCCTCGGATCCAACTCGCCCTCGCTAGGCCCCGGGAGAGAGATAGTTTGTACTGTGACTAGTTTTTTTATGGTGGAGGGGTAGGGTTAGACGGCTGACTGGTTTTGGCAGACGTCGATCCCTGACCTGATCTGTGTTGTGACTTATTCTTATACCACTTCCCTGGTTGTTTTCCCTGTTTAGGCTTGAGCTGAGTACTTCCCTGTGCCGGGGGAGACATAGGACCTGAAAGGGCTTAGACCCACTAGGCTGGGATTTACCACTGCTCTTAGGCTTGGAGTACGGTTTCTTGAAATACTCCTTCCTAGCCTGGGAAGTACTCGGCTTGATGCTGTCAACCATATTCTAAACTGCTTTCCAAGTCTCAGGGCTAAGCAAAGATGAAGTTAACACAGGTGAAAGAGTTACCCGGCGGCCAATGTCGTCCGGTAACTTTTTCACCATAATATATACTCTCAGGTCTTGACGTGCACGAACAGCCTCCAACAAGGCTATCCGTATGTCACCCAAAGATTGGATAGAATTTTGTAACCGAAGCCACCGGGATAAATCTGTGGCCTTCCTAACATCATGATCAGAAATAGCGGCTATAGTCCTCGTGAGGGACTGGGCTATTTGGCGACTTAGCAAGAATTGTGAAAAGAGTCTGTAAGCTTTATTTCTCAATTTGAAGTCTCTATCCAGATGTGCCGGAGGAGGGGTAGAGAAGGGCTCCTGCAGGTCCCATAGTGACAACTTAGGGGCAGAAAGGAACTCAAAAATTGCAAGCGGAACCCCTCCGGCTTGATTTATTGACATTGAAAACCAAAGATGGTTGTCATGAGGAATTTAGTGGGAGGATTTTGACGTTATTGTAGCTGCGAACTGTTGCGCCTCAATCTCCCAGTCCACCCACGGACCTAGACCTACCTGCCCCACCTGCAGGACTGGGTTGCTTGACTGATCCAACACTGGAGTTGTATCCAACTCCGGCGTTAGCGTTTTGAGGAACTTTATATCGTTCACGCCGTCAGTCTTAGTCCAATCCGCAAAAAGTCGTGCAGATGAGGAAGGAGGTAATGCCGGGGCAGGAGAATACACGAAAAACTCATGATAGTAAACATTGGGAATAGCCTTGATTGTCACATCTAAAAGTTGACCCTGTTTATCTTTAGCTCTTAACTTCTTACTCTTACTCATCTCAATTACCCACTCACTAGGAACTGGGACATCCCCCGATATGGTTGTTTGTGCAATATCAGGGTTCTGTGCCGTGACTTTAACCCAAGAGCAGTCGGGTCCATACAAGAGAGGTATAGGGCCTATCGTATATATACGATAGGCTATGACTCTTTTGTGATCCCGTATGTCTCTGTAACGTCAAGGTCGTTCCGACTGCACGGCGTAGGACGAGTAGATCGTATATTATATGATTGTAAGTAAGTTAAGATTGTAAAGGCCTAATATGCTATTAAGCAATATTGACATGGTCTTATGTTGTATATATGAATTTATAGTATATATTAATATAATTTATCGTATAGAGCAACCTAGATGCGGTACGATAATTTAGGCTCCTGGCGTTTGCCAAGGCAGCAAGGTGTGCCTCTGAGGAAAACAGCTCAGAGCCTTCACGAACACCAACCAGTTAACGTCTAATTTCCGCCTTCAGTTGATCGCGCTATTGTGCCTCTAATCACAATACACTGACAGCAATACAAACAGCTACACCATCACGACGCTCTCATCGACGCCATGATTGACTGACAGATAAGCATAATATTCATGTCCATTCCCATGTAATAATTTATTCTTTCTTTTACTTGACTCGAGTCTCTGGACCGGTGTCTTGCCTCCCCATTGTCCGCCATATTGGGTAAAACGTTCTCCCTTGCCTCATTGCCACGTGGAACTATTGGTGAGTTAATTCCTGCTAATATTAACCCTTATAACCTTACTCTATATATAAATTTATTGTGTGAGACCTTTGGATATAAATTAGCTTGTTTCAGATTGAATTCAGTTTAAATTTAATTTAGATTTATTTTATTTTTATTCATTATAGCTTAGAATATTTAACTTCCATTGATAGTTTACCATAGGGCCTTTCTTATGGGGAACTTTATCTAGAGGAAGGGGAGTAATTTCCGTGATGACACGCACATTGGTAGTTGTTAAGGAAGCGGGCACTGTAGTGCCACTTGCCGAGGTAGTCGCATGAGTTACGTTAATAGGGGGAAGTGACATATTAGGTGGCACAACAACTCTGGCTGGCTCTAGCGGCCGCACAACTGAACCAATCGGGGGAGCTCCCGGCATAGCTGTGGGAGTCTCCTGAGATTTCTTAGGAACATTGTATTGCCTCATTAGTCATTACCCTGTGTAATATGTAATCCAGATCATCCATTGTTATACATTTACTATGTGACCCTTTTGATGATTCAGATTCAACTTCTGACCCTTCCTCAATGTGTCCCGGTTGAGCTGAGGACAGTTCTACGTCCTCCGGCTCTTCAGGCATTTCCATTACTTCCGGTTGTTGCCGGAGCTCAGACAACTGGTCATTATCTGGCCACACTAAATCAGGTACCGATGAAGGGAGGGTATCTACATTAGCACTTTCCCTGTTATCCTCTTGAAACTGAATATTGGGTTCTACACTCAAGGGTTCAGAATGCCTCCACACGCTACGCCCTTGTTTAACAGAAGTCTGGGAATCTGGTATAACTTGACTTAACTGAGACCTTTCAGTCTTGGTGTTCACTCGCCGTGTAGCCGCGGTACTGTTCAGCTAACACTCTCTGAGAAACTAAAGGAGGCCTATTTAATGGTAAGTTAAAGTTTAATTTTAGAATGGCAAAATTTACGTCCTTTTGTCCCACCAAAACTTCCCAGACCCATCACTGGGAGTTGACTCAGCCCCCTCCGTCCCTACCTCGGAACTGCCAGATTGGACGTTAGGCATTGCGGAGGTAGAGGCGGAGGGCGGTGGCCGTGACTTCGGCGTTAGCCGGTGCCGCGATTGCGTCTCCTCCGTGCGGGATCTTTTATGACCCTTATCAGATTTTCTGTGGCTTGACGCCGCCGCGTCATTCTTAAGCCTCTTGTGAGACCTAGAAGTCTCCGCTGAAGACTGCGTGGACCGCTTGAGGGGCGACCTGGACCTGGACCTGGACTGGTCCCATGGCGAAGTAGAACGCGCCCTCTTGTGGTGGCTGGGGGGGGGAGGGGAAGGGGGGGGTTGCCTTGCTTGAGTCACTTTCACTGCTACTCACTAACTCTTTTGACAGAATTTTGGGCTTAGCTTTAGACTTTGAAGTTGACTTAGAAGGGTGGGGATTTAACCCGGGAGCTGCGGGGAGACTCTTAAGAGTTCCCCCGGCGCACTGCGGGGAGACTCTTAAGAGTCAGAGAAAATAAAAATCAACTTTTGACATCGAAAAAAAAATATTTTTTTATATTTTTTTTTTTTTTTTTTTTATTTTTTTTTTGGCCCCTGGGCCATGCGAGAGAGTATCGATCGTCAGTGGCAGCAGATCATTAAGAACTGGTGATTTTATAACTAGATGATCCCAGAGGGGCTCATCATCACAATATAATGCCTTATGGGCAATGTCTTTGGAATAGGAATTAAAAATGTTCTTAATTTCACTCAGTGCCACAAGGCACTACTGGTCTCTCTTATTAAACAATTCAGAACGTAGGTCAGAGCAAATGGGACACCTCATAGTAACCCAGAGGCCCCGCGACCTATCAAGGCTCTTAACGCACTTCACGGAGAGTTTATGTGCAAAGACCGGAATTAGAGAGCAAGTGGGTGTAGCACAAAGAGTAACTAGAGGCATGATGGAGCTAATTACGACCCCCCCCCCCGCCAGGATCGGCCCCTTCCCCTGTAGACCTGTGCTGCTTACTGATGTGCTGTGATCTGGAAATAAAAAAAATCCATGATTCAATGCTCATAGGGATAAACCGAGAGGTTCACACATCATAAACACCCCCAAATACGCCGGAAAATTAGCTGTAGACCAACTGCTACTCTAATCTTCCGCTGTACTTGTTCGTGAAAAGGCCGTGATGACCTTTTCGTTTTCTAGAACTGCTTACCTGTGACAAAGTGTCACCGGCCCATATTAACCATTTAATTAACTAACGGATCATCTATTAGGACCTGAGAGATAGTTAATTACCTCACTGGACTTTTCCGCCTGGCGTTATAAGTCAAAACATGCCGCATGAAGCTATCCGTTTGGGCGAGTTCACTCGGCCGGGCCGACATTACTTCCCTTAGGAATCTGCATTTCCGCCGGGAGTCTAGTGGTACACCACACCACGCCGGGTTATTTGGAATTTTTCTTCCTCGCCTGCAAGGCGAGCATCTGGCATCAATACACAAAAAGATCGGCGGAAGAAAAAAACAAACTTTGAAGGTACCGACTTATCTGAGAAAGTCAGCCACCAACAAAAACCCCACCAAATAAGTCAGAACATCTCCTGACACCCTGCTTAACATGTATAATATCACTACATGAAAGTGAGGGTCACATCTTTAGGGGTATGCACAGTATTAATTAAGCAATAAAAAATACCCCTAGCCGTCTAAGAATACCCCTACTGAGGCTGGCCACGAGGCTCATGGTAATAATTGCACTGAATATGTTACCCTTACCTCTGAAGGAGACACAGCAGCAGCGAACGCAGAAAACCCCACGCCCGAGGGGAAAAAGAGCAAACTCGGGTTCTGGAAAGTTCCACACCACGTGTGGCAACTCTTAGACCAGAACGTCTGCTAACATTAAGTAAAAATGCAACTACCTCATAGAGATGGCTAGTAGCATATTTCCGCGGATGTAAATAGCCTCCTAAATAACTAGTATATAGCAAAACTAAGGCACAGAAACAAGAACAAATACACATGACGCACGGGTCCGAAGCGGACGGACATGGCGCCTACACTTAAGTACCCTATTTTTAACACTTTCCTGCGGACATACCAATGGGGCTGTCAGTCCTAGCTAGTCTAAACTTATTCTATAACAACTCAAACATATACAAATGAACAAAAGACTCACTAGAGTTGAACGAATGATGAATAAAGCGGAGCACTGGCGAGGCACCTCTGCACAGTATGGCCACAGGGGGAAGGAAGGAGGAATGGCGTCGCTGGGTTCAGCGTTTCGGGTAGAATCCACA
Source organism: Paralithodes platypus (assembly GCA_032716605.1). Classification (NCBI taxonomy): domain Eukaryota; kingdom Metazoa; phylum Arthropoda; class Malacostraca; order Decapoda; family Lithodidae; genus Paralithodes; species Paralithodes platypus. Next base: position 54,466,593 of record CM064528.1, read on the forward strand.
AAAGACATCCACGAGTTGGAAAGCATTAATATAACAATTAGCAAGTTAATGTTTCTTTTTTCTTTTTTACGAAGTTGAATTTTTTTTGTAGTGAGTACCCAATCATAAAGACGATTCCATAAGAGAATTAGCGTTGCACTTATGATGTTTAGTACTCTTCCCCTGCGGCGTGTGCTTCAAACAGGCTGACCGCGGGTGCTTGAAAGAGAGCTATTATATTAATAGGCATATCGTCAATGATGAAGGAGCCACTAATAAATATACACTGTACAAGATTGTGTCATCATTATTATTATTTAAAACAGGGTGTCAAACAAACGCCAAGTAATATATTATTAATCTTTATTATTGTATAGGCATATGTAAAGATAAAGTTTTGGTATATAGTTCAAATTATGTCTGAAAGTGATAAAAAGGTCAAAACAATGTTATGTCATGTTAATTTTCTTGTATTCCTTCTCATAGTCATTCAAGTCTTCGAAGAAAATTGCTCTGGTCTGACACTCTGCCTCCATATCCAGTCTCAAAACTATAAGAACATAAGAACATAAGAAAATGGGAGTCTGCAGAAAGCCGACTGGCCCAAGCAAGGCAGATCCCTGTCCCACACAACCCCAAATCAATTACAAAGCCCAATTATAGGCTCAACACTCTAATACCCTGAGGATCATCTTACCAAAACGGTTACATAAGAACATAAGAACATAAGAACATATGAGGTTAGAGATTAACGCAGGATTATGGGGGTCTGCAGAGCGCTGATTGGCCCAACCCGGCTGATCCCCCTTCACACCCAACCCTTCTCGTCCATATGCTTATCCAATTTTATCTTAAAGCTCCCTACAGTTTTAGATCCCACTATAGCACTTGGTAGTCCATTCCACCCATCTACAACTCTGTTACCAAACCAATATTTGCCTATATCTTTTCTGAAACGAAATTTATCTAATTTGAAACCATTGGTACGAGTTCTTTCGCTATCACTGAGCTTTAGTACATTTGTCATGTCCCCTTTGTTTATCCCACTAACCCTCTTGAACACCTCTATCATATCCCCTCTAACTCTGCGTCTCTCTAACGAATGTAAACCTAATTTCTTCAACCTTTCTTCATACGGAAGATTTCTAATATTATGGATCATTTTTGTCATTCTACGCTGTACTCTCTCCAATGAATCTATGTCCATTCTGTAATAAGGACACCAAAATTGGACAGCATAATCCATATGGGGTCTCACTAATGACAAGTAAAGTTTTAAGATAACATCAGCAGTTCTGTTACTCACACTCCTAGAGATGAACCCGAGAATCCTGTTTGCCTTATTACGAACGCCTATACACTGTTTTCTAGGCTTCAAATCATTGCTAACAAACACACCTAGATCTTTCTCGCAGTCTGAATTTTCTAATTCTAAATTAGCTAGTTTATATTTAACATTTGTTTGCATCTTCCCTATCTTTAATACCTTGCATTTGTCAATGTTAAACTTCATCTGCCAATTTACTGACCATTCATGTAAGGTATCTAGATCCCTTTGGAGGCACTCTATATCGCTATCTGAATCAATTGATCTCCCCATTTTAGTATCGTCTGCGAATTTACTTATCCTACTAGTTATACCTAAATCTAGGTCATTTATGTATATAAGAAACAACAGGGGACCTAATACCGATCCCTGGGGGACACCACTTTTGACTGCTCCCCACTCTGACTTGGTACCATTTATGCTGACTCTCTGTTTCCTACCAATTAGCCATGACCTAATCCATCCCAAACCTAAACTATACTCTGTTTCTTTTCAACTGACGGTTAATTGCAAAGTTCCCATCAAAATTTCTTAGTTATTTTGAAGATTTTGTAGTGAAGTATGGTGCTAATTATATAAATCAGGCCTTAATATGATACAGAGACATAGTAGTTACATATTTGTCCATTAAGTATCGATAAATTTGCTGGTAAGGGGTTCAATTTATCATCAGTTGAATAGAAACAGAGTATAAGTCCTGTGGTTTTAGTCATTATTACTATCAAAAGTACAATAATATTTATGTTTCATAGTTTATATTATGTCCCTGGAAGTTATTTATCCATTCAGTAACGGTGACATCCTTTTTAATTTTGTCTTGGCAACTATTAACCCGTACTAATGGTGAGTTATCTGCTCAACAGGTGGCGTTGTGTGTGTGTAAGTGTGAGGGTCCGAGTGTAGGTAGTGAGACAGTGAAGCACGGGAACGAGATGGCTTCAGAGATGGGGTCGTTTCGGGCCATGAGTGAGCACCGTGCCTCATGTGAAGGCAAGATGGCAGGTGCTCGTTGTACTCTACGTGCTTCACATGTCTCACTCCCTAGACTGGAACAAGACCTCACGGGCTTCACTGTTCATTGTAAAGCGGTGAATGTTAAGGCTCTCAGCCTATGCCCGAGAGGAAGTAAGTTGGAATATAGAAAAAAAAAAAAAAAAAAAAATGTACCGTAGGATACAGTAATAAAAGTCCACAGCAGTCACAAGCAATGTGGCAAAAATGGCAGGAGAGACCACCTATCCACCTCCAAAGATGAGGCAACACTGACTCTGTCACCCTTGAGTGGGTCTCATATAAGCTGAGAAGTGTTGCCAACATGGGAGCAGTGCTCAAAATATTATGCAATTTTTTATTTTTTTTATTTGATAGTGACATAACATGAATGTAAAGGAGTTAGTAGGGTTGGGTGGTGGCTGATAACGACCTTGTTTGATGGAGGAGCAATAATGCTATAATAATAATAATAATAATAATAATAATATTTATTCAGTTAGCAATTTACAGATTTGGTACCACATAGTTTGTTACAAATATGACATGTACCAGCCTTGCATAATTCCAACTAAGGATAGCCCAATAAGGCCGTTAGGCGTATTTCCATTGGGGTCCTTGTGGGATTAGGTTAGCTGGGGAAAAATGGGGAGGATAAAGAAATAGATACTTTAGAGAAAGTATTTCTAGGGGGTTATTTTAAGATACCTTATATCCTATAGTAAATATTAGTAATCTGTAATCAGTAATCATTTCAGTTTGGTTTGTCTATCTCTTATGTCGCATTTAGTAGTAGACATAAGCTTGGTGCTCCTTTCTCGCAGCTGTCCGGTTCAGGTGTTCCTTCAGGCTACGTCTGAAGGAATACAGTGTTCTCTTTTCACGGACTGACTGGGGTAGGTCGTTCCAGTCTTTGATGGCGGTGAAGAAGAATGTTTGCTTACCCTGTCCTTGGATTCTCGGGACCTTAAAATTAAACATCCTGTTTCTTGTATTATGTCCACTCCTCTCATTTGCTTTAACAAAATCATTCTTTAGGTACTCTGGAGCTCTGTCATAGAAAATTTTGAAGGCATTAGTTAGCCTGATTTGTTTGGCCCTGTCAGCGACATTGAGCATACCTAGTGACTGAAGTTGTTCCTGGCCAACATGTGATCTGGGTCCTAGGTTCAGCATGAACCTAACCATTTTATTTTGAGTGACCTGAAGTTTGTGCTGTGCTGATTTAGATGATGCAGAGTACCAGGATGACACAGAATAGTCAAAATGACATTGAACAAGCGCTTGGCAGAGGGTCTTTTTGGTCGCCACGGGCAAGCATCCCACCTGTCTATACAGGTATTTTATACGTGCTCTACACTTACTCAGGATAGATTCCAAAATAGTTTTAGTCCGAGATATTTAACTTGTGATACTGTTGTTATAGGAATATCATTACAGTTGACCGAGAAGCCCACAATGTCTTTCAGTTTGCGTTTTGTTCCACATAAGATGGCTTCCGTCTTGCCCAGGTGAAGAGATAGTCTATTGTCCACTAGCCATTCACTACATGATTCTAGTTCTTTGGAAAGTGAAGCGGCAATACTTATTGGGTCTTTTCCTGAAACCAGGAGCACGCTGTCGTCTGCATACAGTAATAATTTACATGAGACGCTCAGTTCCATGTCGTTCACATAACAGAGAAAGAGTAAGGGACCAAAGATGCTTCCCTGCGGGACCCCACAGTTAATTGGCATAGGATCAGATATATTATCGTAAATTTTGACTCTTTGGGTTCTACCACTAAGATAAGATTTAAACCAGTTCACAGATCCTATGCCCATTGCTTGTAGTTTATTACATAGGATATCATGGTCTACTGTGTCAAACGCCTTTTGTAGATCAAGAAGAACCATACCGGTGTAGTTATGTTTAGACATTTCTTTACGAATGTGATCCGTTAAGTGGATGAGACAGGAGTCTGTCGAGTACATGCTTTGGTGGTTTACACAGGTACGCCACGGTAGCCTTGTCCGTTTCCTAGTAATTCAGGTGTGACTTTTACCTCATGACTAAGAGACAAGTGGCTTAATTCTCAACTTTTGGTAATGCACAATATTGACGAAAATTAGGGGACGGTGTGAAAAAAGCTGATGAAATATATAGGAATATAGATAATAAACAAAATTCATTGCTGACTTTATGTGACTTGTCAAAGGCTTTCGACAGCATAAACCATAAAATTATTTTAAAGAAACTAACGGATCACAAAATTGATATATTTTGGTTCGAAAACTATCTTAAAGACAGAACCCAGTCAGTACGCATCAATGACTACATCTCTTCTTCCACTAAAAATTCTTACGGAGTTCCGCAAGGATCAATTCTGGGACCCCTCCTATTTGATATTTTTGTTAATGACATGAAGGATGATGTAAATGATTGCCTATTAATTCAGTATGCCGATGACACTCAACTATTACACAATGGTACTGTAGATGAGCTGCATGATCTGATCAGGAGAGCAGAGGCAACAATATGGAGAGCCAAGCAATATTTCTGTAAAAATGGGTTAATGCTAAATTCAAATAAGACACAATATATATTTATAGGATCTAGGCAGCTAATTAAGAGGATACCTAACGATACTGTTATTCGCATCGACAATTCTAACATTATTCCATGTAAACATGTACAAAATCTTGGTGTTCATATCGATAGTAATATGACTTTCGAAAAACATATCAACGAAATGACTAAGAAGGTCAATGGAATACTGTTTTATATCAATAGAATTAAGGATAATTTTGACATGCAAACTAGGAAAATTGTGGTCCAGTCATTAGTTCGCTCTGTCTTGTACTACTGCTTGGAGATATATGGAAAAAACTAATCACACACTTCTCCATAATGTCCAGAAATTGCAAAATTTTGCATCTAAAGTAATTGTAGGAACAAAAAAGTATAATCACGTTACCCCTATTATTGATCAATTAGAATGGATGACATGTATATCCCAAAAGATTACCTTTGATGTAGCAGTAACTGTTTTTAAGGTACAAAATAATATATATCCTAACTGGTTCTCGCAATTCTCTACCATAAATGATATTTCTAATAGCACCACAAGACAGCAGAATGATCTGTATGTTCCTAGAGCTAGAACCGACTATGGGGCAAGTTCTCTGCAAGTATTGGGGCCTACGGTATGGAACGCCCTGCCCAACATAGTCAAAGACACAAATAGCCTGCCAGTATTCAAGGGCAGACTAAAGAGGCACATTTTAGAAGATCATATAGAGTGAGAAGCGATCACGTTCTATATATTTTTAATCTATTTTTAATCTATTTTATATATGTTTAACGTATTTCTGGTAGGAGTCATTTATCTGTAAACTCTTAACGACACTGTTAATGTATTATGTATTATGCATTATGCATTATGTAATTTGTTTAAAATTATTATATTGTATGAACAGCCATTGCATATTTAACAGAAGAAAATAATCTGAATCTGAATCTGAATCTCTAGGAGTACAGGGAATGGTTAGTATTCAAAGATCCTGCGGTTCATTCTGGAGAGATAGTCTAAGTGTCTATGTATTATGTAATTTGTTTAAGATAATTCTATTGTATGAACAGCCATTGTATATTTAATGGAAATAAAATAATCTGAATCTGAATCTGAATCTGGCAAAATGTCATACTGATCCGACTGTTTGTTAATAAGTTATTCCCGAAAAACGATGCCACACGGCCTCTGAAACCCATAGTAGGTTGGGCAGAAATCGTAACCTCTAACTTTTATAACTCAAGAAGGACTAGAGTAATCGAGCTAATTTGTCTACCAAATAGGAAGACTTGGCTAGGGAATAGGTGTGGAAATTTACTGTTTCTATAATTATAGTGGAGATGTCGCCCTGAAAACAACTCACCCCGCATTTGTACGCCGTTTTGGTTAAGTTAGGTTTTTTTTTTTTTTTTTTTTTTTTTTTTTCTATATTCCAACTTACTTCCTCTCGGGCATAGGCTGAGAGACTTAACATTCACTGCTTTACAATGAACAGTAAAGCCCGTGAGGTCTTGTTCCAGTCTAGGGAGTGAGACATGTGAAGCACGTAGAGTACAACGAGCACCTCCCATCTTGCCTTCACATGAGGCATGGTGCTCACTCATGGCCCGAAACGACCCCATCTCTGAAGCCACCTCGTTCCCGTGCTTCACTGTCTCACCCCTACACTCGGACTCTCACACTTACACACACATAACGCCACCTGTTGAGCAGATAACTCACCAGGCATTGCACCCCTATAGCATATTTTGAATATGGGAATATTCATACAGTGCTATTTAATCAGGGAACAATGAGGGTATTTTATTGACGTTTCGGTGGGCTTGTGGTAATGCACTGATACTAGGTACAGCACAAATTCCATCCCAATAATATCTTCCCATTGATACATCGGGATTTGAACCCGGGACCTTTGGATTACCAGGCCAGTGGCAAGACCACTCCACCACACCTCCCCTTTTTAGGTTAGGTTAAGTTAGGTTAGTTTAAAAATAATAAAAGATAATCAGAGACGAGTTGTTTTCGGTGCGATTCCTCCAGTATTCACATAAGCACATCAACACTGACACGTTATTTCCTTCTTCACTGCTCTGTAATTCTTAGAGATCTCTCACCTCCACAACCTGTCTAATCCTCACTCAAATACCGTCAATGATTTGTATTAAGTCTTCTTCTTGAATCTGGAAGGGATGAAGGGCACTGCAGACATCAACCTCTACCGTACCGGCGACGTCTATTCTATTTTATTCTAGCTGTATTCAGACGATTTGTTAGCCTCTTTGGAAGGATCTGTAGTAGTTAACCCGTTGAGACCCAGCGTCGCACGTGTTGCGTCGGCAGTCTTTGATCACCAACTCCCAGCGACGCATCACGTGCGTCCGACATATAAAAAACACTTACGTGGCTCGTAAGGTAGGAAATGGCGGGAGAATAGGAGGGGGCGGTACCGTAGTGTGTGGGGGAGCCGGGCCAGTAGGTGTGAGCGGGCCGAGACAGCCGCGCGGCTGGTGGTGGTGGGCTTAGTGGGGATAGTTTACACCCCTAGTTTACCGCCACTTTGAACCTTCATTACTCCGGTCGTATGGGAGCTAGAGGCTTGAGATTTATGTGAGATACTCCTTAGGATGTATGCCGTACAATGCCATACTCAGTTTTTACCCTAGTGCTCCCGGGCGGGTGGTCATGCGGGGGAGACGAACTATTGAAACCCCCCCCCCGCCCCCCAAATGACCGAAATGAGTTTTTTTTTATTTGTGTGTTCATTTCTCACCATTCTCTTCCATTTTGGCTCAACAAATTTTTTTGAAGCTCCCCCCCCCCAACCCCCCACCGGCCCCCCCCCCCCAAAAAAAAATGTCAGAGGTGATTTTTTTTTGTTTTTTTTTCATTTCTCATCCTTGTCTTCCATTTTAGCAAACAAAAAAAATAAGTGAAAATGGCTTGGGACTGGGGTGAACAAAATATTATAACTAGCCGGGGCTCAACGGGTTAAAAAAAAAAAAATTTTTTTTTTTTTTTTTTTAGCTAAGATGGTGAATTGAGATAGTTAGTAGCCTTTTCATTGCTAGAGGTCCTTTCTAAACTTAATAAAATAATCTAGTAACACCCAGAATATAATGAAAAGACGTCACCCGAACTGAAAGTGCTATGTCATGCTGAATGGTGAAGCTATGTTGATCTTACACACTCCTCCTCATCCCAGGATTCCTAGCTCCGCCACCTTGAAACCTTTAGCCCGGTGAAGCTGTTTACAATCTGCAGGGTTACCAAATCTAAACACAAAATATAACTAGATTCATTCACAAATGTCGCTAGGAAGCCGCGAGATATTAGATAAATGTTGAACATTGTTGTGATAATACTTCAGTCCCTGGAATATCGCTCGATAATGGCTCAAATCTCCAGAATATCGCTGTAATTCATGTCGCTAGATGTAAAAAACATTGCCGCTATAGTCATCCTCCTATGAAATGAGCTACAAGGTGGTTTCCCTCGCCCTGTGCGGTGTTGTCAAATATTCAAAGCTTTAACAACAAATGTTAGTTTTTCAGGCTATTAACAAATTAATTTTAGCTTTTATGACTATATATATTATATTACAATTTTTAAAGGTTATGTGGTGTTAAGAAACATATAATTTTAAGGATATATAGAGGGAATTTATACAACATATGGCACGCTATTTAGAACATGCTGCCATTTTTCTGGGGACAGCTATAAATAGATCTAAGGAGTGGTAGGATATGCGACGTTGCCAAGTAATGTCAATGCGGTTCTGTTGGCTACGCACGCACTCACACACACCCCTACAGATACACACACAAACACACATACATACACAATCTCCAAAATGCAATATAGCACAATGTAATCCCATCAAAAGAGAGAGAGAGAGAGAGCTGGATACGAGTAATGGCAACGCTTTAAAAGGGCCTCAAATAAAGACAACAACATCACCCAGGTCAGACGGTCACTAACCGCCCACGATTTACGCAAATGGGCAGCCTCTTTACGTTTCCTGAAAAAAATTTCAGTTGAAGACATAGCGTCCACGCAGTTGTGGGCGTCTAATCATACGTTTCTGTCTAGATACTTGTCAGTTGCTCTAGACAAACCTTCCTTACCATGTATAGCTTTAAGGCAGAGGGTCTAGGTGGCCCTGCAGTCACTTTTGTTTACTTTCACGGGAAAGGGGGGGGGGGGGGGGCAGTCAGTTGACATAGGACACCCTAGACCCCGCCGGAGTATGAGAGCTGTGATACAATTTAAGGTTAAAATGTGATATGAACATTTCTCAGTGAGAAATTGTGCTAGTACAATGTTAAGTACAAAACAACGGTGTTGTTAGAGTAGTTTAGCTGCGAAAGCAATTTAATTTTAGAATAATGGAGTTCCTTTGCAATTTATCTCCAAGTTTATGTTGGGGTTTATTATGTGCACATATAAACTTATAACTTGTTATTTTTTTTGTCACCACTCGTTGAGTGGGGTGCCTTTGTAACTACAGATCTGTGTTCAGAATCTTCAGGGTTACCCATTTTTTATCAGGCAGGCTTCTTTGAAGCACGCACCTGCCTGAACCCCCTTTTTCTTGTATTTTTTCGGCTACGCCGTTGTTAAATATATTTTCAAAGTAAGAATACTATGTGGTTGTTTTTATTATCTGCTTTTCTAGAGTTATGATATGATTACGAATGTCCCCCTCCAGTCTTAGAAATCAGGCATGTTCGTCAATGATGGAGGGGCCACTAATAAAATAAAGAAAACCTAATTATAGGTTTGACTCCTGTAAGGAGATAAAGAAAACCTAATATTTAGTAGTGGCCCCGTAATCATTGACGAACATGCCTATTACATAAGGCATCCTCTTCAAACACTAATCCGCCGTAGTTTGAATCTACCGCGCAGAGCATTTAAAAACTGAGGAGCCTTCATCATGAGCACACGCGACCTCACTCATGGCTTCAGTCATTATGAATTGGGTTCTCACTACGAAAAAACTTCGTAAAAAATAAAAACAAAAAGAAAATAAGAATAACTATCCAATAAGCTTTCCATCATATCGTGGATGTACTTGTGTGGATTTCTGACCAGACGCTGATTCAGGCGTCATTCCTCCTTCACTGACATATCAAGTAAACCAAAATCCTTAATACATCAACGAATGGGAAGGGGACGGTCGGGAGGGCCCCAGTCGTCAATGATTACGGGGCCACTACTAAATATTAGGTTTTCTTTATCTCCTTACAGGAGTCAAACCTATAATTTATTAGTGGCCCCTCCATCATTGACGAACATGCCTGATATCTAAGACTGGAGGGGGACATTCGTAATCATATCATAACTCTAGAAAAGCAGATAATAAAAACAACCACATAGTATTCTTACTTTTGAAAAATGTATTTAATACGGCGTAGGCCGGAAATATACAAGAAAAAGGGGTTCAGGCAGGTGCGTGCTTCAAAGAAGCCTGCCCGACAAAAATGGGTAACCCTGAAGATTCTGAACACAGATCTGTAGTTACAAAAGGCACCCCACTCAACGAGTGGTGACAAAAATAATAAGTTATAAGTTTATATGTGCACATCATAAACCCCAAAATACATGTGGAGATCAATTGCAAATGAACTCCATTGAACTAATATTACATTGCTTTCGCAGCTAAAACTACTATAACAACACCGTTGTTTTGTACTAAACCTTGTACTAGCACAATTTCTCGCAGAGAAATTTTCATATCACATTTTAACCTTAAATTGTATCACAGCTCTCATACTCCGTCGGGGTCTAGGGTGTCCTATGTCAACTGACTGCACCCCCCCCCCCCCCCTTCCGTGAAAGTAAACATAAGTGACTGCAGGGCCACCTAGACCCTCTGCCTTAAAGCTATACATGGTAAGGAAGGTTTGTCTAGAGCAACTGACAAGTATCTAGAGAGAAACGTATGATTAGACGCCCACAACTGTGTGGACGCAATATCTTCAACTGAAAAGTTTTTCAGGAAACGTAAAGAGGCCGCCCACTTGCGTAAATCGTGGGCCCTACCCACAACGCCGGGATTACTCTCTTTAATGACTTCTACCAGAAGAGAGGCTAATCGCCGTTTAAGTAAGCGTTTACCCGTACTCGCTACCCATAAAGCACCTTGGGGGTTTTGAGAAGCTATTCTCAAATATTTGGTTAGAGCTTGCACTGGACATAAATTATGATGCACCTTTCCCCTTTTTAACGCCGGCACCGTGAACTCAGAAAACACGTGTGCACTATGCTCATTCTTGGCTACAAACGCCGGGGAGGGTGCAATGGAAATTGAATCATTAAGTCTACCAAACCTAAGACAATTAGGTGTGTTGCTCATCGCCGCCAGCTCAGACACTCTGTTTCCGGTGGCCAAAGCCAAAAGGAAAACTGCCTTCTTTAAGATTAAAGCAAAGTCTGCAGTATTTTGATACAGACGAGAATGAAGTAAAGACAAAGCTTTGTCCAGAGACCAAGTAGGCATGAGCTGACGGGGAGGTGGGCGGAGTTTAAAACACGCTCTCATAAATCCTGTTGCCTCCGCCACCGGTATGGATAGACCTGTAAGGTCGAAAAAGGGCACTCTAATCGCAGTTAAGTGATTCTTGATTGAGCAATTTATTGGTCACATCCCTACCGTATGGTGCTAGCCACTTGGCCTCCTGAATGTCCATAATGCAAAAGTCAGCGAGGTCGCTAGGTTGCCAATCGTGTCTAAGTGGAAGTACCCGACCGGGAGCGATACCGGGTCCGGGCACCACATTATTAATTGCTGGTACCACACCTGCGCCGGCCACAGGGGCGCGATTAGCGAGACTAAGCCTCGATAAACTCGTAGTTTGTTCACTACGTGGCACATTAGTGACGCATCTGGCGGCGGAAACAGATAGATGGAGCTCCATCTGTTCCAGTCTGTCACTAGGGCGTCTGGCCCCCCTGCCGGCGTTATCGCCCGGCGGGTGAGGTATAGAGGGAGCTTGTGAGTCTCGTCGGACGCAAAAAGATCCACTTGTGGATGGGAGAGCTCCGCAATCATTAGGTCGAAAATGGGTTGCTTGAGGTCCCATTCTACTGTCATGCTCTGTCTCCGGGACAGAGCGTCTGCCCAGACATTCGCTACGCCTGGGAGATAAGATGCGTGAAGATAAATATCTAGACTGCTGGCTAGAACAAAAATCTCTTCCGACACGAGTAGCAACTTCCTTGACCTCGTTGACCCTTGTTTCTGAATACAGTGAACTGCATTCAGATTGTCCATTCTGAAGGCCACCGACTTGCCCCGTAACGCCGGGCCGTGAGCCTGAAGGAAATACAAGGGGACTAGTAACTCTTTGACATTTATGTGAGAGATTTCTAAGTGGGACCAAAGCCCCTGACCCTGGTGCCCCTGATTTGACTGAAATCCCCACCCTATGGTGCCCGACGCATCCGTGTCTACCCATACCGTTGGAGGAGGAGAGGTCCATGACATAATTGAGTGCAATGTTTCCCTCTTCGCCCAGACCGCTAGTAAGGTGTGGATTAATTTTGGTATGGGCCATAATTTTCCCGCCGGTAAGAGTGGGAAATATTTGTTGCCTTCCAATATTAATCGTTTTACTTTCAACCGGCCCAACTTGACAGTTAGCTGAATCCAGTTGAGAGAGCCGACCAGAGACTCCCAGACTCTTCGTGTCGTAGTCAGACTGTGAAGAAACCTGAACAGTTTCCTGCGAAACCTGTTGCGATTGTCCACACTCTGACTCAGAGTGAGAGCGGCGGTGTCCCAGACCAGCCCTATCCACTGAATTACTCTTGAGGGAACAAGGTTTGACTTTACCAGATTTACCTTGAAGCCTAGAGTTTTGACATGATTTAAAATGATATTGACATGTTTTATGCATAATTGTTGTGTCTCTGCCACCACCAGCCAGTCGTCTAGATACCACAACACTCTGATTCCCTGTTTTAACAACGGCATCAGGGCTTGCCGGACTAGTTTCGTGAATACTCGAGGTGCTAGGTTCAAACCGAACGGCATCCTCTGAAAAACAAAATTTTGGTGCCTGATCCTCAAGGCCAGAAACCTTTGAAATCTTTTGTTGACCGACACGTGCCAATAGGCGTCTGTCAGGTCTAGTGAACACATCCAGCCTCCCGGCGGAAGTGTTAGCCTGATTTGATGAACTGTTAACATTCTGAAAGACTCGTTGTAAATGTGAAGATTCAGATAAGACAGGTCTACGACCGGCCTCATCTGAACACTGTCCCGTTTGGGAACCAAAAACAGTTTTGACGTGAATACAGGGTAATCTGGAGGGACCGGGATGATGACATTCTTGGCAATCATCTCCTGGACCAGCGACTCCACCTCTAATGAAACACAATTTGCCGTTGTCGGCTGACGTAAGCGAGGTCGCCGGAGCCACTGCCAAGTGATGCCTTTGCGTGCCACCATCCGTGCCCAGGTTTTTAACGGCCATGCTTGGTGACACATTCGGAACGACCCAGTTAGCAGACAAGGGTTCGCCGGCTGTACTTCCCTCGGTTCCTCCGGCCTTAAGATAGGCACTGGGAGTGAGAGAGACTTTAGTTTTTTGATGGTGGGGTTGGTGGTGTTGGACGCTTCGCCGGCTGGCTGGTGTGGGCCGAAGACTGGCCCTGCCCCGGCTTATACTGGCCGCGTCCTCTCTGTCCTGAAAACCCTCTCTGTCTATGCCTGTACTGACCCAGGGGGGATTGGGAGGACTTAGGCGGAAGAAAAGGCTTAGAACCCCCTGGCTGAGCTTTAGTAGGAGGCCTAGGTTTGGGGAAGTTAAATGCAGGTTTCTTAGCCTGTGCGGGACTGTGCTTCACGGCCTGTGCCATGTTAAACACTGTTCGCCATACATCAGGGGACATTAAAGAAGGAGTAAGTACTGGGGACATTACCACCTGGTTAGCAATGCGATCAGGCAGCTTGCGAACTAATGACATCCTAAGATCCTGTCGTGCTCGCACCGCCTCAAGTAAGGCTGTGCGTATGTCACCTAAGGATTGAATCGACGACTGAAGAATCAGACGCCGGGATAACTCAACTGATCTTCGAGCATCCGCGTCTGCGATTGCCTGAGTGGACCGGAGTAAAGACTTAGCCACCTGCTGAGAAACTATGTACTGTGAAAACAGGCGGAAAGCTTTTCCCCTTAGCCTAAATTCTCTGTCTAGGTGAGTAGGGGTAGGGGTAGTGAATGGGTCCTTTAGTTCACAAAGATTAATCTTAGGGGCAGCTAGAAAAGAAAATAAAGCTGACGGAACTCCGCCGGCAGAACCCACCGGCATGGAGAACCATGAATGTGTATCCTGAGGGATCTGGTGGGAAGATTTAGAAGTGAAAGTGGTTGCAAAGTTTTGAGCCTCTACCTCCCAATCCACCCAAGGTCCTGGTCCCAACTGTCCCACCTTCAAAACTGGATTAGCTGTCTCGTCTGTGACGGTCTGTAAATCTAGTTCAGGAGTAAGAGCCGACAGAGCCTTAATATCATTAAACCCATCCAGCTTAGACCAGTCTGAAAAAAGTTTTGAAGCTGAGGCAGGGGATAAAGCAGGCTTAGATGCATAAACAAAATAATCCTGATGATAATAACTAGGTATAGCCTTGATATTTACGTCCAAAACATTACCCAAGGCATCCAATGCCCTTAATTTCTTTGACTTATTTCCCTGGATAAACCACTCACGTGGTACCGGGAGTTCCCCTGACAAGGTAGGCTGGGCAAGCTCTGGCTTAGAGGGGTTCAAAAGAACCCATGACTCGTCTGGCCCATAAAGCAGGGGCATAGCTACCTTTCTAAGAGGCGCTTTGTCTAGAGGGGGTGGATTAACATCCGTGATGACCCTGACATTTGACGTAGTGAATGCCGCCGTAGCTGGCTTAGAGCTCCCTGCCGGTGACAGAGTAGGAGGGTTAGGAATCTTAGATAAATCGATTGATGTTATCAGAGGCCGTACCGCAGAACTTGTCAAGGGAGCCCCCAAGTCCATTGTGGGGTTTTCTCGTTGTTGACTAAAGAATTTAGATAGAGCATGAGTAAGTAACCCATCAATTTCTTGTGCTGTAACAAACTGGTTAGATGCAGAACTTACAGGTGAATCAGTATTATCATGGGCGGCGTCCAGGCCTGAGCCTGACCCTTGTCCTTCCCTATCTGAAATTATTGACACTTCATCTTGTTCCTCCCGATCCTCCTGAGAAGACCCCGCCGAGGCAGGGGTACCTTGTTTCCAAGATAAGTCAGGGATAGAGGATGGGGTCGCCACGTCCCTGTGGACATCGGCTACTGTGTGACTCGTATGAGTCGGACGTGGATTGTCAGACCCTGGTTGAGCAAACCGCCAAACACCGAGGCTCTGGCCTACGCTCTCTTGAGAGTCTGAAACATTCTCAATTATTGAATTTCCTGAACTTTCCATTTCTAGGGTTAAAATATCAATAGGTAAATCTTGTTTAGGGACAGGCGCTTCACTATACTCTGAGGCTGTAACAGAAACATTTTCAGGTGTAGAGGTACGACGAGATGCACTAGACTTAGGAGAATGTCGAGAGGACTTCCTATGGGAATCCTTTTTGGAGGATTTGTGGCTACGGTGTGACCGCGAACTAGACTTAGATTTGGAAGAATCACCACCATGACCACTGGTGGAAGCTTCCGTCTTACTCTTCTTACTCGCCGGGGAAGAGGCACGACTTGAAGACTGCTGTCTGAGAGGTGACCTTGACCTCGATCTCGCCCACGACGAGGAGGTGGCTGCCGGGGGAGTAGGCTCTCTCGGGCGTTTAGACGTATCCACAGACGATACAGAACCCTGGCTAGTCTCTGTCGGCTTAAAACCCGTTACTCTAGAGGTACGTTTAGGGGGAGGGTGCTCTGACAGCAACTTATCCCAAAGTGGGACGTTGTCACATTGAAGTGACTTATGTGCGACAATGGTAGTGTAGGCCGACATCTGTTGTCTGACCTCTCTCAACGCTACCGCCGCGGTCTTGTCATTGTCACACAGGACTTTATTGGCTAATTGGGAGCAAAAGGAACAATTAAGTGTAACCCAGAGACCCCTTGAACGGTCTAGACATTTAACACACCTTATGCAAAGGGTATGCGCAAAAATCGGGATACCCGCGCAAGTAGGGGTAATGCACAGGGCAAAAACTGGGGCCACAGTAGCCATGACAGAGACTGGTGTGAGGAAACTACCGCCGGGTCTGTATTGGTCCGCCGGAGCTCAGCTCTGGAAAAATAAAGAAAAATTTCCAGGAATTAATGCTCATAAGGTTAACCCAAGTGTTCGCATACAAGTGTTAATAACCCGCCGGGTAACGGGATGCAAAGCCACAGCTAACACATCTCGCTACGCGGCGGGGTGTAAAGAGGCTAAACAAATCTTTTTAGCTAAAGAACATGAAGAATACCCTCTGATATAATGGTCCAGCATGGCACTTATAGTCTGTAGGAGGTGGTGACTGTCTCAAGATTCAATTTTGTAACAAAGCCCCCCTCATAAAGACGCCGGCCCTTGAAATATTTTAGTAGAATAGCCCAGGGCAGGAATATACGAGATCTGATTTTTTAACGAATTGTCCCAAAAGATCGTCGTAAAAATAGAAGGCGGCGATACTGAATGTATCACCAAATTAAGGTTAATCGAAATTGAATTTGTTATAAATTCCTTAGTTCCTCCACTTAGGAGCACCCGCCGGGTGTGGGAATCGATTTGGTTAAACCTCATTGAACCTTCAATTGCCGTAAGAGTAAAGGCAGCGATACACAGAGTATTCACTAAAATGGATTGGTTAACTATATGAGACCTAAGTCGTTTATCCCACCCTGCTCAGGTGCACCCGCCGGGTGAGAAGTCTAAAAGTTAACCCCACAAGTTCCTGACCCCACTTCTTTGTAAAAGATCGCCGGGGAGGAACGCCTAAACAACAGCTAGGTTTTCCATGTGGTTGTCGTAAACAAGGTAGAAAAAACCTATAAAAACGAATGTTCGCAAGAACGTCGTTTTTTATATATATATATATATATATAAGGATGGGTACAGCCATCCCGCCGGGAATTAAAGGAGGCCTGAAACCAGGCACCCACAGAGACGCAGTCCTGGAGAGCCACAGACACCTCCCCACGCCGGGGAACCAGCCAGAGTTAAAAACCATGTGTGGCCCAACACGGCTCATCGGTCAGGATTTTCATGGTGAAACCGAGAAAAAACCCGCCGGAAGGCAAGCCCCACCCTGAACAGACACCATCTGAACAATACGACACGAGGAGAGTCACGCACGACTAACCAAGGTCACAACATAATCCGTGGAATTAGCCAATACACAACTAAACCAGGAAACAATTATAGTCCGAGGAATTAGCCAATACACAACTAAAACCCGGATACACATGACACAGTAGGGCATATTTATAATAATAAATAATAACACTAGACATGTGGCAAAGCTACGAGCGGCTGGCTAGGCCTAGGTAGACGGCATGAAAATAGTTGAAATGTAAACACACACTGGAATAACACAACAGGAACCACCGCCAACACACCACCGTAGCGACAACTTCCCACCCCGGGAAGCCTGACAAGGACCCAGAAAAAACTTCACTAAGTGAAGAAAAATACGCTGGGAGCGTCAGAAAAAAACAGCTTACCTCATCAGAAGGATAAAAGGCAGCAATAATTAACGCGTAATGAAAGCCGCCTGCATCACAAACTAACACAACTGTGAAAAGTTCACGTGTCCACAACAGGACCACGAGGGTACATCCGAAATAGATGCCCCATACACACGACCCAAAATACACTGCACTGCGGGCAACCAGCCCAGGACACTCCTGCTACGCCTATCCTAACCTTACTCGATACATCCTAGAGTAAACAAATGAGAAAAAACTCACTAGGGACGCAACGAATGCGGAACCAGCGGAGCGTGGAAGGTACGTCCGGGCAGGCTGAGCGCAGAGCAGAGAAGGAGGAATGACGCCTGAATCAGCGTCTGGTCAGAAATCCACACAAGTACATCCACGATATGATGGAAAGCTTATTGGATAGTTATTCTTATTTTCTTTTTGTTTTTATTTTTTACGAAGTTTTTTCGTAGTGAGAACCCAATTCATAATGACTGAAGCCATGAGTGAGGTCGCGTGCGCTCATGATGAAGGCTCCTCAGTTTTTAAATGCTCTGCGCGGTAGATTCAAACTACGGCGGATTAGTGTTTGAAGAGGATGCCTTATGTAATAGGCATGTTCGTCAATGATGGAGGGGCCACTAATAAATATTTAGTAGCATATTCTTATTTTCTTTTTATTTTTATTTTTTACGAAGTTTTTTCGTAGTGAGAACCCAATTCATAATGACTGAAGCCATGAGTGAGGTCGCGTGCGCTCATGATGAAGGCTCCTCAGTTTTTAAATGCTCTGCGCGGTAGATTCAAAACTACGGCGGATTAGTGTTTGAAGAGGATGCCTTATGTAATAGGCATGTTCGTCAATGATTACGGGGCCACTACTAAATATTAGGTTTTCTTTATCTCCTTACAGGAGTCAAACCTATAGTTTAGTGTGGGTTACCTTTCCGGCGTTTTTCTCGTTGCTCCGAGAACACCGTTTTTGTTTACCGAGTTTTAGTCAGGATGACTAAAATAGGTAAGTTACCCCGACGAGTTTGGTCACTTGAGGGCTCATCAGAAACTGCGTTTTCTAGGGTCGACCCTGGGATCAGGCTTCCTGGTTTATTCCCGTCGAGGGGGGCTCCACACAGTTTTCTAGGTGATCAGGCTGACACCTGTTGGACTTGGTTTTCTCTGCTTTTCAAAGCCATTGAAACAATGCTGTCTGTTTGTTTGGTCTTTACCTCCCGGCGACCTATTTACAAAGAGGTCTGGGGCAGGTATAATTGGTTTGACATTGCATATAAAACCCGGCGGTTGTACCTTCGGGTGGTTATATTAACGGATTTGCGATTCGAGTTAATTTGCCAAACAATTGATTGATACAATAGGGTATCACGGCCTTCAAGACGGCGATCTATGAGGGCTTCTGGGAGAAGCCGGATTAGAGATTAAGATAGGCTTAGACTTTTTATGGGATAAAAAGATGCCTGAATCTTACTAGTGTCTCAAGTGTAAAGGGATACTTGAAAGACTTCATCTTTAATAAAGATATGCTTCATCTTTATGAGGATTAAGAAGTTATGCTTAATTCTTTTGGACAGGTGAAAGATATGCTGAAATCTTTAATAAGCCATTGAAACAATGCCGTTTGTTTGTTTAGTCTTTCCCTCCCGGCGACCTATTTACAAAGAGGTCTGGGGCAGGTACAATTGGTTTGACATTGCATATAAAACCCGGCGGTTGTACCTTTGGGTGGTTCTATTGACTGATTTGCAATCCGCGATCTTTGTATTTCGTCCCCGGCGATCTTTTACAAAGAAGTGGGGTTAGAAACATTTGGGCTTAACTTTTAAACTTTAAATCACCCGGCGGGTGCAACCTGGAAGGGTGGGATGCCCGAATTTGCAAAATTCAGTTTAGTTGACCAGACAATTGAGGGATGCATTGTGTATCGCCTCCTTCAACATACGGCGCTTGAGGGCACAATTGGGGTTAACGTTTAAAAAAAAAAATAATAATAATATTCACACCCGGCGGGTGCTCCTTGGAGGGATGGGAATAACGAATTTACGATTCAGTTAGTTAACCAGACAATTGAGGGATACGTTTTGTATCGCCGCCTTCAACATACGGCGATCTAAAAAGATACTTCGGGAGAAGTTAGATCTCGTATATTTGTCAGGCTTCCCAGTTTTTGATCTACGAGATAATTCGGGGGCCGGCGTCTTTTTTAGGGGGGTTTTTTCCAAAATTGAATCTTGAAACAAACACCACCGGAAAGACTTCATCAGTTATAAACGCCATGCTGGTCTTTATATATTATGTCAGAGGGTATTCATAAATCTTTTGGACAAATTAAGATATTCTGAAATCTTTTACTTAGGAAACCCCACCGCGTAGCGAGCTGTCGTCGTTGAGTATTACGTCTCGTTACCCGGCGGGTTATTTAACACTTGTGTGCGAACATGTTTGGGTTAACCTTATGAGCATTAATTCCTGGAAATTTTCTTTTTTTCCAGAGCTGGGTCCCGGCGGGTCTATGCAGAACCTGGAGTAAGTATCCCACCAGTCTCTGTCATGGCTACCTTTGACCCGGTTTTTGCTTTATGCATTACGCCCTCCTGTTCAGGTATCCCTATTTTTGCGCACACCCTTTGTATGAAATGTGTTAAAATGTCTCGTTTGGTGTAGGTTACCTTTCCGGCGTTTTTTCTCGTTGCTCCGAGAACACCGTTTTTGTTTACCGAGTTTTAGTCAGGATGGCTCAAAATAGGTAAGTTACCCCGACGAGTTTGGTCGCTTGAGGGCTCATAAGAAACTGCGTTTTCTGTGGTCGAGCCTGGGAGCAGGCTTCCTGTGTTATTCAATGCTTTATGCATTACGCCCTCCTGTAATGTATAGTTTAGTGTGGGTTACCTTTCCGGCGTTTTTCTCGTTGCTCCGAGAACACCGTTTTTGTTTACCGAGTTTTAGTCAGGATGGCTAAAATAGGTAAGTTACCCCGACGAGTTTGGTCGCTTGAGGGCTCATCAGAAACTGCGTTTTCTATGGTCGAGCCTGGGATCAGGCTTCCTGAGTTATTCCCGTCGAGGGGGGCTCCACTCAGTTTTCTAGCTGATCAGGCTGACACCTGTTGGCCTTGGTTTTCTCTGCTTTTCAAAGCCATTGAAACAATGCTGTCTGTTTGTTTGGTCTTTATCTCCCGGCGACCTTGTTACAAAGAGGTCTGGGGCAGGTATAATTGGTTTGACATTAATAATAATAATAATAATAATAATAATAATAATAATAATAATAATAATAATATTTATTCCGTTAGCAATTTACAGAGTTGGTACCACATAGTATGTTATAAATATGACATGTACCAGCCTTGCATAATTCCAACTAAGGATAGCCCAATAAGGCCGTTAGGCGTATTTCCATTGAGGTCCTTGTATATAAAACCCGGCGGTTGTACCTTCGGGTGGTTATATTAATGGATTTGCGATTCGAGATAATTTGCCAAACAATTGATTGATACAATAGGGTATCACAGCCTTCAAGACGGCGATCTATGAGGGCTTCTGGGAGAAGCCGGATTAGAGATTTAGATAGGCTTAGACTTTTTATGGGATAAAAAGATGCCTGACTCTTACTAGTGTTTCAAGTGTAAAGGGTTACTTGAAAGACTTCATCTTTAATAAAGATATGCTTCATCTTTATGAGGATTAAGAAGTTATGCATAATTCTTTTGGACAGATAAAAGATATGCTGAAATCTTTAATAAGCCATTGAAACAATGCCGTTTGTTTGTTTAGTCTTTCCCTCCCGGCGACCTTTTTACAAAGAGGTCTGGGGCAGGTACAATTGGTTTGACATTGCATATAAAACCCGGCGGTTGTACCTTTGGGTGGTTATATTAACTGATTTGCAATTCGCGATAATTTGCCAAACAATTGATTGATACAATAGGGTATCACGGCCTTCAAGACGGCGATCTATGAGGGCTTCTGGGTGACGCCAGATTAGAGATTAAGATAGGCTTAGACTTTTTATGGGATAAAAAGATGCCGGAATCTTACTAGTGTTTCAAGTGTAAAGGGATACTTGAAAGACTTCATCTTTAATAAAGATATGCTTCACCTTTATGAGGATTCAGAAGATATGCTTAAATCTTCTGGACAGGTAAAGATATGCTGAAATCTTTAATATGATACTAAAGGACAACGAAAAGTAGTGGTGGAGTGCTACGGTTCGTTGACCGGCGGTTTTGAGGCACATATTTTGTGCCGTTTTTTGGGTGTAACCCTATGAGCTTTAATCCCCGGAAAATTCTCTTTCCAGGGCGGATTACCGGTGTTGCACCAGGTGACCAGGTAGTTCCCGGGGGCAGGGTAGTTTTCCCCCAGTCTCTGTGGTGTCGGCACTTGAACCTCTCATTGCTGTATGTTCAACGCCGTTAAGCTCAGGTAGCCCTATCTTATTTTTATTTGTTAATGAAATAATTTAATAGCTGAATCATAATATACATATATATTTTCTATGATTATATTATGATAATATTGTGTTTATTTATAGTAATTTATTTTAATACAATTAAATATGAATTAAATTAATTAGTATACTTTATGATTTTGCTCACCAGCTCTGCTTTCAATGTGTTAATGAGCTATGGGAGCTTTTAATTATCATAAACCTTTACGGGACTCGGACGAGGGCGCCCCGTTCAGGGAGTATACCGAGCTCGCAAGCGAGGGACACCCACAGCCAAGGTGTATGGCGATACTCACAGTCGTACCTCACCCGCCGGACGATACCGCCGGCGGGAGGACCTGACGCTCTGATGACGGCGTAGTCTCGCTATTCGCGCCCCTGTGGCCGGCGCAGTGTGGTACCAGCATTTGAACACGTGGTGCCCGCACCCAGTGTCCCTCCTAGTCGGGTTGTTCCACTTAGAACACAATTGGCAACCTAGAGACCTCGCGGACTTGTTCATTTTGGACATTCAGGAGGCCAAGTGGCTAGCACCTTATGGTAGCGACGTGACCAAGATATTCACGAATCAATATACCCAGTCTACAAAGCGACAGTTTCAATCGCATTGGAAAGCTTTTACGTCTCGGATTGTTAGAACAAAACAAACTGTGCCCTCGGTGACGTTGGTTGTTTATTATTTAATTTATCTGTTCATGCAGAAACATTTATCTGAAAGTGATTTATGTGGGCAGGTTTTAAACTCCGCCCACCTCCCCGTCAGCTCAGGCCTACATGGTCTCTGGACAAAGCATCGTCGTTATTCTCATTCCCGTATGTACCAAAGACTGCAGATTTTACGAAAGGGCAGTATTCCTTATGGCTTTGGCTACCGGGAACAGAGTATCTGAGCTGGCGGCGATGAGCAACGCACCTAATTGCCTAAGGTTTGATAGGCTTCATGAGTGTATTCACATTGCACCTTCCTCAGGATTCATAGCCGAGATTGAGCACAGTAAACACGTGTTTTCAGAGTTCACGGTGCCGGCGTTAAACAGGGGAAAGGTGCACCATCTTTTTTGCCCAGTGCAAGCTCTAACCAAATATTTAAGAGTGGCACCTCTAAATCACCAGGGTGCTTTATGGGTCGCAAGTCCGGGTGAACGATTGATGGAGCGTACACTTGCTTCTCTCTTGGTCGAGGACTTTAAAGAGAAGAATCCCGGCGTTGTGGGTAAGACCCACGATTTACGCAAGGGGACAGCCTCTTTACGTTTCCTTAATAATCTTTCGGTGAAAGTTATTACGTCCACACAGTTGTGGGCCTCTAATCAGGAGTTTTTGCCTCGATACCTTTCAGTAGCTCTGGACAACCTTTCCTTGCCATGTATAGCTTTACGGCAGAGGGTCTAGGTGGCCCTTTTAGTCACGTTTTGTTTAATTTCAAGAAAAAGGGGGGGGGGGAGGGTGCAGTCAGTGTGACATAGGACACCCTAGACCCCTTCAGAGTATGTGTTCGGAACATACGAGCTGTGATACTGGTTGTAGGCATTGTATTATAAAATTTCTCTGTAGGAAATTGTGCTACAAGCCAACAGTAGTGTTACGACAATTCTTGTTGTAAGTAGCTTTGGCTGTGAAGCAATAGATTTTTGAGAAATCTCGGTAGTGGCAACTACGACTTTTACTTTTGAAGTAATTACTTCTGCATAAGTACACGAGTTCAGTACTTCTACGAATGTACAAGAATTCATTTATGTTTGGTTATATTTTTAGGAATATATCCACTAGTTAATGGGGTTTATATGTGCACATGTAAACTTATAAGTTTTTAGTTTTCACCACTTACTTTAAGTGGGGTGCCTTCTTAACTAGCAGATCTGTGCACAGAGTCTCAGAAGTTAACCCTTTTTCAAGCAGGCTTCTTTGAAGCACGCTCCTGCTTGTACCCCTTTTTGAAGATTTAGGCTGTATAAAGTTTATGCACCCGAATATCTCTTTTTTACAAAAGTAAGAATACTATGTGGTTGTTTGATTATCTGTTTTTCTAGAGTTATGATATGATTACGAATGTCCCCCTCCAGTCTTAGAAATCAGGCATGTTCGTCAATGATGGAGGGGCCACTAATAATTTATAGGTTTGACTCCTATAAAGAAAACCTAATATTTAGTAGTGGCCCCGTAATCATTGACGACTGGGGCCCTCCCGACCATCCCCTTCCCATTCGTTGATGTATTAAGGATTTTGGTTTACTTGATATGTCAGTGAAGGAAGAATGACGCCTGAATCAGCGTCTGGTCAAAGATCCACACAAGTACATCTACGATATGATGGAAAGCTTATTGGATAGTTATTCTTATTTTCTTTTTGTTTTTTATTTTTTACGAAGTTTTTTCGTAGTGAGAACCCAATTCATAATGACTGAAGCCATGAGTGAGGTCGCGTGCACTCATGATGAAGGCTCCTCAGATTTTAAATGCTCTGCGCGGTAGATTCAAACTACGGCGGATTAGTGTTTGAAGAGGATGCCTTATGTAATAGGCATGTTCGTCAATGATTACGGGGCCACTACTAAATATTAGGTTTTCTTTATCTCCTTACAGGAGTCAAACCTATAATCTATGTATGTTTTTCCATCCAAGAAGTAATATGTTAACCCCCTGTCTTGCCAGACTAAGTTTCTGAAGACCAACCGCCCCCATAAATCTATATTTATTAGTGGCCCCTCCATCATTGACGAACATGCCTATTACATAAGGCATCCTCTTCAAACACTAATCCGCCGTAGTTTTGAATCTACCGCGCAGAGCATTTAAAAACTGAGGAGCCTTCATCATGAGCGCACGCGACCTCACTCATGGCTTCAGTCATTATGAATTGGGTTCTCACTACGAAAAAACTTCGTAAAAAATAAAAACAAAAAGAAAATAAGAATAACTATCCAATAAGCTTTCCATCATATCGTGGATGTACTTGTGTGGATTTCTGACCAGACGCTGATTCAGGCGTCATTCTTCCTTCTCTGCTCTGCGCTCAGCCCGCCCGGACGTGCCTCCCCACGCTCCGCTGGTTCCGCATTCGTTGCGTCCCTAGTGAGTTTTTTCTCATTTGTTTACTCCAGGATGTATCGAGTATGGTTAGGATAGGCGTAGCAGGAGTGTCCTGGGCTGGTTGCCCGCAGTGCAGTGTATTTTGGGTCGAGTGTATGGGGCATCTATTTCGGATGTACCCTCGTGGTCACGTTGTGGACATGTGAACTTTTTCACAGTTGAGTTAGTTTGTGATGCAGGCGGCTTTCACTACGCGTTAATTATTGCTGCCTTTTATCTTTCTGATGAGGTAAGCTGTGTTTTCTGACGTTCCCAGCGTATTTTTCTTCACTTAGTGAAGTTTTTTCTGGGTCCCGAGTCAGTCTTCCCTGGGTTGGAAGTTGTTGCTACGGTGGTGTGTTGGCGGTGGTTCCTGTTGTGATATTTCCAGTGTGTGTGTATATTTCAACTGTTATTATGCCGTCTGCCTAGGCCTAGCCAGCCGCTCGTAGCTTTGCCACATGTACTAGTGTTATTATTTATTATTTATAAATATGCCCTACTGTGTCATGTGTATCCGGGTTTTAGTTGTGTATTGGCTAATTCCTCGGACTATAATTGTTTCCTGGGTTAGTTGTGTATTGGCTAATTCCACAGATTATGGTGTGACCTTGGGTTAGCCGTGCGTGGCTATCCTCGTGTCGTGTGTTGTTCAGATGGTATCTGTTCAGGGTGGGTTTCCTTCCGGCGGGTTTTTTCTCGGTTTCACCGTGAAAAAATCCTGGCCGAGAGCAGTGTTGGGCCACACGTGGTTGTTAACACTGGCTTGTATCCCCGGCGGGGTGGGTGTCTGTGGCTCTCCAGGACTGCGTCTCTGTGGGTGCCTGGTTTCAGGCCTCCTTTGATTCCCGGCGGGATGGCTGTACCCATCCATATAAAACGGCGTCCTTGTGGACATATGTTTTAGGAGTTTTTTCTACCTGGTTTTACGACAACCACATGAAAAAACCTAGCTGTTGTTTAGGCTTTCCTGCCCGGCGATCTTTTACAAAGAAGCGGGGACAGGAACTTATGGGGTTAACTTTTAAAACTTCTCACCCGGCGGGTGCACCTGGGTAGGGTGAGATGAACGACTTAGGTCTTCCAGTTAGTTAACCGATCCATTATAGTGATACTCTGTGTATCGCTGCCTTTACTATTTACGGCGATTGAAGGTTCAATTAGGTTAAATATCGATTCTCACACCCGGCGGGTGCTCCTAGGTGGAGGAATTAAGGAATTTTACAAAATTCATTTTAACCTATTTAATTTAGTGATACTATCAGGTATCGCCGCCTTCGATCTTACGGCGATCTTTTGGGACAATTCGTTAAACATTAGATCTCGTATCATCCTGCCCTGGGCTATTCTACTATAATAATTCAAGGGCCGGCGTCTTTTTGGGGGGTTGCTTTGTTACAAAATTGAATCTTGAGACAGTCACCTCCTCCGAGAGACTATAAGTGCCATGCTGGACCATTATATCAGAGGGTATTCTTCACTTTCTTTAGCAAAAGATTTGTTTAGACTTTACACCCCGCCGCGTAGCGAGATGTGTTAGTTGTGTCTTTGCATCTCGTTACCCGGCGGGTTATTAACACTGGTGTGCGATCATGTTGGATTACCCTTATGAGCATTAATTCCTGGAAATTTTCTTGTTTTTTCCAGAGCTGAGCTCCGGCGGACCAATACAGACCCGGCGGTAGTTTTCACCCACCAGTCTCTGTCATGGCTACCGTGGCCCCAGTTTTTGCCCTGTGCATTACCCCTACTTGTGCTGGTATCCCTATTTTTGCACACACCCTTTGCATAAGGTGTGTTAAATGTCTAGACCGTTCAAGGGGTCTCTGGGTGATGCATAATTGTTCCTTTTGCTCTCAATTAGCTGTTCAAGTCCTTTGTGATAATGATAAGACCGCGGCGGTAGCGTTGAGAGAGGTTCGACAACAAATGTCGGCCTACACTACCATTGTCGCGCATAAGTCACTTCAATTTGACAACGTCCCACTTTGGGATAGATTGCTGTCAGAACACCCTCCCCCTAAACGTTCCTCTAGAGTCACGAGTGTTAAGCCGACGGAGACTAGTCAGGGTCCTGTATCGTCTGCGACTACAACTAAACGCCCGAGAGAGCCTACACCCCCGGCATCCGCCTCCTCGTCGCGGGCGAGATCTAGGTCAAGGTCACCTCTCAGACAACAGTCTTCTAGTCGGGCCTCTTCGCCGGAAAGTAAGAAGAGTAAGACGGAAGATTCCACCAGTGGTCACGGCGGAGATTCTTCCAGATCTAAGACTAGTTCGCGGTCACACCGCAGCCATAAATCCTCAAAAAAGGATTCACATCGGAAGTCCTCTCGACATTCCCCTAAGTCTAGTGCATCTCATCGTACCTCTACACCTGACAGAGTTTGTGTTAGGGCCTCTGAGTCCAGTGCAGCGCCTGTCCCTAAAGAGGAGTTGCCAATTAATATTTTAACCGTGGAAATGGAAAGTTCAGGAGGGTCAATAATTGAGAATGTTTCAGACTCTCAAGAGAGCGTAGGCCAGGGCCTTGGTGTTTGGCGGTTTGCCCAACCGCGGTCTGACCACCCACGTCCGACTCATACGAGTCACACAGTAGCCGACGTCCACAGGGACGCGGCGACCCCATCCTCTATCCCAGACTTATCTTGGAAACATGGTACCCCTGCCTCGGCGGGGTCTTCTCAGGAGGATCGGGAGGAAAAAGCCGAAGTTTCAATAATTTCGGATATGGAAGGACAAGGGTCAGGCTCAGGCTTGGACGCCGCAAGAGATAATAATGATTCTCCTATAAGTTCTTCATCTAACCAGTTTGTTACAGCACAAGAAATTGATGGGTTGCTTACTCATGCTTTATCTAAATTTTTTGGTCAGCAACAAGAAAACCCCACAATGGACTTGGGGGCTCCCTCGACAAGCTCTACGGTACGGCCTCTGATGACGTCAATTGATTTATCTAAGATTCCTAACCCTCCTACTCTGTCACCTGCAAGGAGCACTAAGCCTGCCATGGCGGCATTGACAACTTCAAATGTCAGGGTCATAACGGATGTTAATCCACCCCCTCTAGACAAAGCACCTCTTAGAAAGGTAGCTATGCCCCTGCTTTATGGGCCAGACGAGTCATGGGTTCTTTTGAACCCCTCTAAACCAGAGCTTGCCCAACCTACCTTGTCAGGGGAACTCCCGGTACCGCGTGAGTGGTTTATCCAGGGCAACAAGTCAAAGAAATTAAGGGCCATGGATGCCTTAGGTAATGTTCTGGACGTAAACATTAAGGCTATACCTAGTTATTATCACCAGGATTATTTTGTGTATGCTTCTAAGCCTGCTTTACCCCCTGCCTCAGCTTTAAAACTATTTTCAGACTGGTCTAAGCTGGATGGTTTAATGATATTAAGGCTCTGTCAGCTCTTACTCCTGAACTAGATTTACGGACCGTCACAGACGACGCAGCTAATCCAGTTTTGAAGGTGGGACAGTTGGGTCCAGGACCTTGGGTGGATTGGGAGGTAGAGGCTCAAAACTTTGCAACCACTTTCACTTCTAAATCTTCCCACCAGATCCCTCAGGACACACATTCATGGTTTTCCATGCCGGTGGGTTCTGCCGGCGGAGTCCCGGCGGCTTTGTTTGCATTCCTAGCTGCCCCTAAGATTAATCTTTGTGAACTGAAGGACCCGTTCCCTACCCCTACCCCTACTCACCTAGACAGAGAATTTAGGCTACGAGGAAAAGCTTTTCGCCTGTTTTCACAGTACATAGTATCTCAGCAGGTGGCTAAGTCTTTACTACGGTCTACTCAGGCAATCGCAGACGCGGATGCTCGAAGATCAGTTGAGTTATCCCGGCGACTGATTCTTCAGTCGTCAATCCAATCCTTAGGTGACATACGCACCGCCTTGCTTGAGGCGGTGCGAGCACGACAAGATCTTAGGATGTCGTTAGTTCGCAAGCTACCTGAGCGCATTGCTAACCAGGTGGTGATGTCACCAGTACTTACCCCTTCTTTAATGTCCCCTGAAGTATGGCGAACGGTGTTCAATATGGCACAGGCCGTTAAGCACAGTCCCACCCCTTCTAAGAAACCTGCATTTAACTTCCCCAAACCCAGGCCTACTACTAAAGCCCAGCCAGGGGGATCTAAACCTTTTCTTCCGCCTAAGTCCTCCCACTCCCCCCAGGGTCAGTACAGGCATAGACAGAATAGGTTTTCAGGTCAGAGAGGACGCGGCCAAAATAAACCAGGTCAGGGCCAGTCTTCGACCAACACCAGCCAGCCGGCGAAGCGGCCAGCACCAACCCCACCATAAAAAACTAAAGTCTCTCTCACTCCCGGCGCCTACCTTAAGGCCGGAGGAACCGAGGGTAGTACAGCCGGCGAACCCTTGTCTGCTAACTGGGTCGTTCCGAACGTGTCACTAAGCATGGCCGTTAAACACTTGGGCACGGATGGTGGCACGCAAAGGCATCACTTGGCAGTGGCTCCGGCGACCTCGATTACGTCAGCCGACAACGGCGAATTTTGTTTCTTTAGAGGTGGAGTCACTAGCCCAGGAAATGATTGCCAAGAATGTCATCATCCCGGTCCCCCCAAATTACCCTGTATTCACGTCCAAACTATTTTTGGTTCCCAAAAGGGACAGTGTTCAGATGAGGCCGGTCGTAGACCTGTCTTATCTGAATCTTCACATTCACAACGAATCTTTCAGAATGTTAACAGTACACCAAATCAGGCTAACACTTCCGCCGGGAGGTTGGATGTGTTCACTAGACCTGACAGACGCCTATTGGCACGTATCGGTCAACAAAAGATTTCAAAGGTTTTTGGCCTTACGGATCAGGCACCAAAATTTTGTTTTTCAGAGGATGCCGTTCGGTTTGAACCTAGCACCTCGATTATTCACAAAACTAGTCCGGCAAGCCCTGATGCCATTGTTAAAACAAGGGATCAGAGTGTTGTGGTATCTGGACGACTGGCTGGTGGTGGCAGAGACACAACAATTATGCATAAAACATGTCAATATCATTTTAAATCATGTCAAAACTCTAGGCTTCAAGGTAAATCTGGTAAAGTCAAACCTTGTTCCCTCACGAGTAATTCAGTGGATAGGGCTGGTCTGGGACACCGCCGCTCTCACTCTGAGTCAGAGTGTGGACAATCGCAACAGGTTTCGCAGGAAACTGTTCAGGTTTCTTCACAGTCTGACTACGACACGAAGGGTCTGGGAGTCTCTGGTCGGCTCTCTCAACTGGATTCAACTAACTGTCAAGTTGGGCCGGTTGAAAGTAAAACGATTAATATTGGAAGGCAACAAATATTTCCCGCTCTTACCGGCGGGAAAATTATGGCCCATCCCGAAATTAATCCACACCTTGCTAGCGGTCTGGGCGAAGAGGGAAACATTGCACTCAATAATGTCATGGACCTCTCCTCCACCAACGGTATGGGTAGACACGGATGCGTCAGGCACAATAGGTTGGGGATTTCAGTCAAATCAGGGGCACCAGGGTCAGGGGCTTTGGTCCCACTTAGAAATCTCGCACATCAATGTCAAAGAATTACTAGTCCCCTTATATTTCCTTCAGGCTCACGGCCCGGCGTTACGGGACAAGTCGGTGGCCTTCAGAATGGACAATCTGAATGCAGTCCACTGTATTCAGAAACAAGGGTCAACGAGGTCAAGGAAGTTGCTAAACGTGTCAGAAGAGATTTTTGCTCTAGCCAACAGTCTAGATATTTATCTGCACGCTTCTTATCTCCCAGGCGTAGCGAACGTCTGGGCAGACGCTCTATCCCGGCGACAAAGCACGACAGTAGAATGGGAGCTCAAGCAACCCATTTTCAACCTAATGATTGCAGAGCTCTCCCATCCACAAGTAGATCTTTTTGCGTCCGAGGAGACTCACAAACTCCATCTATACCTCACCCGCCGGGCGAAAACGCCGGCAGGGGGGCCAGACGCCCTAGTGACAGACTGGAACAGATGGAGCTCCATCTATCTGTTTCCACTGCCAGATGCGTCACTAATGTGCCACGTAGTGAACAAACTACGAGATTATCGAGGCTTAGTCTCGCTAATCGCGCCACTGTGGCCGGCGCAGTTGTGGTACCAGCAATTGAAAATGTGGTGCCCGGACCCGGTATCGCTCCCGGTCGGGTATTTCCACTTAGACACGATTGGCAACCTCGCGACCTCGCTGACTTTTACATTATGGACATTCAGGAGGCCAAGTGGCTAGCACCATACGGTAGAGATGTGACAAATAAATTACTTAATCAATATACTCAGTCTACAAAACGACAGTATCAATCACATTGGCAAGCCTTTACTTCTTGGATCGTTAGGACAGAACAAACTGTACCCTCAGTGGCATTAGTTTTTAATTATTTAAATTATCTGTTTGAGCAGAAACGTTTATCTGTGGTAACATTAAAAAATCACTTAACTGCGATTAGAGTGCCCTTTTTAGACCTTACAGGTCTCTCCATACCGGTAGCGGAGGAAACAGGTTTTATGAGAGCATGTTTTAAACTCCGCCCACCTCCCCGTCAGCTCATGCCTACTTGGTCTCTGGACAAAGCTTTGTCTTTGCTTCACTCTCGTCTGTACCAAAATACTGCAGACTTTGCATTACTCTTAAAAAAGGCGGTTTTCCTTTTGGCTTTAGCCACCGGAAACAGAGTGTCTGAGCTGGCGGCGATGAGCAACACACCTAATTGTCTTAGGTTTGGTAGACTTAATGAATGTATTTCCATTGCACCCTCCCCAGGTTTTGTAGCCAAGAATGAGCATAGTGCACACGTGTTTTCTGAGTTCACGGTGCCGGCGTTAAAAAGGGGAAAGGTGCATCATAATTTATGTCCAGTACAAGCTCTAACCAAATATTTGAGAGTAGCTCCTCACAATCCCCAAGGTGCTTTATGGGTAGCAAGTACGGGTAAACGCTTACTTAAACGGCGATTAGCCTCTCTTCTGGTAGAAGTCATTAAAGAAAGTAATCCCGGCGTTGTGGGTCGGGCCCACGATTTACGCAAATGGGCAGCCTCTTTACGTTTCCTGAAAAAATTTCAGTTGAAGACATAGCGTCCACGCAGTTGTGGGCGTCTAATCATACGTTTCTGTCTAGATACTTGTCAGTTGCTCTAGACAAACCTTCCTTACCATGTATAGCTTTAAGGCAGAGGGTCTAGGCGGCCCTGCAGTCACTTTTGTTTACTTTCATGGGAAAGGGGGGGGGGGTGCAGTCAGTTGACACAGGACACCCTAGACCCCGCCGGAGTATGAGAGCTGTGATACAATTTAAGGTTAAAATGTGTTATGAAAATTTCTCAGTGAGAAATTGTGCTAGTACAATGTTAAGTACAAAACAACGGTGTTGTTAGAGTAGTTTAGCTGCGAAAGCAATTTAGTTTTAGATTATTGGAGTTCCTTTGCAATTTATCTCCAAGTTTATGTTGAGGTTTATTATGTGCACATGTAAACTTATAACTTGTTATGTTTTGTCACCACTCGTTGAGTGGGGTGCCTTTGTAACTACAGATCTGTGTTCAGAATCTTCAGGGTTACCAATTTTTTGTCAGGCAGGCTTCTTTGAAGCACGCACCTGCCTGAACCCCCCTTTTCTTGTATTTGTTCGGCTACGCCGTTATTAAATATATTTTCAAAGTAAGAATACTATGTGGTTGTTTTTATTATCTGCTTTTCTAGAGTTATGATATGATTACGAATGTCCCCCTCCAGTCTTAGAAATCAGGCATGTTCGTCAATGATGGAGGGGCCACTAATAAATTATAGGTTTGACTCTTGTAAGGAGATAAAGAAAACCTAATATTTAGTAGTGCCCCCGTAATCATTGACGACTGGGGCCCTCCCGACCGTCCCCTTCCCATTCGTTGATGTATTAAGGATTTTGGTTTACTTGATATGTCAGTGAAGGAAGAATGATGCCTGAATCAGCGTCTGGTCAGAAATCCACACAAGTACATCCACGATATGATGGAAAGCTTATTGGATAGTTATTCTTATTTTCTTTTCTTTTTATTTTTTACGAAGTTTTTTCGTAGTGAGAACCCAATTCATAATGACTGAAGCCATGAGTGAGGTCGCGTGCGCTCATGATGAAGGCTCCTCAGTTTTTTAAATGCTCTGCGCGGTAGATTCAAAACTACGGCGGATTAGTGTTTGAAGAGGATGCCTTATGTAATAGGCATGTTCGTCAATGATTACGGGGCCACTACTAAATATTAGGTTTTCTTTATCTCCTTACAGGAGTCAAACCTATAGTATGTTCTTCCATCCGAGAAGTAATATGTTAACCCCCTAAAATTCCTTGTCTTGCCAGACTAAGTTTCTGAAGACCAACCGCCCCCATAAATCTATGTATGTTCTTCCATCCGAGAAGTAATCTGTTAAAACCCCATGTCATAATTGATAAGAAACTATGATACCCACGGGTACACCAGTGTATATATAACCATTATCCTGTAAGACCTAGACAGAAATTACTGCAGATGTTAGCCACCATGCAGTAACTCTAATTCTTACCCCAACCAGAGATTGTATACACCACCCTCTTTTACCATTGTCTCGACGCCTTTCCACCACGAAACAATACCGAAGCTACCCCTACGAACTGCCGCTTTCTTTGATATATATGTCATAGAAAACGCAGTTCCCAGGAACAACTAGAATCAGCAAGAAATAGTGTCAGAGTAACAGTGTCCATAACCATCGTATTGACGAGTAATAATACACCATGTTTTTCTCTACTTTTATCCACAGTCAAGCACACACCTACAGTTAACCTCCTCTTCCCCACAGCCCACAGTCCACATGATTCTATCATTTCCAAACTCGTATACCACCACTTATTGCTCATCCCCCGGTAGCGTTTGGCTAACGTACCTTCCCTGTCATTAACCCCCAGGCTACGATACCAACTGTAGCCTAATGCCACCCCTACGCCCAGAGACCTTAGGGTCAAACTTCCACGTAACCCCCCTTAACCCTCTCCCTCTCGTTAACCCCCCACGCTCCTCAACTCCCTCCTAACCTAGCCTCTCCACCATACCCCCTGAATATCCTTAACTTTTCCGTTACTAACATTCTCAAACCTTTTGTATAATTATATACTCCTATCCAGTCTACCTTCCCCCAGTAGGAAGGAACACCATTAGAACTTTACTAACCCTTTGCATGCCATCTATTCCCTCACAACCCATTCACAACCCTGTACCAAATGATCGTCCGTGTGAGGCTAGCCGCCTCACCAGTGACTAACTTCTATTGCCATACTTCCAGATCAATGTGGCAGAGTTAGCAACCCAGTCTCCACCACATCCAACCACCCACGCAATTAACAACCTAACTAAGTAAACCAGCTGATCAAGGCACCTTCGGTTTTGGTATTACGAACACCCACATCTGTCTCATAAACAGAGGGTTATTAAAAACCCTTGTGATATGGCAAGCCCCCAGCCACAGCCGCCCCGACGACCATCACAGAGAAGGGACGCGCACCTACCCCTTTCACCCACCCGAGGAGGGAGACCCCTACCCCTTCGGAGGTATACCTGACCCCTGTTTTGACTTCCAGGTCATTGCCAGGTAACACAGGAATTCTTCTTACATGACTAACACCCTTACTAGCCTCTATTAACCCACAATAAACCATTAACCTTCCTTGCATACTCCGATAACCAAATTAGCCTGGTGATGGGCTGGTCTATCAGAGTGAGAACTGAGCGATCTCTGCCATACCCATAGCTTACTCTGACTGTTCCTTTTACTTATATATTTTCTAGATCTCAAGTGACGGCGTCTCTTGCGTGGATTGACCTCCTAATCTACCAAGATTGGAAGCCAAAGCGTCACATCTTTCCATTGCCCCTCAACTTTCTCTTCATAATTGCTGATGGGCACAGGGCCCTGGGTGGGGCTTTGGTTTCCCGGGCGTTTCCGCACCCTCCTCGGCTCCCTGCCATGGAGTGGCTTCGGTCACCCGGGCTTTGTTGTGGTCGGCAGGGAGGGTTCTGTGGGGGCGCTCGGTTATGGCCTTGGCCTTGCTCGGGGCCTTGGGGCTGTTCGGCCAGGCAGCTTGGGGAAAAACAACAACAACAACAACAACAACCAAATTAGCACCTCAGCTATACCCTAGAATGAAGACTGAACAATTTAAGAGAGACGCTCCTAGCACAGCTGTCCCAAACCTCCTCGCAAAGTAGATCCGGTCTTTCTCCCCTAAATACTTCCAGTATAGCCAAAATAGTACCTCTTACTAAGGCTCAGTTATATTACAGTATGAAGGTTCCATACAGCCATGTGCCACAACAGTAATCACCCCCTGACCTAGTTCCCGTATCAATTGAGAGCTCAAATAAGTCCATCAAAACTCGAGATCCCTATGGCCGACAGGGTCCAAAACCACACCTATAAATCAAGCTCCAGCCCCCAGTAAAATCAGTTGAAAGATAGACACCAACCAGTGGCTGGTCCCTTAAGTTGACCTCTAGCTCTGCCCTTGTTTTGTTCCTGAGAATTGAGTTCCAGAGCCGGCAGACTCCGTGGCAGATTGAGATAGAAGAATCTGTCCACGTAAAAGAAATCTACGTGCACCTTATAACCTTCACATAAACCAGTGGGGATATAAGAGTGTAGCCAGCAACGATCGCCAAGAGATCCGTCTTGAGAACTTCTACATATGGACCATCTGGACGGCCGCGGAACCAGTCGCTAGCCCCCAACCTCACGGACGCAAGATAACCAGGACCAGACCAATCAAATACGACCCAAGATTCACTCTATCAGCACTACAGTGTTACAGTGCTATGTAGAGACTCACTTATTAATATTTCTACGAAGTGGCTATATCTTTGTCCCAGTATAATTCATATATGACCATTCCATTAGGAAGTGCTAAGCGTATCAGTGTTTATTAATTAACAGGCGATATTAACTCTCGTAATTACTCATATATCCAGATACTAATACATAACCGTGAAACCCTAGTGATATCTGATGTTCGCCCACTGATTTGCGTTCTATGAGTTTCTGATACAAGAATATAAAACTTAGATCAGTACCCCCCTGAGGTTACTAGAATTTCCGTGCTCTAAAATACGCGTATCTAATCTAGTCTATGAATTACTCCTTGTGCACCAGAGCTACTAGTGATCAATATAACATTGAATAGGAATCTAGAAGTAATATTTATGGTCTCCAATATATAAACTTGTGAATAAAGCCAGTGATCAGAAGATTAATACCTGAACGTTGGAAGAGGGAGACTAGGCTCCATCCAGATCCACTTAATGCTAGTTTGTTAAAATTCTATCAATTGTCTTGTACGAATATTCATATCTTCTTATGCGTCAGATTAATCATCATCAAACAACATACAGAAGTGTGTCCCTCAATAAAAGTGATCGTGTGTCTTGTTACCGTGTGTTTATTTTGTGTTCTCTATTCCTCATACCTTGTTTTGTGCATGCAGCCTTCTATACCCAGTCAGTTAGAACTCAGTTAGTTAATCCTGTAGAAAAACAGGGCATAACAAATATATTATTTTTTACAAAGTAAGAATACTATGTGGTTGTTTGATTATCTGCCTATTCTATTTGCAATGATTATGATATGATTACGAATGTCCCCCTCCAGTCTTAGATATCAGGCATAATCGTCAATGATGGAGGGGCCACTAATAAATTATAGGTTTGACTCCTGCAAGGAGATAAAGAAAACCTAATATTTAGTAGTGGCCCCGTAATCATTGACGACTGGGGCCCTCCCGACCATCCCCTTCCCATTCGTTGATGTATTAAGGATTTTGGTATACTTGATATGTCAGTGAAGTCGGATAGATGCGCTAGTCAGCGTCTGGTCCAAGAATCCACAGAAGTACATCCACGGAATATGGAAAGCTTATGAATAGTTATTCTTATTTTATTTTTATTTTTTATTTGTTACGAAGTTTTTTCGTAGTGAGAACCCAATCATAAAGACGAACCATGAGTGATTTTGCGTGTGCTTAAGATGAAGGTTCCTCTGAGCTCTGCGGCGGTAGATTCAAACTACGCTTATGAGCGTTTGAAGAGGTAGCCTTATCTAATAGGCATAATCGTCAATGATTACGGGGCCACTACTAAATATTAGGTTTTCTTTATCTCCTTGCAGGAGTCAAACCTATAATGTCTCATGGTCCAAATTTTGTGCTCTCAATCCGGCGCTGACAGTAACTACATTGTCGGGAGAGCAACCGGTCCCTGCTGAGTGGGAAATACAAATTAATAAGCATAAGAAATTACGAGCTCTGGACTCGTCTGGTAGGACCTTAGATATAACAGTTAAGGCAGTACCTAATCTCTTTAACCCTGATTACTTCATTTATTCCTCGGCCCCGGCCCTTCCACCTGCCTCGTCAGCTAAACTCTATGCTGATTGGTCACGCACTGATGGCATGAATGATGTCAAAGCGCTGTCCTCATTAATCCAGAAGTTGGATACAACCCCGCAGCTTGATCCATTTGGTCACCCGGTCTTACACATAGGGCAGGCAGGGCTGGGGCCTTGGGTGGAGTGGCAGTCAGAGTTGAGACAGTATGCCTCGACAATTACTAACAAAGCCTCACATCAGATCCCCAAGGAAACTCATGGTTGGTTCTCCCTTCCGGTGGTCAAAGCCGGCGGAGTCCCAGAACCTATCCTCACTTTCATTTCTGCCCCATGTCTCCAGATTAGAGACATAGATCCCTTTTGTACTCCTCAAACTCAGCTCGAAAAAGACTTTCGTTTGAGGCAGAAAGCGTTACGGCTATTGTCGCAGGCACTGTTATCTCGTCAGCTCTCCCAATCCCTGCTTAGAACCATTGCGGCGATCCGAGACGAGAATGCGTGTAAGGCTCTGGAACTATCACGTAGAATCATGCTCCAGAATGCAGTTCAATCTTTGGGAGACATCAGAGTCGCCTTGTTTGAGGCGGATCGGGCTAGACAGGACCTAAGAGTCCATTTTGTTAAGAAATTACCAGAAGCTATTGCCCGCCGAGTTCTTATGTCTGAGGTTTAGACACCCTCATTGCTATGCCCTGATGTCTGGAGTACGGTTTACAACCTAGCCACGTCTCGGACCGCCGCAAGTTCGGCACCTAAAGAGTTCAAGTTTCCAAAGCTTTTCTCCAAACCAAAGCAGCAATTTAAAACTCCCCATCAAGGTAATAAGTTTTTTCCCCCTAAGCCACAGCACTCCAAAGGCACTGAGTCCTCTAAGAGTAAAGGTGTTACCAAACCTGGTAAGTGGACCAAGCCATACCATAAAATATATAAATCAGGTCAGGGTTCTACCTCTAAATCACAAGGTTCAGCCTCCGCTAGCCAGGCGTCCAACCCCACACCTACCCAGTCAAAAAACTAAATCTTTTGCCAGTCTCCAATCACACTTTGGACAAGTTAGGTCAAAGCTCAGTAACGCCGGACAAGTCTACCCTCACAGGGACTTTCAGAGTATGTCACAAAGCGTGGCCGCGGCGGACTTGGGCTCAGACAGTGGCCCGCAAGGGCATAACCTGGAGGTGGATCAGACGACCTCAATTGCGCCTCCCACGAGCAACCACTCATGTATCTCTAGAAATAGAGTCGCTCCTCCAGGAAATGATCTCCAAGCAGGTCATTGTCCCAGTAGAACCAACTTGCCCAGTTTTTACCTCTCACCTTTTTCTAGTGCCGAAGTGGGACAGTGTTCAGAAGCGACCGGTCGTGGACTTGTCGCGTCTAAATGCTTACATTCACAACGCGTCCTTTTGGATGCTGACAGTGAACCAGATAAGGCTTACACTCCCACCGCAGGGGTGGATGTGTTATCTCGATCTAACCGACGCCTACTGCCATGTCCATGTGAACAAACGTTATCAGAAATTCCTAGCGATCAGGCTTCTCAATCAGACTTATGTCTTTCAAAGAATGCCATTCGGGCTCAACCTAGCACCACAAGTATTTACAAAACTTGTTTGGCAGGCTTTAGTTCCACTATTAAATCAGGGAATAAAGGTGTTGTGGTATCTGGACGACTGGTTAGTGGTAGCGGATTCGGAGGAGCTATGTCTTTCTCATGTCCACAAAGTTATGACTCATGTAGCATCCCTCGGCTTCAAGATCAACCTGGCAAAGTCCAATCTTGTGCCGACGAGGGTGATTCAGTGGATAGGGCTGGTCTGGGACACAGCACATCTCACTCTCAGTCAAAGAGTGGACAACAGAAACAGATTTCGAAAGAAACTGTTCTGTTTCCTCCACAGCTCGACTACGACGAGACGGATGTGGGAGTCCCTGGTCGGCTCTCTCAACTGGATCCAACTAACTGTAAAGTTGGGCCGGTTGAAAGTAAAGAGATTAATACTGGAAGGCAACAAACATTTCCCGCTCTTGCCGGCGGGGAAGTTATGGCCTATTCCAGGGTTTATCCTCAACTTACTAGCGGTCTGGGCGAAGCACGAGACACTCTATTCAGTAACAACATGGACCTCTCCTCCACCGACGGTGTGGGTAGATACCGATGCATCAGGGACAATAGGCTGGGATTATCAGTCAAGCCTAGGCCATCAGGGTCAAGGTCTTTGGTTCCAATCCCTAGACTGTCACATCAATGTCCAAGAATTACTAGTCCCATTGTTTTTCCTCCAGGCACACGGCCCGGCGTTGTGGGGCAAGTCCATCGCTTTCCGAATGGACAATCTGAACGCAGTATCGTGCATTCAGAAGCAAGGGTCAACGAGGTCTCGGGCTTTACTCACGCTATCAGAGGAGATTTTCACACTGGCAGACAGTTTAGAAATTAATTTACACGCCTCGTACCTCCCGGGCATAGCCAATATCTGGGAAGACGCGCTATCCCGGCGAATGAGTACGAAGGTCGAATGGAAAGCAAACCATCTTCAATCAGGTGATTGGTCCACTGTTCAAGTGGATTTGTTCGCATCCAGGGAGACTCACAAGCTCCCTCTTTACCTGACCCGCCAGGAACCAACCCTGGCAGGGGGACCAGACGCATTGATGGTGGACTGGAACAAGTGGAGTTCCATATATCTGTTTCTGCCTCCAGACGCATCACTCATGTGTCAGGTAATTCACAAGCTACAGAGCTATCGGGGCGCAGTCTCGATGATTGCGCCTCTATGGCCGGCTCAGGTGTGATACCACCAGTTAAAGAAGTGGTGCGGGACCCCGACATCACTCCCGATATCGTATTTCCACTTGGACACAATTGGAAACCTAGAGACTTCGCTGACTTTTGCTTTTTGGACATTAAGAGAGCCAAGTGGCTGCCCCAATATGGCCAGAGTGTAACTGCTAAATTGATAGGTCAATATACAGAGTCTACCCAGCGACAATACTCTTCTCATTGGCGTGCTTTCACTACTTGGGTTGTAGAAACCTCTCAGACAGACACTTCGGTTGCATTAGTTTTCAAATACCTGGATTATTTGTTTGAACATAAGCGTCTAGCAGTTAACACTTTAAAAAACCACTTGTCAGCTATAAAGATCCCCCTTTTTGATCTAACAGGTTTATCTATACCGCCGGCGGAGGAAAAGGGTTTCATGAGAGCATGTTTCAGGCTTCGTCCACCACCCCGCCAGCTCACACCTACCTGGTCACTCGAGAAGACTTTAGCATTGCTTTATTCCCCCAAATACACCAAGAACCCACCTTTTGAATTAATTCTTAAGAAAGCCGTGTTTTTTATGGCTCTTGCCTCAGGTAATCGGGTATCTGAGTTGGCGGCGATGTGTAACACCTAATTGCCTTAGATTTGGGTGGTGCAATGCTGATGTAGGCCTACAGATTGCTCCGTCTCCTTCTTTTGTTGCCAAAAATGAACATCAGGATCATGTTTTTACTTCCTTTACTGTACCTGCCCTTAAACGCGGCGATAGGCTTACTCACCACATTCTATGTCCAGTACAAGCCTTGATTAAGTTAATCAGAGCATCCCAGCCTAAGCAACCGGGAGCTCTATGGGTATCTGAGAAAGGTACACGGGTTACAAAGCGAAGGTTGGCGGCCCTCCTCGTAGAAGTTATCAGGGAAAGCAATCCCGGCTTAGTGGTAAGAGCCCATGACATTCGTAAATGGGCGGTGTCCCTACGCTTTTTACATAATTATTCGGTAGATGATATTGCCGAAACTAATTTATGGGCCTCCAATCATACCTTTCTATCTCGCTATCTGTCAGTACACCTAGAAAGACCAAAGCACACCTGTGTGGCCCTCCGGCAACGGGTGTAAGATCTTTGTGCTAGTAGATTTAAGCTGTTGTTTTCAAAACAGGGGGGGGGGGGGGGATGTGTAACTACAAAGACACTAACACCCCTTCGCCGAAAACTTGTGATATATATGCAAATATGTAAGACCAAAGGTTGTGATCTCTATTTACATTGTAAATCTTCTTTTTCTCTAGTAATTAAGAAAGATATATTTTTCTAGTCAAGAAAGATGGGATAACATAGGCTAATGTTTTGATATTATTTAAGAGTAATATGAGTGATATATACTAAAATACTATTACCTATGCAATTATCACAGCATACCTAAGTTATGGTTGCAATATCAAGAACAAGTGTCAAATGTCACATACTTTATTTTGTACATAGTCGGAGTCACAAGCCTAGTGACATACATTATATGTTCAGTAACTCACGCTAGTCGTGATTTTGTGTACTCGGTTAAGCAGTCACCCTGTGCGGGCCTTATAATCTGAGTCAATAACATCACACTCTTAGTGATATTATAATCTAAGTCATGTTGAGAATCAGGTATTCGCCAACAAGGTGGGTTATACATAAGCAGTATCTTTAAGCACACATCTGCTTACTCTTTCATATTTTTATATCTGTAAAAGCATTTACATATTGAAGAATACACGTTATTGTAAGTATACAATAAATATTTGAGTTGTCTTGGTGTTTCTGTGAAACCTTTGGATTTTGAGTTGGGAATACTTTCGGAGAGCGGGTTTTTAAGGGTCATCAGTACGAATGTCCCCCTCCAGTCTTAGAATTCTGATGACGAAGGGGCCACTATTATATTATATGTTTGATCCCCAAGGGGAATAGAGAAAACCTAATACTTATGAGTGGCCCCGGAGTCATTGACGAGTTCGGCCCTCCCACCATCCCCTTCCCATTCGTTGATATTTTGAGAAGTCTTGATATATCATTGAAGGACAAAATGACGCGGGGGTCCTGACGTCAGGCTGAGCACACCAAGAATATCCACGATTATTGGAAGCTGTTTTTGACAACTTTAGTGTATTATTATTAGTTTTTATTTGTTCTAAAAGTTTTTTCTTTAGTGGTACCTGATCATTATGGCGATTCCATAAGAGATTAAGTGTGCACTTATGATGCGGGCCCCATCAAGCTACCTGCGCGGGCATTTGAAATGTGCGAACGCATGGAGTTTGAAAGGGTGCCTTCCTTTAAGGCAGTTCGTCAATGACTCCGGGGCCACTCATAAATATTAGGTTTTCTCTATTCCCCTTGGGGATCAAACCTATAATTTAGCAATCGTTCATAGTGTACCTTCCATGCTTCTCTGATTTCATTTTCTGCATACACAATCTTCCCATTATCATTTCTAACACACTGTTCACCTATAATATCCGTATACTGTCATTTTTAACTCGCCTAGCTAGATTGAAGATCCCATTGGGATTGTCAGTGGTACACACTTGTTCGAGGACCAGGTCCTTAATGCGATTTTTAGCATTGTAAATAACTCTTTTGGCAGTTCGTTTAGCTGCCTTGTATTCCTCCCTGCTGCCTCCTTTCTTCCATGCTTTGAAGCATCTCCTTTTCTCTTTCACAGCATGTTCTACCTCATCGTTCCACCACCAAGAGGTCTTATTCCTGGGGTGACCCTTTGTTTTCCCACAGACTTTGTCAGTGGCAGCGATAAGGCTATGCTTAAGAAAGTTCCATTGACTATTTACATCGTTAGGCCTAGCTTCCTTATTTCTATTCATTTCCTCCAGTTCACTATGAAACCTATCCCTAACTTCCTTGTCCTTCAGCAGCCACACTTTCCTTTTGGGTATGTAAACCTTCTTGCGCTTAGGATCTCTGTATAAGCTCATGTCGCACACAAGTAGCTTATGCTGGGGGATACATTCTTCGCTCGGGATGACCTTTACATCTCGAACTAGTTTCCAGTCTTTCCTGTTAACCAAGAAGTAATCTATCTGGCTACTGGAGACCCCAGAGTTATATGTGATCAGGTGGCTCTGTCTTTTGTTGAACTTCGTGTTACACACAACCATGTTGAGTGCAACGCAGGACTCCAATATATATTCGCCTTCTAGATTTCTCCTTCCGTAACCATTTCCTCCATGTACCCCCTCGTATCCATCTGCAGATGCTCCCACGTGACCATTGAGATCCCCCCCCACGATTGTTATTTCCACACATACCCTACCGAAAATTCCGAAATTTTTTA
Organism: Paralithodes platypus; assembly: GCA_032716605.1. Taxonomy (NCBI): domain Eukaryota; kingdom Metazoa; phylum Arthropoda; class Malacostraca; order Decapoda; family Lithodidae; genus Paralithodes; species Paralithodes platypus. The sequence goes on from CM064528.1 coordinate 54,510,120, forward strand.
AAATGTCAAATTTGGGGACAGGAATGCCTAAATGTCAACAAAATGCATATAGTAATTGTCACATTTAATACAAGTCCTGTAAATACACACTAAGCATGCCATGGGCTTGTACATACTATTATGGCAAATTACTACTCCTAAATATCATCTACGTCAGACTCGGAATCTGACTGTTGTGCCACCGGCTCTTCTTCAATAGCCTTGTTCTGACATGTCTGTAACCTGCACATGTCCGCGCATTTTAGACCATTTCTGAGGCAAGTTCACTTAGGGAGTCCGCATGACCGCACACACTTGCAAGACAGTAGCTGCATAACAGCATCTGGTGCTGGTGAGCCTCGCATCCAGTTGACGGCAAGCTTACCGTCCTCATCTGTCATCCAACCGCAGTCCTGTTGGGTTCGCAACAAATGGCTGGCTCTGAAGACTTCTCCTCCAGATCGCAGCCTGGTAGTTTGCACGCAGTGCATGCATGAAGGGCAGTCCTCACAAGGAGGGAGTTGACTTGACTTGACTCTACCTCTCCACGTCTTGCACAGAACAGCTCATACCGAAGCTTGTTTACCTTAGTTGTGTGGGTAGATGGTAGGTACATGTGGCAGGGGATTTCCCTGTAGCTTCTCAAAGAGTTCAGGAGACACTTCCCATGAGCGTCCAAGTTCGTGAAAAGCATGCTGTATGTCTTGTCCATCTTCACCTGCTTGAGTGTCGTCATCTTCCCTCGGCCAGCGAATGCACTGACGGTATCACAGCCTGTAAAGGCATGCATACCAATCAATGAATCACACACGCTGCCTCCCAGTGTGCGGCTCAGTGTGTGATATCCAGGAATCTTGTCCCGGTTCTTCGCCCCGCACTTCTGGAACAGATGGGAAGGGATCTTGTGGCACATGGCCAGACACAACACCATGACGTCTGTATCTTCTGCAGTGACGATGGCAGACTTGTTCCCAGATTCTGCTGCATGAAGTGCATGGAGAAGAATGCGTGTGTCTGCTTCTTCTTGAGTTGACTTAAGCTCAGGAGCCTCTTCCCACGTGCTCTTTGGTGATCTTTGAAGCAGCGCTGCTCACATGGTGACATACAGCTCCTTGTCCTTGAGCTTCTCCCTGTGCTGTGGTGCCTTCCATTCTTCTACCAAGAACTTGATAAGACTTGCCTTGTTGGAGGAACTACCGAGTAACTTTCTCCCTGCTGGATGTTGTGCCCAGGTGAATGTTCTTGAAATGGAATTCTGTGCCTGCACCTCTTTTTGGCCCTTCTGCCTCCTTGGTGGATGGCTCCCTTTAGATATCAAACCAACATCAATGCGCCTGCTCTTAGCACCTTCATGAACAGCGTGACTCAGTGCTGTGTTCCTGCAAGCTGTGAAAAAGTTTTGTCGTTTCCCTTCAGTTTGTGGACCAGGCTCATCCCATCAATTATGGTAGCAGAGGGCTCGGGTATCACTTCTGCAGGAGAAACATTCCTCTCTAACTCCTTTGCGAGGGCAGCCTTGTTGGTCTTGCGGAGAGACCCATCACCGCTGGCAAGTGCCCAAGGCAAAGGCCCCAGGGGATGAGCCAAGACATCACTCATTTTGAGCTTTCTGTTCTCGGCAACAAGGATCATCTGGCCAAATAGGTTCCTGTCAGCCTTTAAGAATACCTCCTTGGCATGGTCTTGTGAGCGTGGCTTCATTCTGATGTTAGTGAACGTTCTCAGTTTCGTCTTCGTCATCGTGTCATGAAACTGTATAGTTGGCGTATCGATCTCCAGGCGCTCTTCCTTGAAGGCTTGATATGCATCCTCTCCTATTCTGTAGGCCCCTAGAAGGTCTTTGACAACTTCTGGTGGTGCCATAGTCGCAGTTGACAAACTGACAAGATCTTCTTGCTCTGCGTTGAAGGGGTTCAACCTGCTGGTCTCCATCAGTTGAACTAAAGATTGGGAGGACATCGGCCTCATCTCTTCTAATCCTTGGGGCATCTGTAGGTCTGGGTGGCTGAAGTCAGTATAACTTTTGGCCTACTACCATAGTCCTGAGCTGCCTTAATACCTGCTGCGATACTCCGATGTCAGGTAGTACCTGGCGACAGCTCCGCCTTTCAGGCTGAAGCCTTTTGTGCCCCCTGGTGTCTGGGTGTCTTTGTTGATCGTCCCTTCGATTGTCTGGTCCACAGGGATCCGTCCAAAGGGATTCTTGCTACCGATCTGGACCGAAAAAGCCACCTTGCATGAAGTGTTCATGGGACCTCTGGGTGTTCAATGGGCAGTCGAGACATCAAGGCATAGTAGTAGGTTAGGAACGGAGCATAGTTCACTTTGTCATAGGCAAAACACCACGGTATCATCTGTCGGATTGCTCCTAGGTGGAGCATTCCAGTTGCCTTCTCTGGAGGCTCGAATTAGTCCAGCATGATCTCAACCATGTCCAGGTATGACCATCCAGAATGCTGAGAGGTTGTGTTCATCTCTGAGGGTCTCAGATAAACTTGGAAAAGCTTCATGATATTGTGGCTATTCACTCTCCATCAGCTCTTGAAAGAGTCCCCTGAGACACATTGCTGTGAAAGCTGTTGATGTCCTTCAGTGTTTCATCTAGATGGTGTATGTCCCTTGAATGGTTTCTTCTAGCCATGAAAGGAAGCCTTTCCATGCAAGCCTCATCAGTGCTTCATACACGAGCTTGTGTAGTCTCACTGCTCTGTTGTACCTCTTGCCGTTCATGACGCCTGACACTGATCCTTCTGCCATGATAACTGATTCCACACACAGATCTCTAAGACCTACATCTTGAAACCTCTTTCCTATGGTGAGATGAGATTAGAGATTGTGTGGGAAGACGCCCATCCTGATGATAATGTTCTTGAACTTCTCTTTGTTTCCAGATAACTTCGGCAGCTTTGGCATAGAGTTGCTTGATCAAACACGCAGACAATCTTGTTAAGCTGTAAGGACTGCGTGATAGCATGCGTTTGTTCCAAGATTTCATTAACGGTGGACATTTCTGTTGCGGGGGCATTGGTAGGGGGCAGGTAGCTTACAGTGTCCTGGACCACTGCAATGGCTCTGCTCATTTTGATGTTGGACCCAGTCCAACTGCTGATGGACTGGTCCTCATGGTCTGACATTCGAGTAAGAAGCCAGATATGGTTCTTTGTCTTTGAATCCTGGACTTCCTTGGTAGTGTCGCCATACGCAGTCTCAATCCTAGGTGGCCCTGCCCGCCGCCCAACATTGTATATTGGCAGCATTGATGATGTCTGAGTGGTGCTTCTTATGTGGACTGGTAATCCTCTGGCAGGACTTGTCTCTGGCACAGAGCCTGCAACCTTGGACTGGACAGCAATGCCATTGACTCTATGAGAAGTACCTGCTCCACTTAGGGTCTCTTCAAGTCGGTCAATGTTATCCCCGGCCAGGGTTGTGAACACACCAGGGTAGATGTTTGCTGGCAGTGGAATGTCATCCTTTGAGCATTCCAGCTTCTGGATACAAAGGGCTGTATCGATCTCCTCAAACATTGAGTAAGACACACAGTGACCAAGACGATTCAGAGTTCGGATCAGTTCTGTGTTTCCTGTCAAAGACTTTACAGCATTGGTCAGCAGTACGTGCTTGGGTGGTTTTTTGTCTTGCCACTGGTAACAGCAAAGACCAAGTCACTGCCAAAGGAAGTGCAAGACGTTGAGCTCTTTCGAGGGAGTTTCACACTCACACTCTCCTGTCAGCAGGTGTGCAGGAATTGAGTGACTGCTGCAGGAATGACATTCTGATCTGTATCGGGAGGCCATGGCTGACTCACATTTGTTTATTGATCTCATTCCTCAGCTGCATTCCTGCTTTGGTTAAGACATCTTCAGAGTTAGCTGCTCTTGCTTCTTGCAGGTCTTTTTTGCCTTTTGTGTGCTTGCCGGGCAAGGTCGTCCATTGAGAGGCTGCGTGGATAGATTAGAAGCTTTCCTTTCTCATCTGGGACAAAGCGTAGTCATTCTCCAAACTCGGTTTTCAATCTTTCGGCGAACATGTTTCTTTTGTCGCTGAGGTTTCAGTTGATAATACCACGGGACATCATGGATCTCTCAAGCCTAGATGTAAGGTTTGTCATAGGCAGTACCTCTGGGTTGGGGAATAATTTGGTCCTTATATACAAGCAGAGTTTTCCTCGAGGGCTTCTGTCTCAACCTCTTCGTAGCGTGCTTCCTCGCTTTCTTCCTGATTTTCACCTGCACCCGACCTGGCGGCCGCTGGGAAATCATCTTTTGTGAAGAGTTTGTAGCACGACTTGTGGTAGTGACCCTCTGCAGCAACAAGGTCTCTGCTAACTAAACCAAGGATTCTCTGTTGAGTTTCCTTATTGCTGCTCTGCGAATCTTCTCATCTGCTCGTAGCTCAACACACTGTATGAGTGGCTCCCTTGTCTTTGTTGTTTTTATGTACTTGCTTGACCCCTCGCAGAAGATACATACTTTGGCATACACCCTGCTAGTACTAGGGCCATCCCTTGATGCCCTCCTCCTGGGGTCGACGCTTGCTGATTCTATCTTGACACCCTTGGCAAGGATAGAATCCAGTGACTTCTTCATTGTAAAGAGACTACGACATTTACGGTGATAATGTATGTGTGGTATTCCTCCTTCTTCAAGGCCCTTGGCTGCTTCCAGGACTGGATCATGCTGCCTGATTTCTGCAGCCCTGAGCAATGTGTTCCAGGAGTCCAAATCCTGTGGTGACACCAGAGCATCGCTGTCATCATCAGAGCAGTGGATGATACAGTCGATCCGTGCTCTCTTCCTCGCAGATGGTTCCATCCTGCCGTCAAACAAACAGTCGACACACACCTGCAAAACATATCACCATTAAACCATGAACAAACAAACACATTACATGGAAACCACTCTACATATGTTTGCTCCTTCCAATAATAAATTATCCCCAAATATAACAAAAAATAAATCCCCAAATGAAAATAAAACCCCTAAATATGGAGAAACTTGAATACACATCGGAATAATTCTTGTAGAGAAATCAAATAAGCTACAAGAGCTGTTAGAATATATTTTTCAATGTTCCCCATATTTAAGGATTTATTCTAGATTTTAGAGGAAAATACCCAAAATATAGAGTATATTCCGAATATGAGGAAATTTGAAAAATACCTAGGAACAACTCTGGTAGAGAATATAATTCTACATAGGTGTTCAAAGTTTCGCGATGATTGTGTGATGGATTTTAAAGAAAATGAGGAAAACGCCGAGCGTCACGCTAAAAATCTTTATTTTTGGGTAGCGCCCCTATTGCATCAAAAAAATTAGACTAAGCTACCAGTGCGAGAAGGCTATCATATCTTAATGTACTTACAGTCACTCTATAAACATTTTAGTACCATTCGTGTTTAGTCACCCCAGGTGGTACCGATATCTGGCCTGGCTCATGGACTAATATGCAGATATCACATTCAGAATTCTTTCACCAACTTTCAACTTCAAAACAATCAGCCTTTCACTAACTCTCGTAATCTGAAGCACACTTTCCGCCAGCTCTTCAGCCACCAGAACACACACTCCTCCTTTCGCTTTATCAGTCTCCACACCCATCCAGTATATCCTATATCTTTTCCTCCTTCCGACAATCCACTGTACCCCATGCCTCTTCCAGTGTTTCCTGGGTACAGCAGACGTCCACTCGCCTCCTCTCACACATCTCAGCCACTTAATTCGCATGCAGATTCAAACTACCAACATTCACACTAGCAAGTCTGAGTTTGTGGGGGGCATTTGTCCTTGTCCTGTGCGGTTTTGATTCATCGGACTTACGTTTATTTTCTTTGATTTTAGTCATAGTTAGGTAGGTTTGGCTGGCAGATGGGCATCACCCCCCCCACCCCCCCCTCAGAACCCCGGCTCCAGTCTACCCCGGGACCATTCCCAGCACCATCCCCCAAGAGATTACAAGGGGGTACGATCCAGTGGCCTCGGTACGCCCCACCAGAACCAGCCGCAGGGACGCACCCCGTGCGCGTAGGATACACGGCACTACGACTGGCCTGGTATTTTTTGCCCAATGACAGGGCAGCCTCCTGGAGCGCTACCACAAGGTTCGGGCCCCTATACTATTGGGCGGAAAGTGCCAGTCCGGGGAAACACTACGTACTGTACCCTCTGGATCCATTTCGTCCAGGTTGGGCCCAGGGCGCCAGGGCCGGGTCCAGAGGGAGCGACACCCACCGCCAGTGTGCCGCCATTAGGCAACTTGGAACAAGTACAATGAAGCCCTGTCACAGCACTGTCATATAGAGACAATGCCAGCACCAATAACAAGGCTTCATTGTCTAGTGATGGCTACTTGGTCCTATTGGGAAATCCGTCCTTGAGCGAGACGGTCTAATATAAGAGCGGAATCATCTAAGGATGGATTGATTGTTTGGCTCTTCCCGCCGGAAAATATCCGACAGAAAGGTTCTAGCTGAGCGGGCGGGATCATCTTATCGGAAAGGTCTAAGGGCGGGAAAGCCCTGCTCCCGTTCTATATGATGACGTCATGACTCCTGTTTATGTTATCAGCTGACTGGTGTAAACAAAGCGGCCAGCAGTAGTAACCACTTTAGAAAACAACTGCTGGACAACTACATACATTTTGAGACTTGATGTTAATACCACTACAAAGACTATATATTAGGCTATGTATCCTTATATATTAATTTGAGTAACTTAGGTGTTTCAGACTAGTATGCATTATTAAGATGATATGTAGGCCCTAGGTTATCTAAAACGTAGTATTAACTTGAATGGCTTTGTATCTATGACTACAAAATGGCGTCCAAGAGGAATATTGTTCGATTTCTGTATTGTGAAGGGGATATAGCGGGCGCGTCCCATGCTGAACTGCCAGGAAAAGACTGAGGGCCTTTTTTTTCAAAATGGATGTGGCATTTTCAAGTCCACAGGTACTTCATCTGTCTGTGGCCCCTGGTGTCAAGTCCTGGAGTATATTTGTTGGTAAGTCCACACATTATTCTAGGTACAATAACAAAATAGTCAGGTCTAGGCTGTCACACTTTGGAAGTTACGAATTACGATACTGGATAGAATCATTGTGATAGAGGTTGGTTTTGAATTGGTTATCCTAGATTAGCCTAGCCTAAGTGAGAAAAACCTGGTAGGCTAATCCTAGATGTTTTAGATTAGCTGTCGTGGATCATCCTATCGGTGTTTGTGGAGTTTAGGCTAGGGTCGGATCATTTGTAAGTTCAAGACAATGATAGGCTACTGACGTTATCCATGTCTTTTCTACCTAGGCCCAGGAGGCCCTAGTCTAGACCTATCAGTAGGCTATAGCCTATCAAGGAAACTAGCCACCTTTTTGGTAAGTGTTGTGTTAGCGAGCGTAGGCTACCGTCCGCTTTGTTTACTTAGTCACACGCTCGCAGTTAGGCTACATTCGCATCTAATATTGATAAATGTTTAGCCTACCTATGGTCCCGTTAAAATATCCGGTAAGATTTGGAGTAGTGGGCGTACCACTACCAACATAGGCCTAGCCTATAGCATAACTCGTCTATAAAACATTAACCTAACCAAACAACCTAACCTAACCTAACCTAGTATTCATGTAGTACTAGGCCTAGGTTAGGTTAGGTTAGGTTAATGTTTTAGGCCTATAGATGATTTATGCTGTATGTCGGTAGTGGTACGCCCACTACTCCTAATCTTACCAAATATCCTCAAGTAACCTATCAAAAACTGTTCAGGGGACTGGTTAGAACTTGTAGGATGTTTAATTGAAGTGCGGAAATCAGTATTTACTGAGAGACAGTCTTAAAATGCGCTATGGGTCACCCAGGGTCCCTGCCCTCTCTTTCCCAGGTAAACAATGACTAGTTCAGGCAAAAATTTTATATTATATTAGGGTTAGGTTAGGTTAGGTTAATCTAATCTAATATAATATAATATTTGTACATTTTGGGCAGTGGGCGGGGCCGTGCATGTGCAGGGGGTTCAGTTCAGTTGTATGGCGGAAGTATAGCCTTCAAATCGGCACTTCCTGATGTATTTTGTTTCTTGCGGTCTGGGTCTTTTCTGTTTATATTATTGCATCTCTATTATTTTATCATTTCAAATCTTCCAAAATTTGTAGATACCCGGTAGTTGTTTTATTTTCTTCTATGGCCTCGTTATTGAAGAGCAGGTTGTTGTTGTTCCCCAAGCTGCCTGGCCGAACAGCCCCAAGGCCCCGAGCAGGCCAAGGCCATAACCGTGCGCCCCCACAGAACCCTCACTGCCGACCACAATAAAGCCTGGGTGACCGAAGCCACACCATGGCGGGGAGCTGAGGAGGGTGCGGAAACGCCCAGGAAACCAAAGCCCCACCCAGGGCCCTGTGCCCCTCAGCAATTATGAAGAGAAAGTTAAGGGGCAAAGGAAAAAATGTGACGCTTTGGCTTCCAATCTAGGTAGACTGGGAGGTCAATCCACAGAAGAGACACCGTCACTTGAGATCTAGAAAATATAAAAGTAAAAGGAACAGTCAGAGTAAGCTATGGGTATGGCAGAGATCGCTCAGTTCTCACTCTGATAGACCAGCCCATCACCAGTGATTCCAGTGAATGGTGAAGAGCAGGTTGCCAATGATGATATCTTCTTTCTCCTGGTAGGGCTGCTGCAGTGCTGGATTTATTCTTCTCACCTCGCTGTATGATGGGCAGTGTAACACAAAGTGCTTCAGGTCCTCATATTCTTGTCCACACATTACACATTCAGTCGTCTCGTTGCTAAATCTCTTTCTATTGCCCAGATTCATATTGTTGCTTCTACACTTAAACAGTATCTTACAGTTTCTTACAGTTTCTTACAGTAGATCCTCTGGAAAAAGGCAAACTATGCCTGTGTATCCAGCTCAGTACCAGTGCTTGCACTGCTGCGGTCGTTCACGGTGTTGGCGGCGGCGGTAGCAGACGCAACATTTTTACTATTCTGTATTTTTGTTTTATAATCAAACTTCAAATCTTGTCTTCCCCATGCTTTATCAAGATTACTTTCAAACTCCCTTATTGATTCGGAATCGACTAATACTGGGGCAGTGCGTTTCCACTCATTTACCACTCTATCACAAAATGATTTCTTCGCCTTCTCAAGCCTATTTCTTTCTTTGTAAATTTTCTTAGAGTGTCCTCTCGTTCTTGTTCCCTCCCGCATCAAGAAGATACCTTCACACACATCCTCATCGTACTTTCCTGACACTATCTTAAAAGTCTCTATCATATCCCCTCTCTTTCTCCTATATGCCAGTGTCGGAAGTCCCAGTGTCCTCAACCTCTGCTCATAGCCCGCGTTTCTTCAACGTTGGTACCACTTGCTAGCTCTTCTCTGCACTTTCTCCACTGCTTCTATATCCTTTACCATATAGGAGCCCACACCTGGTTTGCATATTCCAGGTGTGTGCCTAACCAGCGCTGTATATAGATTCCTGAAGATTTCTTCGTCAAAGTGACACAAATGTCCTCCTTATCAGCCCTACAATTCTATTGGCTTTGTTTATCTTTTCCGCTAAATGTTCTGAGAAATTTAACTTATTATCTATCACTACTCCTATACCGTTTTCTGCACTCACTTCCTCCATCGCTTCATACATAGTGTATCCTCCCTTGACTATCTTGCTGGTCCCAATCCGCATGTACTTGCATTTTTTTTGGATGAAAAGGCATTAACCAATGCTCAGACCATCCCTTCATGCCCTCCACATCTCCTATAAGCAAACCCATATCCTAATTTCTTCCTACTCTTCTATACGGTTTAGTGTCATCCGCATACAGGTATACCTCACTCCCATTAGTTATAACTTCAGGCAAGTCGGTTGATAAATATAACGAACAGCAATGGTCCCAACACAGATCCCTGAGGTACCCCACTTGTAATTTCCCTCCACCCCGAGCCTATTCCATTTCACCAATACCCTCTGTCTCCGATCTTTCAGGAAGGCTTCTATCCATTTCACACATTTCTCCCCTATATTATAGCTTCTAACTTTCTCTATTAACCTTTTATGTGGGACCTTATCGAAGGCCCTTCATAAAATCGCAATATACCACGTCTATTACATCACCATCATCTAGAATTTGCATCCAATCATCTACCACCTTAATTAGCTGTAGTACCGTCGACCTCCCCGGCAAGAATCCGAACTGTCTCCCACTGAAAAGTGGTTTGACTTCATATGATCCATTATTCCTTCTCTAATTACCGTTTCCATTAGTTTACACACAACACTTGTCAAACTGACTGGTCTATAATTCCCTGGGTCATTTCTCTTTCCCTTCTTAAATATAGCTGTTATGTTCGCCTCTCTCCAGTCCATCGGGATTTGTCCTGTATTAAACGATACCTCAAATAACATTTTCAATGGCTCTACTAACATCTCCCCTCCTTCCTTTATGATTCTTGGGTGTATCCCATCCGGTCCCGGGGACTTACTTCTATTCATTTTTTTCTATAGCCCTTCTTATTCTAGCATGGGAAAACTCTATTAGTTCCAGTGCCGGTGCCTGTTTGATGGGAATAGTAGGCACTGCATCCTCCGACTCCACTGTTAGTACCCCCCCCAAAGTATTTCCCCAGCACCTCTGCTTTCTCCTTATCAGTCTCCCCTCTACTCCCATCATTCAACCCCCCCACCAGCTCTGGGATCCCTACTCTTCTTGTTAATTTTCCTGAATGTACTTCCAGAATATTTTTGGATTATCCTTCACATTTCTAGCTATCTCTCTCTCCCTCTCCTTCATCCCCCCCCCCTCTCCTTGTTTCCCACCTTATTTTATTGTTTATTTGTCTGCGTTCCAGATCCACTTCCTTAGCCTCTATACTAGACCCCCTGTTCTTTTTTAACAATTTTAATCTTTCCCACAATCGTTTCTTTCTTCTAATCAATATCCAAAGCTTTCTTTTCATTGGCAATTCTGGGTTAGTTCTTTTCCTCAATTTTGTTTTATCCTTATATTCCCTTCCTGGTACACTTTTGGATACAGCATTCTCCAGTTTGACTCTAATTTTCCTCCACATTCCTTCAGCGTCTTCACCGTTTCAAATATTCCCCCCAGTCAATGTCCAAACACCGTCTCAGCAGCTCATAATCTGCTCTAATCATACATGGATATTTTTCTATTGCTTTTATTACCCTCTCCGATTTAATGTTACAACTAAAGCTTATACAGGCATGGTCCACTACGACCTATAGGGCTATCCACATTAACATGTTCCACTATAATCCTCTTCATTGCTAAAAATCAAAATCAAGTACACTCCCCTGCGTCCCACTCTTATATCTTGTCATCTCTACAATATGTTCCGTTAAAAAACAATCTCTCACTTTCTCTATAAACTTATTTTCCAGGCTACCCTGTCCCGCTGGAGTAGTACAATTTGCCCAGTTGATCCTTGGCAAATTGGAATCTCCAATCAAAATTTTATATTTGTTCTCTCTATTATCTATCTCCTCCATTGTTTTCAGTAGGTTATCATCTTCTCCCCCTGCTATTATTTGGGCTTCTATATATAGAGGCAATTAGAATTGATCCTCTTACACATTTTACTTCAATACACAATACTCACAATACTGCTGTCTCATATCCACCTCATTAACGTTGAGCTCTTTCTTTACATAAAATAAACAGTCCTCTTCCAACCTCTGCTCTAATAGCATTTCTCTCATATAACTCAAAACCCTCCAAACTATATTCCACCAGTTTCCCTCTCAATTCTAACATTTTTTGGTCTTACTTCCTGTAGGGCTATGATATCAGGTTTTTCCTCTTCATCCTGCAACCTACATATCAGTTCTCTTTTCTTGTCCTGAGTAAACACATCCACATTACTAAACATAATCCTTAATCCATCTACCATTCCTCCAGCAATTACACCATCCCGCTCCTCCAGTCCGTACCCTACTCCCCTGTTAGCACTACTGGGTCTGACTCTTTGTCTCCTGTCTCTCCCTGTGACACCTCCACCCCGTTCTCCTCCTCCGTCACAACTCTCATCACATTCTCTCCCCTCCCTGATCTCCCCCTCCTTTCTACTGATGCCTCCCTGTTGTCATACACATTTTCTTGGCCTCCCATCTCTCTTCTCCATTCTCTATACATTTTCAAATTTGTCTTTTCATCCATTTCACTCTTCCATTGTTTGGTGTCCCACATTCTTACCTTTGTCTTTATCTCTTCGTTTGTTACCGTAAAACCGTGTCGCTTCGGACTTGGGTCGTAACTTTGGACATCGGCGATAATAAGTAATTAGCCATTGTCATTATATAATGGAAACGCTTTTTATTGTTTTTTTTGTGGGGTCCGTTTAGAGAAATGGCAAAGGAAGAGCATGTAAAAGCCCTAGGGAACTGACATGAGTATATGTACACAAAAAAAATATATATATGACGAAAATTTTTAAATTTTTCGCTACCCTGCCAAACTTCTATTACCCTGAAGGAATTTGTTTGTGTGAATGATGTTGTGACTGATATAATTTTGTAGTAAAATTACCAGAGACATCTACCAAAGGAAATTTGTTACACTTGTATAACGCTCTAGAACACTATCATTTAACCTATTGTGTTTTCCACAAAAAAAAATGGTAACTTCGGACATGGAACAAACAAATCGTTTGTTATTATTTGCCCTATGAAAATAATTCATACCGGTAATACTTGTCCATCATTAAAATGGTGGTTAAAGATCCAATAATCATTGTCTGAGTCCAAAAACCTATAAAAATATGATATGCTAACCGATTTATGTATTTAGGATAATTCTGGATATATACCAGTAATATATATAAATTAGGAGAGGCATACCGTATATCTTGTCCAAAAAAATTATTATCTGCCGTAAGAAACACCAACACATACGTTATACCGGTACCAATAAAAATGCTCAAATTCATAAAAATGTATATGTAGTGATAGAGTATACTGTACATCTATCTATCTATGATAGATAGGGTACGAGTACCAATGCAGACGCATTTTTACATACTTTTTTTTTTTTACGAGTTGCTTCCGCTTGCCTATAAGAGATAGGAAATTGAGGGTAAGGGGGATAAATAGCAAAAAGCTTATATTTTCACCAGGCACTAACATTTTTACTTTATATCATATTGTGTAGGAGAGAGAAGATAAATAAGAGATGCGTCCCCTTAGGGCAGCAAAATCCTAAGGGGACGCCCCTGGTCCTAAGGAGACGCAGGTATGTTTAAAACACAAAAACACACATAAAATGATATAAGTACTTAGCTCATGGGTACCAGAAACAAAGCATGGTACTTTTGGTCGTAAGTTGACAATGCTAAAGCAATAAAACGGACTGACATAGGCCTTATAATATATATTATTAGAGAGACATAAAATATTACTAAACATACTAATTGCTCATTGTAGGCCAATAACAAAACAGTTTAGAGGATGCAGGGAAGGTATATATGTAACATGCATGCTAATACGAGGTTTAAATCAAGCACCAGTCGCCAACCCGGGCATATTTGGGGAAAATAGGGATAGGAAATGGGTGGAGGGCCTGGAAATATAGTCTATTTTTTCATCACTAGGCTGACAGGGCCCACACTAACATTTAACTGTGTGGCAAGAACATGCTTAATGTGATTTTGAATTGCTGAGGGGGTAAAAGGGGTACGTCTCCTTAGGGCCAGCAAAAAATTCTGGAGGTCCTATAGAGACGCATTTTTCAAACTGTTGCCATACCTCACTGGTAGAAAGCCATTCTCCCCAATATGTATGGTGTAATTAGGGTCGAGTTTCCTTCACCCAGGATAAAATAAAAGGTTATTATGTTTAATAATGTTAACAAAATAAACACACATTTACGAGGACCTAAGGAGACGCAACGCGGCTGCCCTAAGCAGACGCGTGCGTCTCTATAGGGCACTGAGTTCTACTTATGGCAGCTTCGTCAATGGTGAAGGAAACTCAACTTTATTTATACCAGACATAGAGGAGAGTATGCTATGTTACCAGTGTGGTGTACGACCTTCTGGCATCAATTTGAAAAAATGCGTCTCCATTGGACTTTGGGTTTTTTGCTGGTCATATGGGGACGCACCCTCACCGTGCAAGTAAAAGCCTTTTGATCATGCAGTGTTATACTTCAACTCATGCACTATCAACCTGCAGTAATAGAAACGAGATTCAAATTAGGGAACTGTAAGAAATTTAGCTTTTAAAAAAAAAGAAATCCTTAGGTTTTCGTAAGGAATTTGCGAAAACATGACATTTTTTAAGTTCATCTCATCTCACACAATAACATATGAAAATAATAAGCTGGTACTATGTGAGTATATTAGGTGATAGTTAAAGAATATTTTGGCCCACCATTCATGCATCTATCTACTCATCCTATGCCTGTGCAAGTTTTTTTGTTTCAAGTGCGTCTCCTTTGGGCAATGCGTCTCCATTGGTACTCGTACCCTAGATAGATCACGCCTGACGCCGTGATCCCCGAAGGGGTGGCCACGAACGAACCGCCCCCATGCACCTCTGTCCCCAGTCAGTCGACGCCCCTCCCCCCTGCCAGCACCGCCCTCGTTCATGTACTTCCTCACTCCATCCTTCCACCTCATATTCGGTCTACCTCTCCCTCTTTGTCCCTCCACCTCGCTCTCGTACACCCTCTTAGTCATTCTCTCGCTTTCCATACGTTCCATATGGCCGAACCATCTCAAGTTGTTCCTTTTCACACTTTCCAGCACATCTACCTCCACACCACACCTCCTTCTTACTTCCTCATTAGTCTGTCTATCCCTCCATGTAACTCCGCACGCACTCCTTAAGTAATTCATTTCCACTGCTCTCACTCTTGGTCTGAGTCTCTCAACCAACGTCCATGCTTCGCTTCCGTAAGTCAGTGTCGGGATTACCACACTGTCATGCAAGGACTTCTTCACTTCCATACTGACCACCCTATTTCTTGTTACTGCTTTTAGCGTTCCTACAACCCTCTCCCGCACTTCTTCATCCATAGTCCCATCTTTACTCAACACACTGCCCAGATACTTAAAAGAGTTGACGATCTCCATAGCCTGACCATTCAGCTTCACCTCACACTCTGTGACTTCACCCCTTTCGAAGACCATAACCTTGCTCTTCCCTATACAGTAGTCCCTCGAATTTTGCGTGTTTCAAATTTGCGAAATTTTGATTTTGTGAACGGGACCCAAGATTTGACCTTTTTTGCGGAACTTGATATGTGCGATATTACTTGAGTTTTGCGGGTGGCGCCAAATGATACGGGGTTTCCGTACTAGTTTTCGGGGGGGAGGGGTAGCAGGGTTGTGACGTCGGGCCGCCCTGCGGCCCATTGTTTACTGTTTATAGATTCTCCCACGCTCCTATACGTTCTCACGCTCTCGCATAATCGACTTCCTTGGGCAAAATTGAAGTGTTACCTGTGCCCTGGGTCCCCTGAACTATAAACCCCTAGGTCCCCTGAACTATAAACCCCTGGGTCCCCTGAACTATAAACCCCGGGGTCCCCTGAACTATAAACCACAAGTATTTTTGTTGCAAAATAAAAATAAAGGATACAAACAAACAAAAAATCTTTCGTTTAACACCCTGAATCTGTATTTCTGTGTTTTTCTTTATTGTAGGATGTATAATTAAGTGTATGTGTCATAATGTGTGTACAAACAAGGACGAAAATCACCAAAAAATAGGTCCTCGATGATGAGATGTCGACCATATTCAATTAATCCCATAAGGTTAGTTATTTGAAATTTGCGATTTTGAATTTTGCGGGCCGCAATGTCGACCATATTCTCGCAAAATTCGAGGGAGTACTGTATATACATTCCCTATACATACCTATATATTTTCACTAGGCCTAGTTAATTTTCGAGTTATTGATTTGACAACATTGGTTATTTTTCCTGCTCAATATTTTCTAAGAGTGAGTTCAATGCCTAACGAGAACAGATCCAGAAGAATATTTGTTAAACATCCTATATAACCCCCTCCTATACTAATTATACAGGCCTAAAAGTATTGACTGTGCATTTTCCAGTAAGACATCAGACAGGAAAAGCAGCAATAATAAAATATTCATATAAAATAGTAGGAGCCGAAAAATGAATGAAATAAAACCACGAACGTACGTCCGAAGTTCCCCTCCGCTTGTCCGAAGCTATCCCAGCTTTCTTGGCAATAATTTTCCATAAGAAATCACTGTATGTCCGAAGTTATCCATACATGTCCGAAGTCAGCCACTTTTCAAGATGACTTCGGACACCATTTAGGATAAGGATAGCTCTCTTATTATGGGGGATAATTTTAGGAGGCTTCCTGGATTACCGGGCACTATCACCACACATCACTTGACCTAGTTATATCTCTATAATGTGTTTACAGTCAGGAGATATCGTTAAAAAACCTCGAAAAATTTCCGAAGTTACACGGTTTTACGGTACCATACCTCCTTTAACCCTCCAGCCCCGGCTATGTATTATATATATATTCCTCGAAACCCGGGTGTTTTGGCCGAAAAACGTCTAGGCTAGACTACCGTATATTCGTTAATCAGACTGCTTCCCGCATCCCCAAGCGTAGCTGTGTTATTTACCTGTAGAATGGCATTAAGTAGAGCTCTCTAAGTCAAGTGCTTGATTTGTGATGATGATTTCATTGGAGATAACTTTATGGCCAAAACAGCCACTTTACACTACTTTTCGATACTTAACAACAACATACAGGCACACACGAACAAGCGACGCTCTCCTTCTTGTGGCCGGAGATGCGGGGCGTCGGTCCAGGCGGCTGTTGTTTACATGCGTCGGACCGACGCCTCGCACACGTAGCTCACAGGCTTTCAAGCAATGGTACAATGTTGTACCACCCGGGTTCCTGGGGGCAAAACATAATGGTACACACGTGTACCACCCGGGGTTGAAGGGTTAAATATTATTATTTAGTAGCAGTCTCTACGTTTCCAACGTAGGGCTTATGATCTCAGCCGCTACCACAGCGGGCCGATTTATCGGTACTCACGCGAAGTAACCAAATAATCTCTAGAGTTGCACCTCAATTCACTACTAGGCACGTTGTACACACTCCGAGACGACTAGGAAAGAAGAGATAGCGAAGGAGAGAAAGAATTGTTATAGTTACCCATTTAATCTAGCTGCTCTCCTCTGAGCCATGCTCCATGTTCTATGAGCCTGCGCCAGGACTTGCCAAAGTATCAGTCACTTCGCGCCCACCGTCGATGTCACACGCCTTTTTTGTCTGTGCTTCGCGAGTGCCTGCTTTGCATCCCCTTCGCTTCAACTATTAGTGAGTGTGAGCCTTTTCAGGCTGTGAGGTTTTAGAAGGATGTTCCGTGATGTAGGCAGCACTTTATACGGATTTATGGCGTGTTTACTGGGTGTGCGCGTAGTGCTGGAGACGTGTTTATTTATTTGTTTTCTTCGGGGGTGTTTGGTCCGCGACGCCGCGTAGCGGTCGTTGTGTGTCGATTCTACCCTCGCTTTCGGGTTCATGTTCACTTTAACTACCCTTAACGTACTTGGGGGGGGGGGGGAAGATGCATTATTGTTTCTTTCCCTTTGTGACTTTTTGTTTTATTGTTTTTTCATATGACTAGTGTCGATGTTTTACAAGACTTGAGCATGAAGTTTCTCTGGATTCTGCTTTGTGTGAGCATAGGCCACATAGCCTTTATTCTCTCACAAACATGCAGCTTTAGTCTCAACTGACCTATAGCCCTTCTGACTTGTTTATTAAACTTGTCCATAGTTGGTGGTCTTGTATTTCGTTCGCATGGTTCACGCTTTTGTCAGTTCCTTTTCGTTTCCCCGGGCTTACTTGACTCGTGGATACGTGGTTCTGGTGAAAATGTCGGTCAAACCCTAGGCTATCCTCCTTTTATTTTATTAATTTAACGTAATTGTGGGGCTTCTCGGGCAGTGTTTAGCTTTGTTACTAGGTTTTTTCACTTAGGGATTGACGCTGCCCTAGTGTTTTCTCTTTTATGTGAATTGTGTAACTAGGCTAGGCCTGTGTTTTTTCACTTGAGCTGACCGCCGTCGGGTTGGGCCACATAGTCCTGTCCTTCTGTTTTCCTCTTGTCTCTACTGACTTGCTGGTTGGTCTTCTACGCTCTTGTTAAAATTCTCATTATAATTGTGTGTTTAACCCTCCAGCCCCGGGGGCTATAGCTCGCGACTGTGCTGCGGTACCGGGTGTTTTGACGATCTTTGGGCTATGTTAACTACTCTGTAAGTCAATGAATATGGCATGTAATGTTGTGAATAAAAAAGAATAATGTTCCACAAACCTTCCTCTGTCGAATGGCATTGAGTAGAGGTCTCTAGCCCCTCTGGTTGCATAATGGTGAGCGCGGGAAGACGAGTGCTTTTCGGCGGAAAATTCTTCCCGTGTTCGGACGCGTCGCCCCGGCCATGGCTACGACGCACCTAGCCGCTCATCGCGCCAAAGTATTTATCTCCCTTAGACGATTTTAGTGTTTGATATTGAGAATGTGATGTTTATTTGATATATTTATAGTTATTTTGAAGCCAATTATATAAAGTATGTTTATTAGGGTATCACTGTCACTGATATTGCTAATTTTCACTCGATACCGTACATTTTATTAGTAATTGAGGTAGGTTATTGTTGTATTAGGCACTGATTATTCGTTATCACAGGTGTTTATTATACTTTGGCCATCAAATATTAGGTCTTGTGTCACTTTCACTTTGACAAATATGCTTTATAGAGTGTCACTGTCACTGATAATGCTCATTTTCACTCGATACCGTACATTTTATTAGTAATTGAGGTAGGTTATTGTTGTATTAGGCACTGATTATTCGTTATCACAGGTGTTTATTATACTTTGGCTATCAAATATTAGGTCTTGTGTCACTTTCACTTAGTTATATGATTTGTAAACGTTTTATATACAATTTATTGTGTCTTTTTTCACTGATTTCTATATTTCTATAGGTTCTAATCATATGAATGTCACTTGGTATATACATATGTGTCACTTTCACATATTATTATGGTGTAATTGTATTTGTATACATTTTCTCATAATACATGACTTTTGTATTACAATAAATTGGTTTTCTTCCACTTTTTGCCTATATATAATTATAGTGTACATATTGTCATTTTATTTGGCAATTTCAGTATGATTATTAGAATTCCAGCTTGGAGTGGTAATCAAAGAAGCACTCTAAAGCACAGAGTGCCACCTTGCACTCCACACACTCCATGGTTGACTTTTTACCTGGCCTCGGCCTCACCCTGCTGTTGTAGCAGACATGGCACCGCTTCTGCTGCGTTCTTCCTGATTCATTCTGAGGCAGGGAACCAAGCCTGTGCCTAATCAAGTATTGAGCACACTGCAAGCGGTCAATAACGGCGGGCCCAGGATGTGCCACTGCCCTCTGTGGCGTAGCATACTTCTCCAGGAGCTCCGTCAACACCTGCTTTTGGAACCTCCGCAGGCTATTGAACTTCATGGGTGTGTTCACATTCCGAAGCTTGTATATATTGTAGGCATTCAGAACTGACATGTCCACCATATGCAGAAAGAACTTTTTGTACCAGCTGCACGAGGTACGCAGGCAGTCAATGAAGCCTATCTGCATGTCGGACTTGTCCACCAGCCTCATGTTGATGTTGTAGTCCAGGACAGCATCGGGCTTGGTCACCCTGGCCTGGGTGCGGCGATCCACCTTGCCAGTCTCCACCATTTCCCCCTTGTGGATGGTGGTCAGGAGGTTGACCTTCCGCTGGTCGTGCCAGTGGATAGCCAGAATGGGCCCCGACTTCTTCTTGAACACATCACCTTTTTTGGTCTTTGGAGGGAAAGGTGGCATGCCCTTCCTTTTCCCTCGTACTGTGCCTACAGTCTCCGCCTTGCGCTCATGCAGGTACTGTGAGAGAGTGGGGGACGTGTAATAATTGTCCGTGTAGAGGACGTGATTCGTTAGAAAGTAGCGGTCCATCATGGCTTGCACCACTGCTCCGCCAAAGCCAATGAGGGGGTCCACAAGCAAGTCCCCTTCCTTCCCGCTGTAGACCAGGAAGTCCAGGACATAGCCAGTTTGGCAGTCGCACAGCACAAAGAATTTTATGCCAAAGCGATGTCTTTTTGAGGGGATGTACTGCCGGAAGCTGAGTTTTCCCCGGAACAGCACAAGAGACTCGTCAATGACGACCTTGCGGAAGGGCTTGAAGTAGGAGGTGAAGCGTTCTCGCATCATCTCGTACAACGTCCTAATCTTCCACAGCTTGTCTGGGAGGTGGACGTCAAGGTTGGTGACAAGATGGAGCGCTGCGAGGATATCAAGGTACCGGTCGCGAGACATATATTTCCCGAAGGCAGGGGTGGATATGAGATCATTGGTGATCCAATAGTCAGGCAACCTATGCTTCTTGACATGAGGCATTAGCATGGTGAGTGCCAGGAACACCATGAACTCTTTATGAGTCACTGGGGTCCACTGCCTCATGTGGCCCTTGGTCACCTTGCCCAAAAAGTGGACCTGGTATTGGTGCTGCTTATTTGTCTCTTTGACAACATAGCCTACCACCTCCTCATCAAAGAAGGCCTCAAGTAGTTCGTGTGGTGGAGCATTGGGGCCTGCAGGAAAATTGGGGGTAATGCCTGAACCCTCCAGTACCTCATCAAAAGCTGGCACATCAGGGTTGTATCCATCCCCATCAACTACGTCTTGCCACTGAAAAACGTAGAATGGGTCTTGTCTACGCTGACGAGGAGCTCCAGCTGGTGGCCCAGCACGCCCACGGCCAACTCGGGAGGCCCGCGCCCTAGGGCGGCGAGGGCGTCGGCCAGCACGACGGGCAGCACGACGCCGGGCCAAGCGGATGGGTCGAGGGTCGTCGATGTCCATATAGTCATCGTCAGAGTGGTCATCTTGCCCTGACGGTGGACCTATGTAATCATGGCCAGAGTCTTCAGAGAGGTGCCCTTCATCATCAGTGGCCCCCACATAATCTGGCGGGGAACGAGTAATGCGTGGGTGGCGTGCGGGTGGGCGAGGTGGGGAAGGAGTGGCAGGTGAGGCTATGTCCCCCCGAGGTCCTGGGCTCCTTGGCCTGCGACGAGTGACAGAAAGCAATGCTTCACTGTCACTAGGCCCAGGTATTGGTGATGCGAGCTCAAATACTTCTTCTAGAAGACATGTTGAAGGCAGGAGAGATGGGGAGGACCGTGGGGAAAGTTGTGGGGGCGGGCAGGGGTGGACGCCGCGGGAGCCTCGAACAAAACCCGCTTACTTTTCTTTCCTTTTTTGATATATTTGCTGCCTTTCCCCTTTTCGGCAGCAGTATGTCTCCTGTCGGGGGACCTAGGAGGCAAATAGGCGGAAAGTGGGGGTCCTCAACTCTTGGCAGTGGTGGGGGTGGTGGGGAAGAATGCGGGGTACCCGGGTCATCTTGGGTGGCTTGGGTAGATAAGGGAGACAATGGCGGGCGAGATGAGTCACCACCACGCTGACCCTCACCCTCACTCACAGCCTCATCCTCACCAAGTATTTTTGCTTGTTCCCTAGCTGCCGCGGCCGCCTTTTCAAGTATTTTCTTCTCATACAAGTGTAACTTGAAAGGCGATTTAGCTGGCGAAGGGCTTGGGGTCGTGTCACTCATGTGAAACTTGGAGAGTGATCTTGAACTCTCCCACTCACTCACTCTCTCAAGTTCACCGTCTTGAGGTAAAACAGCTTCCTCAAAAGCTGGTACATCACCTTCATCACTATCATCACTCTCATGTTCTCTCGCAAATCCCAGGAATTGCTCCTCTTTGTCACTCTGATCGCCATAATCACTCGACTTATAATTACTGGAGTGATCACTGCCTTCATCATCAACATTATGCTTGGCATCAGCACGCTCATAAAGTCTCAATGTCGTCTCAATACCTCCGGGAGATAACACATTTAGGCGATGGCGTCGGGGTAAGGCGCGACGAACTAGGACGGGCGTCGTAGGAAGCACGGTATCGGACACAGCGGAATCACTATTTGGCGTACTATCCATGATGGCGTCGGGGTAAATACTGTTGCTGTGGCGTAGTTTAAGTCTGGTGAAAATCGTCCGAATTCACCCCGGTTAACGGTACTGTACAGGTGATGATTTTTTTTTTTTTTTTTTTTTTTTAAGAGACAATGAATGGAGGAAGGAAAAACACAGATAAAACAAAAAGGTCCATGTGCCTAAAGGCATCCTCCATTCATAAAATGTTTGTAACAACTGGATTTAAACATTTGTTGATTGTAAGTTTGTGGAAAGCAATTCGAGGGAAGTGAATTCCAAAGAGTAGTAGCTCTGGGGATAAATGAATTCTGATAAGCAGAAGTTCTGCATTGTGGAGGAGAAAGTGTAAATTCATGGGCGCTCTCAGCTGCCCTAGTTCTACGGGGAAAGATGTGGAGAGGCGGCACAATTGAAGCAAGTTCCTCGGAACAATTGCTGTGAAAATATCTGTAGAATAATGCAAGGGATGCAACGTTTCTTCGTATGGGCTAATGTAGGAAGGTCCTGTGTGATTGCAGGGTTATTGATTAATCTAATAGCTTTATTTTGAATTTTGTCCAACTGCCTCAATGCAACCACTCCACTTCCACCCCACAGAGGTGAACAGTAATCCATCTGAGAGCGCACATGACTTTTATATATTACGGCCAACTGCTCGTCAGTGAAGAATTCTCGAACTCTGTACAGGAGTCCCAGTTTTTTAGAGGCATTCTTAGCAATGCTTCTAACATAATTGTGTCCAGCTCAAGTTAGTAGTTAATGATACACCGAGAATGTCAATACTAGGGGAAGTGGGAAATATTTACATCATTAAAAAATATATGGGAGTCAGTGAGATTCTGTCGGTTAGAAAATTGAATGTACTTTTTTTTCTGTGCATTAAAGGAAACTAGATTCTCTTGTCCCCATTCATTAATTCTAGAAAGGTCCTGGTTCAGAGTAATTGCAGTGTTTATTTTTGAATTTATAAGATCGGGTTGGGTGAAAGAATTGGTAAATGTGAAGGAACTGTGGAGTGTAGAGTCATCTGCGTAGGAATGTATTGGATTATGAGTGGTAGATATGAGATCATTGATATGAATGAGGAACAGAGTTGGGGCCAAAACTGATCCCTGGGGAACACCAGCATTTATTGAGTGAAATTGAGAATAAAGGCCATCTACCATTACACGTATTTTTCTGTTATGAAGATAAGAAGAAATTAGTGGAACTAATGATGCAAGGCCGTAGTGTGACATCTTCGACAATAGGATTGATGCCAGACTCTATCAAATGCCTTTGATATATCCAGTGCTATTGTATGTGTTTCACCATGTTGGTCTGTAGCTTGGTTGATTTGATGCGTAAGAATGCAAAGAATGTCTGCAGTTGATCGACATCGTCTAAAACCATATTGCCTATCACTGATTAATTTATTATTCTCCAGATGCTTAATTATGTGATTATTTAATATAATTTCAAAAACTTTGCCAAGAGTGGAAGTTATAGCTAGTGGTCTGTAGTTTGATGGATCTGAAGAGGCACCTTTTTTAGGAACTGGATGGATGTTTGCTTCTTTCCAGGGTACTGGGAAGCATGAGGTATGAGTACACAGACGGAAAAATTTTGCCAATACAGGAGCGAGCACCAAGGAGCAATTTCTTAAGTACTATTGGAGGAATTTCATCTGGACCAGGAGCCTTATCTACTGAGAGATTCTGCAAAAAATAGTTTTGACATGTCTGGTGTGGATCTTAATTGAGGGCATTTCAGGTGAATTAAAATTAAGTACAGGGACATCTTGATTTATGTCATCCAGGTTGAGTTGGTGGAGAAAATATCTGCAAGAAGGTTAGCTTTACCTCGTGGGGCACTTACAAGATTGCCAGTCGGAGATTTTAATGGTGGAATGGATGAATCAGTAGTGAAGTTGGATTTGAATGAGTTAAGAGTAGACCAAAATATTTTGTTATCATTTGGATTATTTAGAAGTTTATTTGCCTGCTTATGGAGAAAGTTTGATTTAGTTAGGTTTAATACAGTTTTGGCATGATTTCTGATGTTTCTAAAGTAATTAAGGCTTCATGTGTTTTTGATCTTGTTGATGCATTGTAGGCTATTGCTTTTTGTTCAGTTACTCTAGCACAATTATGGTCAAACCATTAGGGTGAATTAGATCTTTTAGTGTACTTTTGATGAGGAATAAAAGTTTCCAGTCCAATTTTTACAAAATCTTGTATGTGGCTCAAGGTGGAGTGTGCATCATTAGAAAAGAAAGAGGTCCAGGGAATATCAATAAAGAAACCTTGAAGACCCTCCCCAGTCTGCCCTATCGTAATGCCATTTAGTCACCAAAACAGGTTCATAGTGGAAGGTGTGGTAGGTGATAGACAGGTGGCCTGTATCAGACAGTGATCAGAAGATCCAAGTGGGGACCTCACTGTAACATCATAATTTTCTGAATTGGTTGTTAAAAATAAGTCCAGTAGGTTGGAATTATGATTAGGATTATCTGGTACACGGG